>JAYESA010000008.1:85592240-86162240 GCA_036927795.1 Iris macrosiphon
TTTGCCACCCTCGTTGCTTCGGACTGTAGCCTATCTCGTTTCTCCTAGAGCAGTCTGATCTGCTCACCGATATCTATTATATGCTTAGTTAGTGTCTCTTGGACACAAATACGGGCCTTCTCACCAGAACCAAGCTCTTCATGCTTCACATTTGATTCAGAGATCTCACGATTGAGAATCTCTTTTCGATGCATGTAGCTAGATCTCTTTTCTAAGACCTCATTCGCCAACCTACTTTGCTCTTTAGCAACCAAGGCAAGTATGTCGCCCGTTTGTAACCTTTTGAGCTCCATAAGGCGATGTTCCAATTTGTCGACAGACACTTCCAATCCATCAGCAATTGTTCTATAGCCTTGAAAGGACTTGATCACTGTCACTTGAAGTAAAGCCAAAGCTTTAGCTATAAAGAAAAGCATGTTCCTCTCCAATACATTGGATACCCATTACCACAGGATTATGTAGAAGGTCTCAATATAAATCTTGGCATAGTCATCTATATTAGCCAAAGATTATAGGATTATTTGAGGCATTATCAACGATGGTCCTACCGACGACGAAGCTGTGGTAGTCACAGCAGCAGTTGACATAAAACAAGGTAACTAATTGAGTAAAAGACTTTAAAATCAAAAAAATAAGATTTTAGTTTGTCGTCTACCTGGAGGAGCAAGCTGGGACGCAATGACTATTTGTTGTTCTGCTACTACCTTATCGATAACAGTTGTTGCTTCGATCGATGGTTGCCCTGTTGTCACAATTGGGACAGAACATTATCAAATGGCTGCACATCAGCCACCTTTTCAATAACCAATGACATCCCTTTAGTATAAGGTGTGCCAAGACTGGCATCCGACGGACTGGGCATTGACTCAGGCTCCTTTGTGACCGGGGCCTCTTCTCCTTCAGACGTCATCATTTTCGTAGTGGAGTCTGACGCCAACTCCAATACGGTGTTCTTAGGAACTTAAGAGTCTCCTTCCGCTACTCATGTCTCGGTAACAAGGTCTATACAGCCTCTGAGTGGCTTTTCTCGTGGAGCTCCTACAAAATCAACCATAATTGTAGTCACCTTCACAATAGTATAGAAAAATAAAACAGGAAGAACTCGTCCATTATGTAGTTGTAAAGTGATAAACCCAAGGAACTTGTTTGCGCTTAGGGTTTTCCATCATCACCAAGCGTAGCCATTATCCCAAAAAAGTCTTCCACTACGAAGTCAATGGGAGAGCTGGCATTGACCGGGATATGCTCATCCAATGGGCTATCCCAATCTTCTTATTCTTTCGCACTGAGTAGTGTAGGCACGAACTCCTCCGGTGAGGAGGTAATAACCTCTACATCTTGTATGGGAGGAAGGAACCTTGCCCGTCATCTTCCTCGATCACCTCATTTTTACTTCAGACCCATGTACAGTAAAAGAAGAGTCAATAGAGAAATGCTTTGTAAAGGGGATCTATAATTATAAGATACAATGGTCTTACCGATGTGGTCGGTACCATGATCTCTTCCTCGTCCCCCTCCGTGGACTTAGAAGCAGACTTCTTTTTAGGAGAGGCATTTGGCCACCTTATAGTCCCCGGTTTAGAGACAACAGCTTTCTTTACCCTTTTCGGGGGTAGTGTCACTACCACATTTTAGAAAAAAGGGTATTTTAGTAATTTTCTATTTAAATAAATATTGTGCATGGTAAATAATTTTTGTTGTATTATTTAATTGTTGTTAGATATTATTTAATTATTTTGGACTTATTTTAGTGGACCCAACTAGTTTAGTTTGGACCCATGGACCAACATGAATTAATTAGTTAGACTTGGCCCATTTAGAAAGCCCATGGTTAAGAAGATGGATTAAATTAATTAAATGATTAGACTAGAAGCTTCCTTCCTTAATTATTTTTTCATGAGAGGCCCCAAGGGGTACATTGGACATTTTACAATTGCTTGGGGGAGGGGCTATGGCCGGCCTATTAAAGAGGGGGGAAAATTTCTCTCTCCTCTCATCTCATTCCAAATCTAGATCTAGAATTCTCCCACTACCAAATTCCCTCCATTCCCAATCCAATTCCCTACCAAATTCATTCCAAATTCTTTCCAATTCACCATTAGAGAAGGAGGAAGCAAGGATCTAGAAGAAGGAAGCAAGGATCTACAAAGAGGAGTAAGGATCTACA
Source organism: Iris macrosiphon (assembly GCA_036927795.1). Taxonomy (NCBI): domain Eukaryota; kingdom Viridiplantae; phylum Streptophyta; class Magnoliopsida; order Asparagales; family Iridaceae; genus Iris; species Iris macrosiphon. Next base: position 85,594,408 of record JAYESA010000008.1, read on the forward strand.
ATTTGGAAGCAAGTTCATCTCAATTGGAGGTTTCATTGGGAATCCATCTCCCAATAGGTATAATTCAGATTTTCCCATTTAAATAGCTTCTAAATCTGAGATTTAATCATGTAAAATCAACCTATATGTATGTACTACCCATAGGACTTTGTTTTGTGTTCATAGGAGACCAATGGAGAAAGTTATGGTACTTTTTGTGTCAATTTTGTTGGAATTTTGAATTTATATTTTTTTGTGTGTGTCAATTGATCCTATAGATCAATTGGATAAGAGATTTGTGTTTGAGGCTAGTGTCGTGTCTATATTGGGATACTTGTGGTTCGTATCCCAACTATTTGGTGATACGTGTCATTTGGGGGTTTTCCTCCGACACGGGACTTTGAACATGTCGTATTTTGACACGGACACATAGATCTACTTTTGACGCTTTGATTTGTTCATAAATATTATTTGTGATCTGTTTGTGTCCTTCGGGGTGCATTTAGTTGTGTGTTGGACTCGTGTCGCATGCGTATCCTAGATCTAGTGGGATACGGTGAGATACTCTCCAATTGTGTGTATTTTTGTATAGATCTAATTAATTGTGGTTCAATTCTTCATTTATAATTAGTATATATATATATGGATATTAAATATTTATTTTGTGTATTTATTATAGTAATTATTGTAGCATAGATCTATATTTTGGGTGTGCTAATATAATGTACAATATAATATGTAGCTTTCTTGCATGCAAATATATATGTTACTACTTGTTAAATAATATAATTTATACATAAAATGTTTTATAAAATATATTTGTATGTTTAATTGTGTAATTATATTATTTATAATTATTATGTAATTATTTGGATATTAATGTAAATATTTTAGGTGTGCTTCTAGCCATGTAAATTATATGTTCTTTGTTAAATATTTGAAGGTATAAGTTTATGTGTATATTAATATATATATGTACATTTTTGTATTAATGGTTTATATATATATATATATATATATATATATATACTGTTTTATATATTCTGTTTATATATATATATATATTGTTTATATATTCTGTTTTTATATATATAATTATATATATACAACTTGTTTTAGTGACAGTGAATTAATGACAGTAAAAACTGTCATTAATTAGCCGACTAATAGCAGCCGCTGTAGCCTTCGGGCAATTAATGACAAACCTGTCATTAATTGCAGCAGCGGGAAACAGCAGCTTTTCTGCGACGCTTTTCCGCGACAGTTTAACTGTCAGTGAAAACCAAAGCAGTGGCAGTTTATTATTTGGGTTTCGGTGACAGTCCTTCGGTGACAGTCCCGACTGTCACTATTTAAACTGTTTTGATTTAATCCTATTTTATTCACTGTTTTTCAATGACGCTTTGACAGATTTAATGTATATATATATATGTTTTGTGAGGAATAATAATTGTAATAATATATTATGTTATTTATATAAATGTTGGGTTGTATATATTATTTTAGGGTATATATTAATTGTATTATTAGTATACTTTGTGTGAGTTCTTTTTGAATCTAATTTGATTCCTAAATTATTGTAGTTTATCTCTATATTATTTTATAGATGTCTTGTGAGGTTGACTTTGGGTTTGACCATGTTTGACTTTAGTGGACTTTAGAGTTGACCATAGTTGACTTTTACCTTAGAATTGACTTATTGACCTAGAAGTTGCCTAGTTTGACTTGTTCTCTTTCCGGGACCTTGTATTAATGGGGTATTCCATATCTAGGTCTTCGAGGCACCGAGTCAGACATTTGTGAGACTGTTCATTGGACTTCAGGCGAGTACATTCTCTGATAGTTTCTCATTTATGATATCCTCTATGTTCGTTGTATCTAGTGTAGATATACATGTTCTCTTGACACTATGGTTACACGGATTGGTATATCCGGATCTCGTCATGAGATGTTATTCCTTGGTATATGGTGTATATGGTGCAAGTATTGTTTCATTGGTTATCTTGTACATGTACAGACACCGATTCTTGGGGAGACTAGCTATCTTCTTGGGGAATCTAGTGCCATAACGTACCGTGGTTGGATCTATTATACCAGTCGGGGTGGGGAGTATTTTAGTGTAGATATGTGATCATACCCTCCTTGTGCATGTCTTGTTCCTTGTGAGTGTTGATCATACACCGCACGTATAATCAGCCAGGCCATCATACTCTTGTGCAAGTTACCAAGCCGATCACATGTTAAAGCTAGTACTCACACACTTAGTCATTAGTATTCTTGTTCCATCAGCATATTGTTCATTATTGTATTTCTTTCCAGTATTTCCTTATTGTCTATACATTCTTGTATCTATTTATTCATCTTGTTTATCCACAACTATTTACTGTTACATAGTTTTTATCATTATTTGAGAACTGCTGTTAGGGTTGTACTCTGCTCCTTTCCTGACTGGATATATTTTTCCAGATGACACTGATGAGTACCCTACCTATTATGGACCCCAGGATGTTGTGGGTTTAGATTCTGAGACCCTGGCTCAAGAGGGACTTATCCCAACTGAGACAGTTGACCCTGGAGTTGTAGCTTTATAGTTTTGTAGTATTCTTTGTACTGGATTTGTCTCCAGCATATTTCTGTAATTTTCTTCAGACTCATTGATGTATTATTTTAGACTCATGAGTTGTATTGTGACTATTCTATTCTTTATCTGATTCATGCTTATTTCCACCTTAGTTCTGTGATTGAGTATACTATCATTATTGGTGGTTCATTATATTGTTAGATAGTTTATCTAGACAGCGTTCTACCGCCGATTCTGCGGCGTAGGCTGGGCGTTGTTTCCGACTAGTACCCTTATACCGGGTACGGGTCGTGACACGTTTTTGGTGGTGGCCCATGCAGGTCTAGCTTCACAAGTATGTGATGTCGTGGTAGTGCGACAACTTAGTTGTACTACTGCGAGCCTGCGATAGGATATAGGATATAGGCTGAGATACTCAATCACATCTAGGAAAATTCTTTTGATTCAACTATTCTCCTTTGATATTGATACTTGATCTCTTAAACTGTCCTTTCCTTGATGTCTTACATCTTGTGCCATATTGATCCTCATTCTGTCTTTTTATGAGACATACTCGGAGATACTTGCGGAGGCAAGCAAGGTTGAGCGGGATCTGGGTTTAAAGACCAAGAGAGACCGTGATTCTTTTCTGGGGGCCAACGGCAGTGCAGTATCTGCCAAACGTCCTTATTTCCAGTCCAGAACTTTCCAGCAGCCACAGCAGAACCAGACTCCAGCTAGAGCGCCTTTTCACCAGGCACCTCAGCAGCAGAGGCAGTTACAGCAAGCTCTATGCAACTTCTGCAAGAAGTCCGGCCACATCTGGGAAGTTTGCAGAAAGAGGCTAGGAGTTTGTTTGTATTGTGGTACTGAAGGGCATCAATTGAGGGAGTGTCCTCGTCGTGCAGTTCAGGGAGCAGCTCCAGCTCCGAGGGCACAGATAAGACCACCTGCAGCACAACCGAGGGGACCGCTTCCGACACAGCAGCAGCGTTTTGTCCAGCATCAGCAGCAGGGAGGTGCTCGGCAGGGACGAGCGTTTGCTATGACAGTCGAAGAGGAGGAACCCACAGGAGATGTTATCGCAGGTTCTATTCTTCTTGATTCCATTCCAGCTTTAGCTTTGTTTGATAGTGGTGCTTCCCATAGTTTTGTATCTGTTTCTTTTGCTCTAAAGCATGGTTTGGTAGCTGAGTCTTTGCTTAGGACTTGCAAGATCATGATCGGGGGAGGCATTATCCTGGTTAATGATATTTGCAAGGATCGAAGAGTTACTCTGGGAGGCCGGGAGTTGAGTGCGTGTCTACTTGTAATGCCACTTCCGAGCTACGACATTATACTCGGGATGGATTGGTTGAGTAGGCACCGTGCTAGCATAGATTGTAGAGGAGGTAGAGTTTTGTTTGGTCCGCCAGGAGAGCCAGAGTTCGAGTTTGCTAGAGGAACTGCGGAGCATGAAGAAGGCATTATTTGTGGAGTTATGGTAGAAGACAAGGAGTTGCCACATCCGTTGATAGCAGAATTCTTGGATGTGTTTCCTGAGGAATTGCCAGGATTGCCACCAGATTGAGATGTTGAATTTTCTATAGACTTGGTGCCAGGTGCAGAACCGATTTCGCAGCATGTCTATAGAGTAAACAACAGCGAGCTGGTCGAGTTGAAGAAGCAGGTGGATGAATTGCAGGATAAGGGGTTTATCAGATCGAGTTCTTCACCATGGGGAGCCCCGGTATTGTTTGTACGGAAGAAGGATGGATCGGTGCGCATGTGCATTAATTACAGGGCTTTGAATAATCTCACTATCAAGAATAAGTATCCTTTGCCATGGATTGATGATCTGTTTGATCAGTTGAGTGGTGCCAAGGTATTTTCTAAGATAGATTTGAGATCAGGCTACCATCAGGTGAAGGTGAAGCCGGGGGACATACCGAAGACTGCTTTTAGAACTCGGTATGGTCAGTACGAGTTTATGGTGATGCCGTTTGGTTTGACTAATGCACCGGCTGTATTTATGAACTTGATGAACAAGGTATTCCACCAGTACCTTGACAAGTTCGTGGTGGTGTTCATCGACGACATACTTATATACTCGAGGACACCGGAGGAGCATGAGGAGCATTTGAGGATTGTGTTGGATGTGCTGAGGAAGGAGAAGCTGTATGGGAAGTTGTCCAAATATGAGTTTTTCTTGGACAAGGTAGAATTCTTAGGGCATGTTGTGACTGGTGATGGTATTTCAGTAGATCCGAAGAAGATTTCAGCAGTAGAATCTTGGAAGACTCCGAGTTCGGTAGCAGAGATCAGGAGTTTCTTGGGATTGGCAGGCTACTACAGAAAGTTTGTGCAAGATTTTTCGAGGATTGCCGAGCCGATGACCAGACTCACAAGGAAGGATGTAGAGTTTGTTTGGACGGAAGATTGCCAGGCTGCTTTTGAGGAGTTGAAGAAGAGGTTGACGTCTGCTCCTATTTTGACATTGCCATCAGGGTCCGGAGGTTTCACTATTTATAGTGATGCATCGGGGAAGGGTTTAGGTTGTGTTCTTCAGCAGCATGGGAAAGTGATTGCCTATGCATCCAGGCAATTGCGTCATCATGAAAAGAACTATCCTACCCATGATTTGGAGTTGGCAGCTGTCATATTCGCCCTGAAGTTGTGGAAACATTATTTGTACGGAGAGCGTGTGGAGATCTTCACAGACCACAAAAGCTTGAAGTACGTTTTCATGCAGAAAGAGTTGAACATGAGGCAACATCGGTGGTTGGAACTGATTGCCGATGCTTTGAGCTGGTATCCGGTAGCTATGTTCTTGACGTAGGATCGATATCTGTTGGAGGACTTGGAGAGCTTGGGCATTGAGGTGATTGTTCCTGGGTGTGCTATACAGATGTGGGGATTGCAGATACACTCAGATTTGATGGACAGGATCAAGGCAGCACAGTATGATGACGTATCTTTGAGGAGTATCAGAGCTCAGGTGAGAGCAGGATTGGAGGATGATTTCACTATTGCAGAGGATGGATCTTTGAGGCATGGAGTTAGATTGTGTGTGCCTAGTGGGGAGTTGCGAGAGGAGGTATTGCAGGAAGCGCATCGCTCTCAGTATTCCATACATCCAGGTGCTAACAAGATGTATCGGGATATGCGAGAGAGTGTGTGGTGGTATGGCATGAAGAGGGAAGTGGCACAGTTTGTATCCAGATGCTTAGTGTGCCAGCAGGTGAAAGCCGAGAGGCAGAGGCCAGGAGGTTTACTTCAGCCATTACCCATTCCAGAGTGGAAGTGGGAACACATTACTATAGATTTTGTGTCCGGACTACCACGATCTCCAGGAGGGAAAGATGCGATTTGGGTCATTGTTGATAGATTGACCAAGTCGGCCCATTTTTTGCCTTTCAAGGTGGGTTTGTCTACGGAGAAGCTGGCAGAGATGTATGTGAGGCAGATCGTTAGGATACATGGAGTTCCCGTCAGCATAGTCTCAGATCGAGATAGTCGTTTCACTTCTCATTTCTGGAGGAGTTTGCAGGAGAGTTTGGGCACTCAGCTCAAATTCAGTACTGCATATCATCCCCAGACAGATGGGCAGTCAGAGAGGACTATTCAGACTCTCGAGGATATGTTGCGCACTTGTGTACTAGATTTTGGGGGTTCTTGGGAGGACCATCTCCATTTGGTAGAGTTTGCTTACAACAACAGTTACCAGGCCAGTATAGAGATGTCACCTTTTGAAGCTCTATATGGTCGGAGGTGTCGTACTCCTTTGTCTTGGGACGATGTTGGAGAGAGAGTTTTGCTTGGGCCAGAGATGGTTGTGGATGCAGCAGAGAAGGTTCAGTTGATCAGAGACAGACTTCGAGTGGCGCAGGACAGACAACGGCATTGGGCCGATAGCCATCGGAGACCCTTGGAGTTTGAGGTATAGTTTAGATTTTATTTTGTGTGCTTGTTCTTGGTTGTTTGTTATAGATAAGTTCTTAAGGTGGTGTTTTGTTCTAGGTGGGTGGTTTGGTGTTTCTGAGGATTTCTCCGACACGAGGCACGATTCGCTTCGGTGGAGGCGGAAAGCTTAGTCCGCGATTCATTGGACCTTTCACTATTCTAGAGAGGGTCGGTGCAGTTGCTTATAGACTAGACTTGCCACCTGCATTGGAGGGAGTGCACAACGTGTTTCATGTGTCGCAGTTGAGACGATACGTGGCAGATCCTAGTCATGTATTGGATCACTCAGAGATAGAGGTGGGCCCTACTCTTAGCTATCCAGAGCAGCCAGTTGGGATTCTGGATCGGAGAGAGAAGGTGCTGAGGAACCAGACTATTCCTTTGGTGCGCGTCACATGGAGGCATCACTCTCCGGGGGAGTCTACCTGGGAGAGAGAGGATGAAATGCGAGAGCGTTATCCATATTTGTTTGTACCTTGAGGTATGTTATTTCTAGTTATGTTCTGTTCATTGTTATGTTCTGTTCATTAGTTAGTTGTGATTCTTTAGTTCTGTTCTGTGATTTTCTGGGGGTAGTTTTCGTCTTTGAATTTCAAGGACGAAATTATTTTAAGGAGGGTAGACTTGTCACTACCACATTTTAGAAAAAGGGTATTTTAGTAATTTCCTATTTAAATAAATATTGTGCATGGTAAATAATTTTTGTTGTATTATTTAATTGTTGTTAGATATTATTTAATTATTTTGGACTTATTTTAGTGGACCCAACTAGTTTAGTTTGGACCCATGGACCAACATGAATTAATTAGTTAGACTTGGCCCATTTAGAAAGCCCATGGTTAAGAAGATGGATTAAATTAATTAAATGATTAGACTAGAAGCTTCCTTCCTTAATTATTTCTTCATGAGAGGCCCCAAGGGGTACATTGGACATTTTACAATTGCTTGGGGGAGGGGCTATGGCCGGCCTATTAAAGAGGGGGGGAAATTTCTCTCTCCTCTCATCTCATTCCAAATCTAGATCTAGAATTCTCCCACTACCAAATTCTCTCCATTCCCAATCCAATTCCCTACCAAATTCATTCCAAATTCTTTCCAATTCACCATTAGAGAAGGAGGAAGCAAGGATCTAGAAGAAGGAAGCAAGGATCTACAAAGAGGAGTAAGGATCTACAATTTGGAAGCAAGTTCATCTCAATTGGAGGTTTCATTGGGAATCCATCTCCCAATAGGTATAATTCAGATTTTTCCATTTAAATAGCTTCTAAATCTGAGATTTAATCATGTAAAATCAACCTATATGTATGTACTACTTATAGGACTTTGTTTTGTGTTCATAGGAGACCCATGGAGAAAGTTATGGTGCTTTTTGTGTCAATTTTGTTGGAATTCCGAATTTACATTTTTTTGTGTGTGTCAATTGATTCTATAGATCAATTGGACATGAGATTTGTGTTTGAGGCTATTGTCGTGTCCATATTGGGATACTTGTGGTTCGTATCCCAACTATTTGGTGATACGTGTCATTTGGGGGTTTTTCTCCGACACGGGGCTTTGAACATGTCGTATTTTGACACGGACACATAGATCTACTTTTGACGCTTTGATTTGTTCATAAATATTATTTGTGATCTATTTGTGTCCTTCGGGGTGCATTTAGTTGTGTGTTGGACTCGTGTCGCATGCGTATCCTAGATCTAGTGGGATACGGTGAGATACTCTCCAATTGTGTGTATTTTTGTATAGATCTAATTAATTGTGGTTCAATTCTTCATTTATAATTAGTATATATATATGGATATTAAATATTTATTTTGTGTATTTATTATAGTAATTATTGTAGCATAGATCTATATTTTGGGTGTGCTAATATAATGTACAATATAATATGTAGCTTTCTTGCATGCAAATATATATGTTACTACTTGTTAAATAATATAATTTATACATAAAATATTTTATAAAATATATTTGTATGTTTAATTGTGTAATTATATTATTTATAATTATTATGTAATTATTTGGATATTAATGTAAATATTTTAGGTGTGCTTCTAGCCATGTAAATTATATGTTCTTTGTTAAATATTTGAAGGTATAAGTTTATGTGTATATTAATATATATATGTACATTTTTGTATTAATGGTTTATATATATATATATATATATACTATTTTATATATTCAGTTTATATATATATATATATATATTGTTTATATATTCTGTTTTTATATATATAATTATATATATACAACTTGTTTTAGTGACAGTGAATTAATGACAGTAAAAACTGTCATTAATTAGCCGACTAATAGCAGCCGCTGTAGCCTTCGGGCAATTAATGACAAACCTGTCATTAATTGCAGCAGCGGGAAACAGCAGCTTTTCTGCGACGCTTTTCCGCGACAGTTTAACTGTCAGCGAAAACCAAAGCAGTGGCAGTTTATTATTTGGGTTTCGGTGACAGTCCTTCGGTGACAGTCTCGACTGTCACTATTTAAACTGTTTTGATTTAATCCTATTTTATTCACTGTTTTTCAATGACGCTTTGACAGATTTAATGTATATATATATGTGTTTTGTGAGGAATAATAATTGTAATAATATATTATGTTATTTATATAAATGTTGGGTTGTATATATTATTTTAGGGTATATATTAATTGTATTATTAGTATACTTTGTGTGAGTTCTTTTTGAATCTAATTTGATTCCTAAATTATTGTAGTTTATCTCTATATTATTTTATAGATGTCTTGTGAGGTTGACTTTGGGTTTGACCATGTTTGACTTTAGTGGACTTTAGAGTTGACCATAGTTGACTTTTACCTTAGAATTGACTTATTGACCTAGAAGTTGCCTAGTTTGACTTGTTCTTTTTCCGGAACCTTGTATTAATGGGGTATTCCATATCTAGGTCTTCGAGGCACCGAGTCAGACATTTGTGAGACTGTTCATTGGACTTCAGGCGAGTACATTCTCTGATAGTTTCTCATTTATGATATCCTCTATGTTCGTTGTATCTAGTGTAGATATACATGTTCTCTTGACACTATGGTTACACGGATTGGTATATCCGGATCTTGTCATGAGATGTTATTCCTTGGTATATGGTGTATATGGTGCAAGTATTGTTTCATTGGTTATCTTGTACATGTACAGACACCGATTCTCGGGGAGACTAGCTATCTTCTTGGGGAATCTAGTGCCATAACGTACCGTGGTTGGATCTATTATACCAGTCGGGGTGGGGAGTATTTTAGTGTAGATATGTGATCATACCCTCCTTGTGCATGTCTTGTTCCTTGTGAGTGTTGATCATACACCGCACGTATAATCAGCCAGGCCATCATACTCTTGTGCAAGTTCCCAAGCCGATCACATGTTAAAGCTAGTACTCACACACTTAGTCATTAGTATTCTTGTTCCAACAGCATATTGTTCATTATTGTATTTCTTTTCAGTATTTCCTTATTGTCTATACATTTTTGTATCTATTTATGCATCTTGTTTATCCACAACTATTTACTGTTACATAGTTTTTATCATTATTTGAGAACTGCTGTTAGGGTTGTACTCTGCTCCTTTCCTGACTGGATATATTTTTCCAGATGACACTAAGGAGTACCCTACCTATTATGGACCCCAGGATGTTGTGGGTTTAGATTCTGAGACCCTGGCTCAAGAGGGACTTATCCCAACTGAGACAGTTGACCCTGGAGTTGTAGCTTTATAGTTTTGTAGTATTCTTTGTACTGGATTTGTCTCCAGCATATTTCTGTAATTTTCTTCAGACTCATTGATGTATTATTTTAGACTCATGAGTTGTATTGTAACTATTTTATTCTTTATCTGATTCGTGCTTATTTCTACCTTAGTTCTGTGATTGAGTATACTATCATTATTGGTGGTTCATTATATTGTTAGATAGTTTATCTAGACAGCGTTCTACCGCCGATTCTGCGGCGTAGGCTGGACGTTGTTTCCGACTAGTACCCTTATACCGGGTGCGGGTCGTGACAGGTAGTGAACTTCTTCCACACCCCCCCTCCCGGAGCCTTCTGCTTGGAAGAAGAAGCCGAGGGCTCGACATGTATATTTTCCTCTTGGTAGGCTATATTATGATCCATCGCCACCTCCTCTTCGGCACCAGGGGGAAAATATTGAGCTTTAATTATGTGTAAACCCCTTCGACCAAATTTAGGTTTACTTAGCTTAGATAGAGAGACTAGGGTTAGTTTGAAGCCAATTAAAATTAGAACACAGTGTTTTAGATTTATTGTGCAATAATTGTATCACTTAGTACACCTTACCGTTGCTTCGATATTTGAAGCACTACACTAGCATCTACCTTCAAACAAATTTTACACACTTTTCCTAGACAAGCCAACCTTCCATTCTGACCTTTGTGTAACTCATAAATACTCTATATTGTGCTTCATGTTATTCGCACGATATTCGTTACAAACGTCCATGTTTAAATCCAACTTTATATCTTTGTCCGTTCCAATCGAAATTGGAGACACAACCTCAACCCGTTTGTATAACCCAAATTATGATATTATTTTATTCTGAGTCTGCTACGTCTATGACACTTGTGTCCCATCTAATTTTAACACTATATATTTCTAATTAATTAAAGAGCACCTATTACACTAATTTTAATTAAATTGGTGTAAGGACCCAACCTCATCCAAAACTAGATCCAACTCCAACGCAAACCCCCACTCACACCCTCAAGGTTCATACTAAATACCACACACCATTTTAGCACACTACCTCACACCAAACATAGTATTCTCCATCATCAAATCCCAAATTCCATTAATTGGGCAATTTCCCAATTGTTAGGGACCTATCACCAAAGCCATCCTAGCCATATTCATCATGTAGAGTTTTTTCTCACCGTAGAATAATACCCAGCGGGCCCTATTCCCGAGGAAAGCCCCCTTTCCCTCTCTTTCTTATATATATACAACTCTTTCTCTCTCCTAAAACCTAAAATCTACAGCATACATCATTTAGACAAACCCTAGCCGAAAACCTAACATCACCAACCCGGCCGCATCCCTCCTTCCCCAATCACCCGCTGCACAGCCTACCGCCTCAGCCACCTACCTCCTCCGTCTGCACCCCCTCGACGTCAACCCACCACCAGCAGCTAGTCTCTCCTCCTCCTTCTCCGTTCATTATCATCACCATCAACAACCCGCACCCTCAACACGACTCCACCGCCACCCTCTTCATCTTCTCCTCCGCCACAAGCATCACCACCGCCGCCACCGTCATCCCCGTCACCATATCCACCGCCCCCAGCACCACCATCAACCACCATCGTCACCATCCCAAGCACCGCCATCACCAACACCATCATCACCATCACAACCTCCATAATCACCATCACCCGCACCATCCACAGCCCGACCACCGCCACCTTAGACCACCACCACCCCGACCACCTCACCACAACCATCCCCCATCGCCAACAACCCGCCGGAGCTGCTGCCTTAGTTGCAAGCTGCTGCCGGAGCTGTTGCAACTGCTGTTATACGCTATCTTCGCCGGAGCTCCGCCCTCCTTCGCCGGAGATAGGCCATCGACGAACCATAGCCCCCTTGGCCACGAACAAACTAGGTAAACATACTTATTACATTCTTTTCTCCATGTGTCGATGTGTCGACGAATCATTAAACAGACACGGGTAATGTGAAACCCTAAGTGCAATATGTGTGTGTGTTTATTTTAGAATAAAAATTTATGTTAGTAATTACTCATAATAAATATGACTATTTTAATATGAATACTGTGTTGACCTAAAAGTTTGGACATTGGCCTTGTGCACTCTAACATGATAGCTAGGACTGGTATTTTTGTATTATACGTATTTTATTTTATAGCATATCTTGATAATTCGTTGTCTTGATGTATACGATAATTGAGGATATGACACGTGTACGTCTTAGCTGCGTGCACACGCGACCCTGCTAGATGACCGGTCGTGACCCCCCGCGTTAGGTCCTAATTGTAGTGTAGTATTCCTGTGCGTACTGGCGTAACGACTGGTGATTATATCATATTATATTATATGTATAGGGTCACTGGACCGTCCAGACAAGACTTTAGGAGAAGGTTATTGGTACTCGTAGCTTGAGAACCCAGGCAAGTATACCTTGCCATATTTACTATTTAATTTAAATTATAAATTGTTGCATGATATCTTGTTGCAATATTACATATAAGCTTTGCGCGTCCGAGATTGACTCAGGTGCAGTCGACGAGTACGTCGATGTGTAGTATAATTGACTTAGTCACTAGTAGACTCACCCACTATTGTGATTGTATTTTGATATCTTCCTAGACCCTGACACTCTTACACGCATCACGATGACAAACTCGTGTTGGGATGCGGGTTCGCATACCCGACTAGCTATCGGTACGTGTGACATGCATCATAGTTTAGTACGTAATTAGGGTTATCTAATTAGTTTAGACTTGGCATATAGTTATATGGTATGCACGTCGTGTATTCGACTTGTATATCTGCATTGGGGGGAGGACAACTAGTAGGCGTATGGGATACACACATTGGAATTCGTAGTATCCGAAGGAGCCACGGATCCAATGACTTCCTTTATACAGATACTGTGTTCTTCGGAGCGATACGGACGTATATATTTACAGATACTTCATTCTTCGGAATGATGGACGTTACATGTACAGATACTATACTCTTCGGAGTATGGACATTATGCCTACACCTACCCATACGTACCAAGGTTGTCCTCATATTGCATTTACTTAGATGGTTAGCACACCCCTTTATTTTGTTTAATATTTATATATGGCATACATTTTTATATCTTGTTACGTCCCTCTGAGGACCTGTTCCCTTCTATATTTGGACGAGGCTTACTATCCTACAGTGTACGAACCCGGACAACTGACGAGGTACGCATCTGAGGAGGAGCTAGAGGTGCTTCCATCAGAGTTCCCTTGATCATTGGTACGACTTTCGCCTAGGACTGGAGCATCCTTATCTAGTTAGCCGATGCCCTAGTCATTACTCTCTTATCTAATTTTTAGTACTCTTATTTCTTTATTGTAGTGGATTTGTTCCCATCAGACATATTTTGGATTGTACTATAATATTTCAGACTTGCACTTATTTTCCAGTATTTATTTCAATACTTCTTGTTTATATTGTGGATGAGATTAGACATTACTTGTTGTATGATAATATTGGACTTATTAGTGTTTTAGGACAGCGTAGTACGTTTCGTTAGGTCCATTAAATTGGGTAATCCCTCGGAGACGTATTAGCTGGCCATTGCCACGTGGCCTGGTCCCGTGTATTTTGGGACTAGTACGTGACATAGTTTTAGTGGTGGCCCATGCAGGTCATGTTTATCACTTGTGGTATGGTAACATGCCCAGCGAGCCTGCAATAGGATAGAAATTACTAGATCTTATCTACTTTGATTTCGTCTTTGAACCTTCTTCATATTTTTGCTCTTTTAATGACATTCTATCTCTTGCAGCGAGATGAACTTGCGCAGCGGACGCGGGGCATACGGTGCCATAGTATCAGCCGCCACCGCACAGAGGGAGGAGACATCCCAGGGATCACCCAGAGAGCAACCATCATCCCAGGCCCCGGTGATCCCACAGGCCCCGCCGATACATTGGCACCAGACTTCTCCTGACGACCCGACGCAGCAGCACGAGGGTCAGACTTCTCAGACTATACTGATGCAGCACTTCGAGGGCCAGACTTCGAGGGTTACGCTGATGCCACAGCCCGAGAGGCCAACATTGGAGGAGACACCTACGACGCAGCTGGAGGTCCCATTGCTACCACCTCCACCCTTTCCATCTCAGATACTATATCCGGAGGGATAGTCGCAGATGTTCCAGTTCTTCCAGACTATGATGCAGGCGCAGTGGTGTAGAAGCATGAAACATATGCTGCAGAGTTATACGCAGTATGCAGAAAACCCACGTAAAGCAGAGTTTCAGCACTGTGTGGCGCAAGACATAACTTCAGAGCCATCGATGTACAGCAGAGCTTCATCGCTAGTACAACGTAAAATATAGCTCCAGAATAACCCGCGTAATACAGTATTTCTAGACTGCTTCAGCGTAAAAAGGTTGTTAGATCACCACTTTGGCGTAAAACCTACTCGCTTTTAATGCAGTGGGAAGTTATACGGGGAACTCTTCGTATTCCTCGAAAGAACCTGTCAGATCATGCAGTGAACCTGACTCATGACAAAGAGTACTGCACGACTATACAGACGACGGCTATAATGATGGTTCGGTACAGAGACCCAGACCGTCTTTTAGTGACATTTTCTTGATACAAATTGCTTTTACGCATTCAAGGGAATACGCTGCCTAGTTTTATACAGGCAGATGTGAGCTTTTACGCTCAGCAGAAGACGAAACAAACCGTCACGTCAAAAGCTACTCTTCGTACAGAGCTCGAGGCACGTCTCTGCAGTTAATGCGCATGATGGGGGCAGATCTCTGTATTTAATGCACGAGATTTGGTTCTATTTTCCAAGACTGGTGAGCCATAATTATGACTAATACGTCCACATCATCACCTCTGCATATTACGCCATTAGGCTATTTTTAGCTATAGGAGCACGCTGTACGCTATCTCCTGGAAATACGCCAACCTGGCTATTTTCAACTATAGGAGTAAGTCGTATGCTATCTCCTCGGAATATGCCAACTCAGGCTATATTTGCATTGGTGCGTGATAAGGCTATTTGGTCTAGAATACGCTCAAGACCTCAGTCAAGGAAGGAAGATCGGCTATCGTTTACGCTAGCTACCTCTCCATGCAGCATCAGTCTTCTACGTCTAACTGGCTTTTACGCCAGTTTGACAGCTACTTGGCTTCTACGCCAACTTGACAACTATTTGGCTTCTACGCCATGGTGACAGTTATTGGCTTCTACTCCAACCTTTTCTACGCGAGGGGCAGTTACCTACGTGACTTGTATGTCGTGATCTTCGCAGCAGTTATATGCGTTACCTCATCATGGGACACGCGTCACATGCGGATTCAGAAGATCATTTTTACGTGGGTGGCAGTTATTATAACCGTCGTGTAAAAAGTGCCACACTCTCCATTGTCCGGCTTCTACGCCGACTGGACGGTTACTGTCACTAAAACCCTATAAATAGAGACCTCTGTCCACGGAGGTCCAGGGTCAAAAACTCGGAGAACTGAGGTTGAAGGGTCGAAAATTCATTTTTTTAGAGAGAAGAATCCAGAGCACAGACAGAGAGTAGTGATCGACGATTTTGGCATCGAGCATCCACTCCCTCTTGCAATCTTTGAAGCTATTCCTTCTTCTACAGCACTTCTTCATCATCGTGTGGTCCATGGGACAAAGTGATCAACCGCAGATCAGACTCCTATAGCAATACTTACCCAGATTAAATTTTGTACTTGACATCCTCGTATAGGATTAATTGTACTTCTTGTTTGTAAACCAAAGAAAGGGTTTCGTATAAACCTAGTTTCATTTCTTTTGTTTATTATCAAACACAAGATGGGGACTCTGCTGGGAAAACTTTAGGGACTAATCATCCGGTATCTTCTTGAGGGAACAAATTGTCACGTTAAAGTGAAATCAATTTGCAGTGATCGTCCCCTTGTATACAGATGCAAAGTGATGACTTTGGCGTCGATCTACTCCTGGATTCTCCTTTTCAGTACATAGTACGCCCTTGTGGGGTGATGAATGTACTGATGAAAGAGACAATAATCTGGGTCATCAACTTTGCCAGCCCTCTCAGGATATTTGATGTTGGGTAGCCAAAGTTTGTGTTCCTTCATCAACATATTAAAGATTTCAATGATGTCATCTTCATTGAAGGAGAAAGTCCCTTTTGGCCTTCGGGCTCTCGATGCCTGAGTTTTATGGTCTTTCGGGAAGATCGTCATCGTTGCATCATCTTCGGACTCAGAAGGAATTCTACCCCCAGCTTTGGATGCTGCCCTATTTTGTCGAGGTAGGCTACCCCCAAACATGTCGTGGCATTTGTCCACAGAAGTTAATTTAGAAGGACTTGCCTCTGGTATTACAGGATCAGACTCTCGAGGTTTTGAGTTTGCAGGAGATGCAGTACACCCCAACCCAAAATGAGTTTGCTGACAGTAAGGACTACCATGCAACGATGTTCGTCTGTCTTTCCCATAGTTGAGGCCTTGTTTCAACTTCAAATCATAACCCATGCTTTGTATAATCTTTAAAGCCTGTGGGCTATACCTGTGGATTTGTATTTTGCCATCCTCAGACTCGCAAAATTCTTCTTGTACCATCGGTCTATTCCGCATTCGACCGAAAATTATTGGATGCTGATCGTCGCGAGTTGGAGGAACAATAAAGGCAACATTTTCATGTGGTCCAAATGTCATAATGATATTAGATGTTGACGCATCTTCCCATATAATCTCCCCACGTCTGACAATTAGGGGAACTGAATCCTGGTTATGACTCCTGTCTTTGCATTTCTGGATCAAGAATTTGCGCAAGTCAGGAGGATTAACAAAAGAAGAAGAAGGCTTGTTCCTCCTGTTTACATCAGTTGGAATACGGATATTTGGAACCATAACTCTCCCCCTTCCACCCGTATACAGCAGTTCAACCATGTGAGTAGCACATGATCCACGAGGAGCGTATCTATCCGCAAACTGGGCCTTCTTTATGCCAATAGGTTTATCCTGGCGTAATCTAGAACTCTGCTCAGGTTGGCGTAAAACTGACGAAGTCCTCACTCGGCCATCAGCTTCTCGCGTAATCTGAAGAGCGGGCAGATTCTTCTCTTGTTGGCGTAAAGGCCAAAAAGTTGAGAAATTTGCCACTTGTTTTCCCTTGCGTAGATTGCAGGGACCATCTGCTTTTTCACGGAGAAAAAATGTATTTTTACGCGCGAAGCGCGTTTGGAATTTCTGAAATGGCACTGAGGCATTATCAAAAATTTTGTCTGCCACGTCACAGACGGGAGACTAAATTTTATGCGCAGAGCGCGGAGTAGACTTCTGGGTTATCACTGAGGCATCTCCAGAAGTTTTGTCTACCACGCCACAAATGGGAGACAGAGTTTTACGCGCGGGGCGCGCAGTAGACTTCTGGACTAGCACTGAGGCATTGCCAAAAGTTTTGTCTGCCACGTCATAGACGGTAATATGGACGTGGCAATTTTTGTGGATCCACAAAAACTACCCAACATCAAATATCCTGAGAGGTCTGGCAAAGTTGATGACCCAAATTATTGTCGCTTTTATCGGTACATTCATCACCCCACAAGGGCGTGCTATGTACTAAAAAGGAGAATCCAGGAGTTGATCGATGCCAAAGTTATCACTTTGTATCTGTAAACGAGGGGACGATCACTGCAAATTAATTTCACTTTAACGTGATAATTTGTTCCCTCAAGAAGATACCGGATGATTAGTCCCTAAAGTTTTCCCAGCGGATTCTTCAGGTCTATCCCCACTCAAGAAAATTACTCCACAGTAAATTTTTAGGACATGAGTTCACGTCCATATTACCTCTGAACTATTGTCCAAACATTTCTTTATTTTCCCAGCTGAGTTTGTCATGTTCATATTACCTCTGAACAAACCTTCCTGGTTTGGCCATCGATTATCACGTCCATATTACCTCTGATATCGGTTGTCATCTCAACTTAACACCCGTACCTAACTTTAAGTATGCCAGTGGTGTTAAGTCCACAAAAACCTGCCATGTTCATATTACCTCTGAGCAGATATATACCTCCATCCCTAATGGAGTATCAACTCAAAAGTTTGTCATGTTCATATTACCTCTGAATAAACTTTCTAAATTTTCGGCTATCGATTATCATATCCATATTACCTCTGATATCGGTTGTCATCTCAACTTAACACCCGTACCTAACTTTAAGTACGCCAGTGGTGTTAAGTCCACAAAGTTTGCCATATTCATATTACCTCTGAGCAGATATATACCTCCATCCCTAATGCAGTATCAACTCAAAAGTTTGTCATGTTCATATTACCTCTGAACACACCTTCCTGGTTTGGCCATCGATTATGACGTCCATATTACCTCTGATATCGGTTGTCATCTCAACTTAACACCCGTACTTAACTCTAAGTACGCCAGTGGTGTTGAGTCCACAAAAGCAGCCATGTTCATATTACCTCTGGGCAGATATATATCTCCATCCCCAATGGAGTCATAACTCAAAATTATGTCATGTTCATATTACCTCTGAACAAACTTTCTGAGTTTTTGGCTATCGATTATCATGTCCATATTACCTCTGACATTGGTTGTCATCTCAACTTAACACCCGTACTTAACTCTAAGTACGTCTGTGGTGTTAGATCCACAAAAACTGCCACATCCATATTACCTGAGAGGGCTGGGCTTTTGATGTGGCAGTTTGTTTCGTCTTCTGCAGAGCGTAAAAGCTCACATCTGCCTGTATAAAATTAGGCAGCGTATTCCCTTGAATGCGTAAAAGCAATTTGTATCAAGAAAATGTCACTAAACGACGGTCTGGGTCTCTATGCCGAACCATCATTATAGTCGTCATCTGGATAGTCGTGCAGCACTCTTTGTCAGGAGTCAGGTTCACTACATGATCTGACAGGTTCATTCGAGGAATATGAAGAGTTCCCCGTACAACTTCCCACTGCATTAAAAGCGAGTAGGTTTTACGCCAAAGTGGTGATGTAACAACCTTTTTACCTTGAAGCAGTCTGGAAATACTGCATTACGCGGGTTGTTCTGGAGCTATATTTTATGCTGTACTAGCGATGAAGCTCTGCTATACGCCGATGGCTCTGAAGTCATGTCTTACGCCACACAGTGCTGAAACTCTACTATATGTGGGTTTTCTGCATACTGCGTATAACTCTGCAGCGTATTTTTCATGCTTCTACAAGACCCCCTTCAAAGTTTTCAAATTCCTCATAATTTGAAATACGTTGAATGAAGCATGAAACGGTCAAGTCTGACTCGTTCCTCGAGGCTGATTTCTTGGCAGATTTTTAGGAGTTTGTTAGGATTCGGTGTGTTCTCTTTTGCCTATATAAAGGCTGATGAGTTAACCTGTTCCTCCCATATTTTCTTCACCACACAGAGATGGTTGCCGATATTCGTCTTGCTAATTTGAGGAAGAATAAGATCATGTTCTTCCAGCATGTGAGGAGCCAAAAAAGAAGGCATCTTCGAGCAAATATCCTCTGCAACGATGGATCATGGAAGGATATCATAGCTTCCTTTGCTCGGGATGATCAGTAATTTAATATAGCGATTCGTCCAGGATAGAGAAAGGGTCACATTCGACCACACAGCTTGCAAGCTGTATTTTCTTCCATTACGACGGTGGACGAGGGCAGACAAACTGGCCCTGTCTTCCAGTATTGAGTTGGTTCTGAATCCTAACTCAATCTGTCATGGCGTACGGAGGGTGGGCTCTTAAATAATTTATACATGCCCATTTTTGTATCCTCTAGCCATTAATCATTTTTTTGTTAATCGGCCACGAAAATCGATTAACTGCTGAAGAAGATGGAAAAAGATCTCCACCAATATGAGAACCTGGCATAACAGACTCTCGGCGTGATCTTTAGATAAAAATGAGAAACCCTTGGTAGAATAAGGATTTCCATCATATGTAATCATGAAGATGAAAAACCCTTTGTAAACTGGATTTTCATCATATGTAATCATGATTAATAAAATTGTCTTCTTTTACGCATCTAATGATTTGCCATATTTTTTGCTGTGATGAAGTCTGAATATGTGTAGCTTCGACACATCTGAAAAACTTTATACCGACTCTGATAAAAATAGTGTCTGGTCTCGTCCCGTCTTTTACGCGTAACTGAAGACGCGTAGAAAGCTGCTTAGCATTTAAGTCAAATATTCGAACTGTCCTGCTGTTTTGAACGAGGAATTGCATAGAATTCTGAACTGTCACTTCTCTGATAAGAAGAATTCTTGTTCAGACCATCATCTTCAAGAGTGATTTCCCTAAAATCCCTTGAAATAGGGCAAGAAATGGCTATCAAAACTGATTACGCTTGAACTGTAGAGAAAATATTCTGACTGAATTTTGGATGAACTTCCAATCGACCGAAGAAGAAGAGTCATTTTCAATGCTGAACTCTGTATGTATTGGGTACTTGGGATAATTTGAGGCCAAGAAGGAGCATCTTTTGCGTGAAGTAATTGACCGTCTTGAGATTTGTTCAGATATACGCATACTCTGGCCTGCGTATTTTAAGATATGCGAAAAGTCATAGATTTGTAATATAGATGAGCATAAAATCATAGGTTTGTAGCCTCTCGAGCGTAAAAGCTGCTGAGCATAAGAGCATCCGGGCGTAAAACCGTAGATTTATAGCCTCTGAAAAGAAAACTTCCGAGCGTGAAGTCGTAGATTTGTCGCCTCTAAGCGTAAAAAGCTTTTGAGCGTGAAATCATAGATTTGTAGCCTCTTGAGCGTAAAAGCTCCTTAGTGTAAAATCACGAATCTTCTCTGCACGAAAAACTTTTTGAATTCGCTGACTGTCCGTCTTCCCTAAATGATAGGCTGACGTGGTCCCCTATCATAACCGAATATTAAATATCGGATTTAGTTAGGGATTCAAAGAGTTTATCTGAACTCTATAAATACCCCAAGGCCTTCAGAGAAGAAACTTTTCATCTATCTTTTGTAAAAAAACTTTTATCTCTTTGAGAACTCTTCTTCGTTTCTTCTCTAAGAACTCTGAGTTTTTAGCAATGGCACCGAAACAACCTTCCACCGCTAAGGAAAAGAAAGCTGCCTCTTCTTCTCGCTCCTCTACTCAAGCACGAGCGACTCCCATTGGGCTGAGCAAACCTCGCTCTGAACGAAGTGTCCCACCGTCAAGATGTACACCAGGTGTCATAGGTTAAGCTTTTGGGACGACAAAAACGAAGAAAATCCTTCGCACACGTTGTACGTGAACGCGCTAGGTCATCTTCTGTGCTGAAAGCCTCCTCGAGGAAGATGATGCACAGGGATATTTTATCATTTACGCCCACATTCCTAATGTGTCAGCGTAAAAACTCCATATTTTTGCAGACTGGCGTAAAAGCTTTGACTGTCGAAATTTGGCGTATACTACAAACTTTGAGTGTTACGCTCTGGATGAAAATTCCGGTGTAACAACTCCAATTTTGGCAGTCTAGCATAAAAACACACAGACTGTCAAATTTTTGTGTATACTGCCAATCTTGAATTTTATGCCTCGAAAATATGTTCCAGCGTAAAAACTCAAGTTTTTACAGTCTTGGCATAAAAGCACAGAATGTTGATCTTTGGCATAAGCTACAAGACTGTAATGTCTAGTATAGAAACTGACTTGTTCTTCTTGTATTTGTAGTGAACTCGTAGATACCTCTGTTGGCTGAGGTAATGGTTCTACTGGTGGGATGCTAAACTCCAATTACTTGGAGGATTTGTCCCATGTGACATTTCCTATTTCTGGAACTCAGTATCCTGAAGGAAGGGGCATTCTGATATCGTCTCAAGGAGAACGGATGCTGTTGAGTATGATCAACGGGGAGCCCCTAATGTATATAGATGGGGCCAAATATATAAAACCAGCTTTTCTATTCGAGGATATGATTGATAAACAATCCCAAACGAAGCCCAAGAAGGAGAATTGGGTTTTTACTACTGGGGGCATGGTCATGTACCTACCCAGGATGCCGAGAGATTATCCTATCTCGGCATTCTTCCATGCCATGCATCCCAGGAGGATGTCGTGGACTCTGATCCCTAATCTTCATGGCCAGCCGGGGAAGATATTTTATTAGAAAGGATCAGACCAAGGATTATTTGTGAGCCGCCCTTCAGGCCCTGTAATGCCTTTCAGGGAATTATTTCCGGGCAGTGTCCCAAGTGAAGATACTTCACTGCTCCAACCAGTCCAATTACCGACTTTTTGTAATGACTTCATGGGGCATAGAGGAGTATACCCCAAGGTTAATCCTCGGACCAATGGGTGGCTTACCCCTTTAAATCTTCGATGGGCTCGTTTAGCTGCCTGGGCCCTGAAGCATTTTCAGACGGAGCTGGAGAGCATTGGTCTATTCGCGGCTGTGAGTGCTACCAGTGTTGGGCTGCCTCCCAACCCCAACCTATTTTTGGCTTTGATGGAGCGGTATATCTCGCTCACTGGGACTTTCGCCACTCCGCTAGGGGAGTTGGGATTGGCCCTTCACGAAATGGCAGAGATTTCAAGACTGCCAATGGAGGATACTCCTTATGAAGAGTATGTTCCCATAAACAGGGAGCTGGGAGATACAAACCCTCGGGTAGTGGCAGTGTACCAGGAGCTAATGAGCTATTATCTTGTGTGCACCACCTTCTATAATGAGCCTTCTGATTTGGCTCATACCAACAAATGGGCGTCCTATCTCTTCGTTCATTATGCCAGAGATGCTAAGCCAGACAAAGTTGTGGATAGCAGGGATAAGCCTTTGAATTTTCTGAGAGTGCTCAATGCTTAAATAGTCGATGATCTTATTGAAGACGCTGAGGCTTCAGATCAAGTTCTTGATGAAGGGATAGGGAATTATCCTGCAGGTACTAAAGCCTACAGTTATATGAGGCATTGCCGCATGCCTCTGTCAAGGGGAGCTCAACTGGCTGGCTTTCTCTCTGTATGGCTATGCCGATTGGTAGTACCTGGCATTGCATCTTCGGATCGCATTCACCGTAACACCTTATGTCCTATAGTGCGTTTGGTGTTTGGGGCAAGACTGGGCCTTCTTCCTGCCACGGCATGCCGCATACAAGCTGGCCTGAGGGCCATTACTGATGGGCTGCTTGCCGACGAAATACGGCGTGACAGCTTTCCCAGGGTAGAATTATCGTTCCTGTATCTGATGGGATGGTTAATTCTTCATAACCCAGGGTGATGTCTCCCGGCTCTGCCAGTAGTTTGGGGAATAATTTCTTGTTGAATTACAAGAATTCCACATGGAACGTGACCACCGTTGTAGACTGTCGGCGAGCATTAAATTTTGCTCATAGTTGGTAGCTCTTCTGTATCGTTCCCACTGTACATATCAATCAACAGGGGACGAGACTTCAGGACTCAGGTGAAGGAAAGACCGTTCTTTCTCCTGAAACTTTTTATTGGTTTGTCTGTATTAGACCTTCCCATTTGTTGTACAGAAGTGAAGACCATTGCTTCTTGGAGCCCTATCTGCCTAGTCGGTTCGCCAGACAGTTTGGGTATGACCAATTGCATGTGGGAAATGCCATCACCAGCTTCAAGTCCAGAGGTGGACTTATTGATTGAGCGAGAGGATGGCGGTACTTCATAATGGGTTGTATTGGAGTAACCTTTACTGTGCCCGCGACTTCTCTCTCCATGGAGTTGCGCATCCTCCATTCGTACGCCCAGTTTTATGTGGCCATCAATACCTTCCATCGCGATTTTGATATGCGTGAAAGTTTTAGGATGCCACCTCATAAGTCCGTTGGAAGAGAGGAAGAAGACTGTTAGTGGTCCTGTCAGGACTTCCAACCATGAAGCTCCTAGGAGTGAACCTGCTGTTTCCCCTGTTGGGGATAATTTTTTGACTAGAGGTCCTTCGCCTATTAGAGAGGGAACCTCCACAGTTCCGGCTGGCAGTGCCGGAGATTCTTTGCTCGAGACTACTGTCGCTGCTACCGCTTCAGGTAGTGCTACGAGATTACCTTCGAGGCCGAGCAAAATAAGATTGAATATACCTTTATCCAGACCAGTAACGGGAGTAACCCCTGTCGCGTCTGTAAGTATATCCAGCAAGATTCCACCCGATGAGCCTCGAGTGGATCTTGGTGAAGACTGGAAGAATACCTGCCAGTGTTATTTGGGCACCCCCCTCTCCAAGTATGACAGCTCGCTTAACATCATTAAGAAATGATTTAGCTGTACTTGCTGCAGACGCGACATATATCCATCGGCCATGGGTAAATGTCGTCTTTACGCTTCTTTTAGAAAAATTAACATAAGGTTGATATTTAACTTTCTCTTGTCTTCTTTTCAGGGGAAGACATCTACGGGGAGAGCAGCGTCGACGCAACTTTTGGCTTTATTGCAGCTCTTGCCGATGACACGGAGGTGCCCGACTTTGAAGAGAAAATATTTTTGGGTGCCGGCTCGCCCGATATAGTTCCGATATCTCGAGAGGAGGATGGGCCTGTTATCACGACTATGCCTCCTTTGAGTACATCAGCCACTTCGACCGTTGTTGGTGCCTCTACCTTTATCGCGCCATCTACTGAGGCAACGACTGTGATGACACCCTCTGCAGTCGTTCCTGGAAGGGGATTCGCCGATATTGCAGCCACTCCCAGCGTCCATTCGGATCTCGCCATGCTAATTGAGCAGTATACTAGTATTTTCTATACCACTTTGAAAATGCTGATATCAATGGTGCTGGAGAAGAATCTAGGCTTCGAGGCTCTGAGGAGGTCCTCCTAGTTTGCGATAGCGCCGATCAGAGAGTTCAACGACGCTGGGAGAGCTGATGCACTGGAGCAGATAGTTAATGGTTTGGAACAACCCATTAACAATTATTTACAACTATCCCAGGGCAGCATTGATGACCTGATTCAGGCTGAATATGACTCTTTGACTGCGAGGCTTGTTGGAGAGATGGAAACTCTGAGCAAGTCCATCGAGACTCAGCAGAAAGAGATGAATGAAGAGCATACCGTATTGGAGTATATCATTCCCCAGCTGGCCAAGTGCGACACCGAATATGAGGAAAAGGCAGCGAGGGTCCGCAAATTAAAAGATGAACTCGCTCAGGCAGAGGAGAGGGTTCTCGCTTCATCGGCAGCTAGAGATGTGTTGAAAAACTGACTTGAAGCGTCTCAGCAAAACCTGACACGTATGGGTGTCATCTACGCAGATTTTGTACGTGCTCGATCTGAAATGTCTGCCTTGAACAATGAGGAGGCAAGGTTGGAGCGGGCTCACGCTACAGTTTTGAGCTCTAGGAATGAGAAGATGGCCGCACTGGCGCAGCAGATCCGTGATTTGACTGCTCCTCCATAATGATGTACTGTTTGCTTTTATATGTAATTTGCTCTTTCTAGAGATAATAAAGAGACTTTATCTTACTTTGGGGACCCATCATTTTTGAATATAAATGACAGGCTAGGGTGAAAGTGATATCAGAGGTAATATGGACGTGATATACTTTCGGTAAGCTTCAGCTGGACATATCTATTCAGAGGTTATCTAGACATGATAGAATATGATCCAACTAAAATTTGTACACAAAACACTATCAAGTGGCACCAGACCGAGACGTTGAGATAGAGCTTGATGGAAGTTCTGGAGAGGACACCTGCCCCAGCACCCGTACCAGCACCAACACCAGTTCATCCAGCTGGTATTGTTAGAGGATTTCGCCAGATGGGCCCGGATACCTTTTCGGGCAGCGAGACCACAGAGGAGATCTCTGATTGGGTCGCCAACACAGAGATGCTACTGGATGCTTCTCAGCTAAATCCAGACCTTTGGATGATCGCAGTGAGGGCCCAACTGAAAGGCAATGTCCATCATTGGTGGGATTCCATAAAGCACAGCGTCGGCAAGACACTGACATGGGAGTAGTTCTTGGAGTACTTCAATACGAAGTATTTTACGGCTACAGTCAGAAATGCCCTATACTCCTAGTTCCTGCACCTGGAGCAAGGGAATATGACCGTAGAAGCATACGACGCAGAGTTTAGTCGACTTAGCAGATTTGGTGCCACCTTAATACCCAATGATCTGGAGAAGGCCAGAAGATTCCATCACGGCCTTACTTTCGAGCTGTAGAGGTACACCACCACCCAAGCAAGGATCTCTTATGAGGTGGCTCTGTCAGAGGCGAGGATCCAAGAGGCCATTGGTAGAGGAGCGAGGCATTTCAGCACGATCGTACCAGCCAGAGCTCAGCTCGGAGCAGAAGGACCGATCCGTCGTCCGGGAGCACAGACACAACAGAGGACAGTGCCATACTAGCACAAGAAGCCTCTGACTTGTTACCATTGTGGCAAGAAGGGACACGTTGTCAGAGATTGCCGAAAGAAGCTTGGATTGTTCATAATATGTGGAGCGAGTCAGCACCTTGCCAGAGATTGCCCACAGTGCAAGGATGCAGCATCACAAACAGGACAGAGGCCAGCAGCACTAGTCCTGAGGATACTACACCCGCCAGGAGGTCAACATCCACCAGCACCTGGAGGATTTCAGAGGGGACCACCCTTGGCCCCAAAGGAGGCACAGTTTGATCGAGCCAGACAACAGGCCGGAGGTTAGAGGCACGGACAGGCCTTCGCACTAACAGCGACTGAGGCAGAACCAGAAGGGGAAGTTATCACAGGTATAATTTTAGTTACGTTATTACCTGTGACTATGTTGTTTGATTATGGTGCTACACTATCTTTTATATCTAGTAGTTTCATAGCTATGCATAGAGTAGCTACTTTCCCTTTAACTAAGAGATAGAATATTCTTACCGGAGGAGGCATCGTACTGGTTACCAGCACTATTTGAACATGCTCGGTAGTCGTGTGTGGTAGGGAGATGAGAGAGAAATTTTTGGTATTCCCGATGCCAAACTTTGACGTTGTGTTAGGCATGGACTGGTTAAGCCAGTACATGCCACACTATATTGCCGGAGGGGTAGCATCATTTTTAGATCGCCAGATCACTCGGAGTTCGAGTACATACGAGGGACTATCGAGCGAGGAGTAGGACAGACAGCTGGAGCTTACATGGCTATGGAGACGGTACCCCCACCGATAGTTGTGGAGTTCGAGGATGTTTTGCCGGAGGAATTGCCAGGCTTACCGCCTGATAGAGACATGGAGTTCACTATTGACTTTGTACCCGGAACAGCGCCGGTATCTTCAAATGTTTACCTGTTGGCGTAGAAGGAATTGGATGAGCTAAAACTGCAGTTAGCGGAGTTATAGATCAAGAGATTTGTCCATCCTAGTGCATCACCCTGGGGAGCACCAGTGTTGTTTATACCAAAGAAGGATAGGACAGCCCGTATGTGCATTGATTACAAAGCCCTTAATGATTTGACTATCAAGAACAAGTACCCCCTGCCGCGGATTGATGATTTGTTCAACCAGCTGACGGGAGCAGTGGTGTTCACAAAGATTGACTTGAGATCGGATTATCATCAGGTAAAGGTGCGGAGAGAAGACATTCCAAAGACGGCATACAGGACTCGTTATGGTCACTACGAGTTCTTGGTGATGCCTTTTGGACTGACGAATGCGTCTGCAGTATTTATGAACCTGATAAACAAAGTCTTCTACCAGTATCTGGACCAGTTCGTGGTAGTCTTCATCGATGACAGCTTGGTGTATTCAAAGAGCCACGAGGAGCACGGAGAGCACTTGAGATTAGTGTTAGAGACGCTGGGGCGTGAGAGGCTCTATGTCAAGTTGAGCAAGTGTGAGTTCCTCCTAGATCGTGTCGTTTTTCTCGGACACGTTATCTTAGGAGATAGTATTTTGGTAGATCCAACGAAGATTTCGTCAGTAGAGACGTGGCCGACCCCTACCAACATCTCGGAGGTGAGAAGTTTCCTAGGACTTGTCGGATATTAGCGGAGGTTCGTAGAGAACTTCGCAAGGATCGCAAAGCCAATGACCCGCTTGACCCACAAGGAGCAGGAGTTCACCTGGACAGAGGAGTGTTAGACGGCATTCGATGAGCTAAAGAAGCGTCTGACTATGGCACCTATCTTGACTATACCTTCTGGACCCGGAGAATTTGTGATCTACAGTGATGCGTCTGGAAAAGGATTAGGATGCGTCTTGATACAACATGGGAAGGTTGTGGCCTATGCCTCTAGGCAGCTGAGGATCCATGAGAAAAACTATCCCACTCATGACTTGGAGCTTGCCGCAGTGATCTTTGCCTTGAAGCTTTGGAGGCACTACCCATACGGAGAACGAGTGGAGATATACATATATCACAAAAGCCTGAAGTACGTCTATACTAAGAAGGACCTGAACCAGAGACAAAGACGTTGGCTCGAGGTGATGACAGACTTTGAGATTGAGCTACAGTACCATGCGGGAAAGGCCAATATGGTAGCTGGCACATTGAGAAGGAGGCCCATGACATTCTTTTTTACTACCCAGCAGCAACTGTTAAGAGATCTAGAACAGTTAGGTATAGAGGTCATTATGCCTGGAACAGACGGCCAGTTGTCGAGTTTCCAATTACAATCGATATTGGTTGGGAGGATCAAGGCTGCCTTGCCAACAGATACCAGATTCCAGAGGCTTCGACAGAGGACAGAGGCCGGGATATAGACAGGATTGCGCATACTCGAGGACGGAACTTTGAGATGTGGAGATCGTCTCTATGTTCCGAATGGAGAACTTCGTCAGGAGCTGATGTCAGAGGCGCACAGTTCAACATACTCTATTCATCCAGGAGGCACAAAGATGTACAAAGACTTGAGGCAGTACTATTGGTGGCATAGAATGAAGAAGGAGATAGCCCGCTTTGTGGCGAAGTGCCTGGTGTATCAGTAGGCCAAGGATGAGCATCAGAGGTCTGCAGGTTTACTTCAGCCGCTCCCGGTACCTGAGTGGAAATGGGAACATGTCACTATGGACTTCTTTACGGGCTTTTCGATGAGTCCTAGTGGTAGTAATACGGTATGGGTGATCGTGGATCGACTCACCAAGTCCACTCACTTTTTACCCTTCAGAGTTGGGCAGTCTACAGAGGTCTTAGCAGATATGTATATAAGGGAGATCATACAACTGCATGGAGTGCCAGTCAATATAGTGTCTTACAGGGATACGAGGTTCACATCTTACTTTTGGCAGAGTATATAAGAGAGTCTCGGTACCCGCCTGAAGTTCAGCATATTATATCACCCGCAGACAGATGGCCAGTCCGAGCACACCATTCAGACGTTAGAAGACATGTTGAGGGCGTACATATTTGATTTAAGTGGATCATGGGAGGACCATTTACATTTGGTCAAATTTTTATACAACAATAGCTATCAAGCGAGCATTCAGATTGCTCCTTATGAAGCGTTGTATGGTAGGAAGTGTTGTTCCCCAGTATGCTGGAGTGATATAGGCGAGAGGCAGATTCTTGGACCAGAGTTGGTTGTTTGTACTGTGGAGAAGGTAAAGAAGATCCAAGGGCACCTGCGAGCAGCACAGGACAGACAGAAGCTTTGGGAAAACGTGCATCGACGACCCCTAGAGTTCCCGGTTGGAGATCATGTATTTCTGAAAATCCTACCTACCCGAGGAACCGTCAGGTTTGGAGGCAGAGGAAAGCTGAGTCCAAGGTATATCGGACCATTCAATATGTTGTAGAGCATCGGAGAGGTTGCTTACAGATTAGCGTTGCCACAGACATTAGAAGGAGTTCATGACGTCTTTCATGTATCTCAACTAAGGAGGTACATTCCAGATCAAAGTCATGTGCTTGACCACTCAGAGATCACAGTCGGGCCGAGTTTATCATATCTAGAGGAGCCTGAAGAGATTCCGGACAGAAGTGAGAAGGTATTGCGAGGTCAGACTATCCCTCTAGTTCGTGTCGCATGGAGGCATCATGCACCAAGCGAGTCGACCTGGGAACGAGAGGATGATACCCGACAACACTTTCCCCATCTCTTCGAAGGCCTAGGTATGTAGTAGCATTTAATTTCAGTCAGTAGTTTTTACCATATGTATGTTTTAATTTCGAGGGCAAAATTCTCTAAGGAGGGTAGATTGTAAATTCCCTCGACCAAATTTAGGTCTACTTAGCTTAGATAGAGAGACTAGGGTTAGTTTGAAGACTAGAATTAGAACACAGTATTTTAGATTTATTGTGCAATAATTGTATCACTTAGTGCACCTTACCGTTGCTTCGATATTTAGAGCACTACACTAGCATCTACCTTCAAACAAATTTTACACACTTTTCCGAGACAAGCCAACCTTCTATTCTGACCTTTGTGTAACTCATAAATACTCTATATTGTGCTTCATGTTAGTCGCACAATATTCGTTACAAACGTCTATGTTTAAATCAAAATAAATTCAACTTTGCATCTTTGTCCGTTCCAATCGAAATTGGAAACACAACCTCAACCCGTTTGTACAACCCAAATTATGACATTATTACATTCTGAGTCTGCTACGTCCATGACACTTGTGTCCCACCCAATTTTAATCCTATGTATTTTCAATTAATTAAAGAGCACAAATTACACTAATTTTCATTAAATTGGTGTAAGGACCCAACCACACCCAAAACTAGACCCAACTCCAACCCAAACCCCCACTCATACCCTCAAGGTTCATACTAAATACCACACACTATTTTAGCCTACTACCTCATACCAAACATGGTGTTCTCCCTCATCAAATCCCAAATTCTATCAATTGGGCAATTTTCTAATTGTTAGGGACCTATCACCAAAGCCATCCTAGCTATATTCATCATGTAGAGTTTTCTCTCACCTTAGAATAATACCTAGCCGGCCCAATTCCCAAGTACAACCCCCTCTCCCTCTCTCTCTTATATATATACAACTCTTTCTCTGTCCTAAAACCTAAAATCTATAGCCTACATCATCTAGCCAAACCCTAGTTGAAAACCTAAAATCACCAACCCGGCCACCTCCCTCCTTCCCCGATCACCCACTGCACAGCCTACCACCTCAGCCACCTCCCTCCTCCGTCTGTACCCCCTCGACGTCAACCCACCACCAGCAGCCAGCCTCTCCTCCTCTTTCTCCGTTCATCATCACCACCATCACCATCAATAACCCGTACCCTCAACCCGACTCCACTGCCACCCTCTTCATCATCTCCTCTGCCACAAGCATCACCACCTCCACCACCATCGTCCCCGTCACCATCTCTACCGCCCCTAGCACCACCATCAACAACCACCGCCACCATCCCTAGCACCGCCATCACCAACACCATCATCACCATCACCAACTCCATCATCACCATCACCCACACCATCCACAGCCCGACTACCGCCACCTTAGACCACCAACACCCTGACCACCTCACCACGGCCATCCCCCACCGCCAGCAACCCGCTGGAGCTGCTGCCTTTGCTACAAGCTGTTGCCAGAGATGATGCTGCTGTTGTTATAGGCTGTCTTCGCCGGAGCTTCGCCCTCCTTCGCTGGAGACAGGACGCCGACGAACCACAGCGCCCTCGGCCACAAACGAACTAGGTAAACATACTTATTGTATTCTTTTCTCCATGTGTCAATGTGTCGACGAATCGTTGAACGGACACGGGTAATGTGAAACCCTAAGTGCAATATGTGTGTGTGTGTGTGTGTGTGTGTTTATTTTAGAATAGAAATTTATGTTAGTAACTATTCATAATAAATATGACTATTTTAATGTTAACACTGTGTTGACCTAAAAGTTTGCACATTGGCCTTGTGCACTCTAATATGATTGCTTGGACTTATATTTCTGTATTATATGTATTTAGTTTTATAGCATATCTTGATAATTCGTTGTCTTGATGTACACGGTAATTGAGGATATGATACGTGTACGTCTTAGCTGCGTACACATGCGACCCTGCTAGATGACCAGTTGTGACCCCCCCTGCATCAGTTCCTAATTGCAGCGTAGTGTTCCTGTGCGTACTAGCGTAACGAATAATGATTATATTATATTATATTATATCATATGTATATGGCCGCTGGACCGTTTAGGCGAGACTTCAGGAGCAGGTTATTGGCACGCGCAGCTTGAGGACCTAGGCAAGTATACCTTGCCATATTTACTGTTTAATTTAAATTATAAATTATTGCAAGATATCTTATTACAATATTACATATAAACTGTGCGCGTCCGAGATTGACTCGGGTGCTATCGACGAGTACGTCGATGTGTAGTATAATTGACTTAGTCACTAGCAGACTCACCCACCATTGTGAGGATATTCTGATATCTTCCTAGACCCTGACACTCTTACACGCATTACGATGACAAACTCATATTGGAATATGGGTTCGTGTACCCGACTAGCTATCGGTATGTGTGACATGCATCACGGTTTAGTACGTAATCAGGATTATCTAATTAGTTGAGACTTGGCATATAGTTACGTAGTATGCACGTCGTGTATTCAACTTGTATATCTGCATTGGGAGGAGGATAACTAGTAGGCGTATGGGATAAACACATTAAAAGCCATAGTATCCGGAGGAACCACAGATCCAATGACTTCCTTTATACAGATACCGCGTTCTTTGGAGCGATACGGACGTATATATTTGTAGATACCTCATTCTTCAGAATGATGGACGTTACATGTACAGATACCACGCTCTTCGGAGTATGGATGTTATGCCTACACCTACCCATACATACCAAGGTTGTCCACATATTGCATTCACTTAGATGGTTAGCACACCCCTTTATTTTATTCAGTATTTATATATGACATGCATTTTTGTATCTTGTTACGTCCCTCTGAGGACCTGGTTTTCTTCCAGATTTGGATGAGGCTTACTATCCTACAGTGTATGGACCCGAAAAAGAG
This sequence comes from Iris macrosiphon, assembly GCA_036927795.1. Classification (NCBI taxonomy): domain Eukaryota; kingdom Viridiplantae; phylum Streptophyta; class Magnoliopsida; order Asparagales; family Iridaceae; genus Iris; species Iris macrosiphon. The sequence goes on from JAYESA010000008.1 coordinate 85,627,507, forward strand.
ACTAGGTAGGCATCCGAGGAGGAGCTAGAGGTGCTTCCATCAGATTTTCCTTAATCATTGGTAGGCCTTCAGCCTAGGACTGGAGCATCCTTATCTAGTTAGTCGATGCCCTGGTCATTACTCTCTTATCTGTTTTTTAGTACTCTTATTTTGTCATTGTAGTGGGTTTGTTCCCATCAGACATATTTTGGATTGTACTATGATATTTCAGACTTACACTTATTTTCCAGTATTTATTTCAGTACTTCTTGTTTATATTGTGGATGAGATTAGACATTACTTGTTGTATGATAGTATTGGATTTGTTAGTATTTTAGGACAGCGTAGTACGTTTTGTTGCATCCATTAAATTGGGTAATCCCTCGGAGACGTATTAGCTGGCCATTGCCACGTGCCCTGGTCCCGTGTATTTTGGGACTGGGGCGTGACATTATGTCCTCCTTGGTGGGGTCTAGCTTGGGGCCTTCAATAAAGCTTCTTTCTCGGTTATAAGTTGTAGACAAATTATTCGTCGAGCAATAGAACATGTCCGAAGCATACAAGATGTAAGTCTCGGGCCTCTTCATGGGCATAGTAAAGAGGGCTTGGGTGTAACTGATATTATAATATTGCCATACTTGGGCACCATCGAAAGGGCCACCTTTATACCGGGGCAGGGGCTCTGATTGTCCAACAAAAGCTGGTTGTAACCGAACTGAAGATGAAATTGACTTGGCATGTACGACGCCAAATAGACTAAATTTCTGTTATGGTACACCAGATGTGAAGACAGGATTGACAAAAGACAGGATTGGCAAATAAGATGATCCACTCTGTCATCCGTCAAGGAGTCGCCTTCAAAAAACTGTATGAAGGAGGGAAGTATCATAAAGAAATTATAGTCGTTCATGAAGCTCAACACTTTCCGGCATACCGGTATCCCGGTGTGAAGTCACTTCATTTTGCGATAGTGAAGAATGAAGGCATCTCCTTTCAGGGTACCTTCTAGCACACATAGATTCATAAAGGCTAGGTAGTGCAATATTAGCCAACCCTTCAGATAGTCGCAGTCTCCACTTGTCATAACCCGTACCCAGATGATCGGGGCACGAGTACATGGTACATCCAACCTACGCCGCAGCCTCAACGGTAAAACGATGTCTAGGTCATCAATGGAATCATATTAATACCGCTAGTTCTATCATATACTCAATCACAATATTCTACAGGAAAAAATTAACAAGGAAGATGATCCAATCAATAATCTGAAGGAAGAGAAACTAGAACATGATATGGAATAAGAAACACTAGCCTAAATCTCTACAAATGTTACCTTATGGTCCACAGTGCAAGAGCAGTCATGACTATAGTATCACTCTGAAGTCCAGGATCGTAGACCACAACAAATCTTAAAAATATCATCAAGTCAGGATGGAACAAGCACATTTCTCATATAAGTTCCAAATAAATGATAAAGACTATGAAACAGTAAATAGTAAAAATATACATAATAAAGAAGTAAGAGCAGGAAATAGGGCATGGTAATACTAAATGTAAGTAAACAGGAACAATAGAGTTTTAATCATGTACATGAACTAAATAGTAATAATTGTACCAACTAATTGTGTGAGTACTAGCTTCGACATATGATCAATTTAGAAACTTGCACAGGAATTATGGCCTACTTAATCATACGTGAGATCTATGATTAACACTCACAGGGTACATGCACAGGGAATTGATATGATCAAATATCTAACTAACAATCTCCTGCCCCTGACTAGTATAGTGGATCGATCCAAACCATGATACATCACGACACATGAATCACAGGGCAAATCTGAATACCGCATATGAATATCATGCACATGAATCATCAATATATGCACATGGATCATCACTACATGCACAGGGTCTGACAAGAAACTATCAGAGAAAGTACTCGCCTAAAATCAGGAATATACCATGTAACACCGTGTCAGGAATCAAATAAATAATGGGGATCCAGGATATACCAATCCATGTAACATCGTGTCAGAAATCAAGTAAATAATACTAGATATATGCAACATAAAAGCTACCATATAAAAGAAACTATCTGAGAAAGTACTCGCCTAAAATCAGGTGCTGAGTATCAAACAGTGTCTGAAATGGTGTCTCGAAGACCTATATATGAATTTTTATGTCAAAAAGGTATTTCAGAATCATAAATAAGCTCAACTAGCTACATTCTAGACTTCTAGGTCAAAACTAGGTTATTTAGGTCAAACTAGTCAATTACCTAATTTTTGGTTCCAAGATACTTATCTAGTTGGTTTATGAAGTGATATTAGTCTAACCTTGCTAATACTAGTTCTCCTAAGTTATACTAGTAAGTATCATATACTAAATATCATAAATACCCTATATAGACTCATAAATATCAATAACTAGTAGTATCTAATAAAACCCATTATCTCAACTTAGTATCCTATATAATACCTAGTACCTTGATACCCTTAAGATACCTCCACCACTCAATCTATCATACACTCATCCTACACAACTTTACCTACACCACACTACTCCTCTTGCACAGATTTCTCACACTTGTATCACAATAAGCTAGTACTAGTACAACCCATCCATTATTGGATACTACACTCATGTATCATGGATACACTGCTACCCTAACTTATTACACCTAGACACTCACACTTAAATCTGTAGTCACACACCCTTTTTACCATTCACAGTCCAATTGTGCTGCAACTAGACATTGCTCGAGCTCTATTGCCTCTACTATAGTTCTTTCTTCTCAAACAACATACTGCAGTGCTCCTAGGTCTGCAACAAACCCTCACACAGGTCTGCAGACATCTGCCCCCAAACACTTCCTTTCAATTCACCCAACAGGCATGTGTATTGACCCTCACATCCGAACTGCTACTGATGCAATCCCAAATCAGTGTTGAAACCCAGGTCGGTAGCACTCCCTGCACTGACCTCACTTGCTTCTAGTGATATTTGAGAACAGCAAAGTCCCCAGACCTGCAGAAGTCTGAAACACATTCTCCCATCCTTAGCAGCAGACATGGATGCAAGCAATGAAATCACAGGCACTGAACTGCTCCAGGCCCTTCTTCTTCTTCTTCTTCTTTACTGATACTCCTAATTCTCCCCTTCACTTCATGGCAGCAAGCCACTTCCATGCCTCAATGACATACACAGGCACACATGAGCAACGCAACACTCTCAAACACTCCCCATGACACTACTGCCACCTGCTGATTCAAAAATAATAGACCACCGGAACACTACCCTCCCTATACACCAATGTATCCTCCATGGTATCTATGATACCTAATGGCAATAGGTTTGAATATCACCAACATACCCAAACAACACCCATACCCACACTAGATGCTAAGATACACACAACATTAATACAACCCCTCACACCAATATCAAATACTTGGTGTGCACCAAACTACACATGAGTATCACACCATGATACTCATATGATACACCCCTCCAATAACAAAATACCAACCCAAATCTTATAGAATCACCTTACACATAATATATATATAACATAAATATATATAATAACAATATTTTACATATAACATTGAGAATTGATGCTAATGGACACCAATACTAATGAAAACACCAATCTAGCCATGCGTATCATGGCATATCATGATACGCTTCTACATATCCAATTGTGGACACCATGACACTATCACAAATCCAAATAGACACTAAATGTCCTATTGTGGACACGACACAAACATTTGGTGGACACAATTCTGATTTCTTCCAAATTGGTCACAAAAATACCTAGAACTATCAAACTACATATCTCTACACCCTATTTCCTCCTCTATAGGGTTGTACCTAGCCATGGGTAGGTTCCTAAAGGTTTATTATAATAATATACCATTAAAATTGATGTAGGGATAAAAATTATACCTATTGGTAGTTAGAATTCCAATATAACTCCTCCAATGGACACAAAGCAAGGTTGTGGACACAATTTCTCCTAACCAAGCTCCTCTCCAATGTACTCCTTGCTCTCCAAGCTTCTAGATCTTCATGGTAATTGGAATAGATTAGAATGGTGGATTAGCATAAGGATTTGGAAGAAAAATGAATGAATTAGGAATTTAGGGATTTGGAGATGAACTAATTTGAAAAGGATGGAGTCTAATGAAGTGTCATGATGGAGCTAACCTGCCTTAACATAGGGTCGGCCACTATTAGTCTAGGGTTAAGTTTAGGTATTTGTGAGTTATCCAAGTTGTCCCTATTGGTTGTCATAAAAGGAATCTAATTAATGAGTAGAAGGAATATTCTATCCATGAATCTAATTAATTAATAAAACTAACTAAGTCATGACTAAAGCTAGTGACCCTAATTGGCTCATCCAACACTAAGTCCTACTAGTTACCTAGCACTCTAACTACATTAGTTATATTAGAACTATATAATACTAACATAAATATCAATCATATGAAATGACACAAATATTTCTCTACCCATAACTAGGTGGTTACACCACCCGGGAAAACTCACCATGTCCCTTGTACTTCAATACTTTTTCTATGAATTCACGCAACCTCCGGTGGATGAAGCAGACCATTACGGGAAGTAGAGCGAGCTTGTGGCCTAACACCAGCTTCACGGCAAGCAAGATCAGATTCCTGCTCACTATTTCAAGCAAACCCGAACCTCCTACGACAACGCAATTCTGGAGCTAAATTATCCAGCCATCACTGCCTTTGGAGAAAGTTTGAATAAGTCATGGATGAAATAACTATAGACATCTGAGCACGGCAACCCATACTCATCAACTTTGGGTTTTTCTCGTTGTGGGCCTTCATCCGGGCTGTAATCTCCTCCGGAGTCGAAGCCGACCGAGTTGTAAAATAAACTTGCTTTGGTTTTGCTTTTTGCTTGGTGAAGAGGTATCTCCACCAAGCGTTTGTATGAGGGGAAGCCCACTTTTAATCGTCAAGCCTTTGACAAATATTATGATGGCATAAGAGTTTGTTGTATACTACCATCATCTCTAGTTCTTTGGCCTTTAAGGCCCTGAGTTCCTCATTGCAAGGAGAATATTCTTCATACGACTCTATGCCCCAGGGAAGCTTGGAAACTGTACTCATTTCATGGAGAGCCAAACCTATCCCCCCACCACGTGTGAAGAATGATCCAGTCCGATAGTTGTACATCTCGGTCAGGGCAAGGAACATGTGTTGGTTTACCTCTAACCCGTACTGGGTGGCTCTTTTGGCATAGTATAGTCCAAGTTCCTTGAAATTGTCTTTAACTTTGTAAGTATCCATAGAGTTAAGTTGTACCAGCCAAGGGAGATATAAGCCGAGCCAGTCGTTTGGAGGAAACTAGGTGGGTATGAGATCTTGTTCTTTTGAAGTCGGTTCACAAAGGTGTCTGCATCAAAAGCCAAGAGGTCGGGTCCCATGTCACTATGTATGCAGCCAAGACGTAGTACTCTTAGCAAATAAGAAGGCTCATCCCTAGCATATCCGAAAATATCCTTCTTATGCGTGCTGGATTTGATCTTAAAATGTATATTCAAAGCCTCCTTTTGAGTCGGTGTTAACTCCCAGTCCATTCTCCTCTTCGAAGCCAGGGGAGTGAAAGCCGACAATGGAAGCTGGTGTCCTCCTTGGAGTACCATTCTTCTTTTATTTTCATGACTTCATCGTCAGTCTTGGCCAACTTGTCCCCAAACAAGAATCTCGGCTTCTTGAAGTATTGGTGCGTATCGCCAGCCACGGGGATCCTTCAAGAATTTATCATCTATTGAAGGAAGACATAGTCTTACTCTTCGATAATTGCCATCCTTTTAGAAGGCTGTCCCTTACTGATAAGAGCCTTGGCAAGATTAACTACTTCCTCAGTAAGGTCTACATCCAATATTTCGAGGGAGGACCCGACGAGAACTTCACCTAACGAGGGCACCACCATTGATACTGCACAAAGCAAAAGGAGGCAGATATTAGAAACATGAGAAAGACACAAAAATCCTAAGTGTTTAAAGTGTATGTGCATAAAGTTAGGCATGTGCATAAGTCAGCTACTCTGAAAATTTATTCAAGTCAAAAACAAATCATTCATATGCATGACATCACATGCGTACGGACAAATATTTTGGCATATGCCCATAACGACCGTAGCGCATGTTCACGATGCAGTGTCTCAGAAAGACAGTCGCATCCATGCAGAAAACGGTCATGTATAGCTTTTCGACGTATGTTCACGATGAGCATCCTGAGTCAACCATATCCATGCGTATAACAAAAAAAAATTGTTTTCCATTAGCGCATCTTCATGACGAAGCTTTTCAGCAACGACCATGGGCATCGGCAATGAGTTATCATCTGCACATTTTTCGAACGATTTTCTGTCCATGCCATAAACTATGCACATTGTGTCTCTGTCTTCACAAATATATGCACATAGCACGCAACTGTCTCTTCCCCAACAAAGTAGTGGGGAAATGAGGGTTCTCACCCACAATCTCCTTCTACACATCGGTGTGCGTCTTATCGATAGGAGGGTCGACAACGGCTTCAACTTTCTTGCCCTTTCCCTTGGTCGCAGTGGTAAAGGAAGCTTTGGGAGACATTTTCTCTAAAGGAAGGAGGGAGAGGTCAAAAGAAAAACTTAAGGAAATCAATATAGAAGAGAATGAGAAAGTTTCTCTCTTCACCAATCCGCCCTATTTATAGAGGAAATGTATCATTTGATGCGATAGACAACTGAACGGTTACGACTCCCCAATCCTCACGATATGATATTGTCGGCTGAAATGATGTGACGGTTACGAACCGAAAAGATACCTCAAATCCTTTAACATGCGTTGGCAGAATGCTTCACGATCCTGTCAGTTCAGAATTAGAAAAATATTTTCTGACAGCCTGGCTGCCATATGATGCGCCAGATACAGCATATGGCTAGCTTGTGGTACGGCCAACACAATATACGGGAAGCGCATAGTGCGGCAGATACATCACGCGCACTACCAGAAAAAGTCAAATTAGCGACGTCTAAAAACGTCGTTAAATAACAATAAATCGTAGCTAATTAGGTTTAGCGACGTAATTAGCGACGTTCTGAAGCAGTCGGAAAACACCAAGTCGCTAAAACAAAAAACGTCGCTAAACGTCGCTATACCGACGTTTTTTAGCGACTTCAATGTGTCGCTGAATTTAGCGACATTTTGCGACGCCAAGTCACTAAAAAGCGACGTTCATTAAAGTCGCTAAACGTCGCTGATTAGCGACGTCAATCGCGACATTACACCGACGTCTTTAATGACCTGGCTATACTTGCCATGTCAGCAATTGGCGACGCTTAGCGACGACTTTAGCGACGTCATTAGCGACGAACTTAGCGACGTTTTACAGAGTCGCTGATTAGCGACATAATTAGCGACATAAATTAACGTCGCTAAGCGTCGCTACACGTCGCTAATAACGTCGCTAATTTAAAAAATAAAAATAAAAAAAAAAATTCCAGAATCAAATATTGGTGATTCCCTGCAGTTTTACAGCATCTTCATCATACACACCAACATGATTCAATCTAGTTAACTATATAATCCAATTAAATTAAAAACCATAAGAAGTATTAATCCAATTAAATGTGGATAACTATATAATCCAATTAAATTAACTAAAAAATTCAAGACCACAAGAAGCATCATACATCATGTCTATTGTTGAAGTACCAATAATTCATAAATAATAATAAAAATAACTAGACTACTACGGATCTGCAGGAGGCTGACCAGCGGCGCGCTTCAAGGATAACAACTCCTCATACTCGTCCCGTGGAATCGACACCGATGTCGATGGAGAAGACAGTGACGTCGGTGGCGGCCGTGCCCGCTCCAAGTCTGCGAGTCGCTGGTTGTAAGAATCCAGGGTATTTAACAGCCTCGTACTGCTATCACCCATTGAATCCTGCATCCTCGTCAGGTTCTCGCCCATCGATAGCTTTGACGCATGCATCCTCGTCAGCTTCTCGCCCATCGATAGCTGTGACGCCTGCAGCTCCATGATGTTGCGATCATTGGAGGCTCTAATATCATTTGTCAATTCTCGTAGCTCCGTCATGCTGCGGTCGAGCATATCCAATCGTGCGATAAGCATCGGATCGTCCGCCTGCGGCTGGGACCGGGACTGGTCCTCCATACTTCGCAGCAAGTCGTCACGGAGAGACGCAATCTGACGGTCAACGACCTCCTGGACGGCCTCCTGGACTCTGGCCGACGACTGCGAGGGCTGCGACTGCGAGGGGTGTGTGGAATGCACAGCTGTCGGGGAGGCCCTAGATGACTACGTCGTAACAGGGCGTCATAGGAGCCCGTACCGTAGTACGTACCCCTCTGGAGACCACCAGCTGCGGTCACCCACAGGTCGTCCGCCGACGGAGATGGACCGGGCTGCGACGAAGCACCAGCCTCTCCAGGTGTAGGTGCACTAGCAGTCGCCCGCTCACGAAGCCTAAGATACTCGGCCTAGAAAAGGTTTGGAAACTCAATAATTGCCTAAGTTATATTAAAATAAACACAAAGTAAAGTAATACTTACATAGGTCTGTGAGGCCCTCTCATCAATGAGATTTCCGTCCTTGCGATGGGTGGCCAAGAAGACGGTCACCATGTTTGCATCCTCACCCCTCTGTACCTGTTAAAAATATATTTTTTATTACTAAACTTAAATATTTTTTCCAAGTACCATTTTATGGTACTTATATTAAAATAATATATTTTAAAAGAAAAAACATACCAAACGACGGAAATGTTCCGTCATCGGAATCGAGCCACCACACCACTTGGCAGCATTCTGCCTAGCCGCCTTGGCCTTCTTAGACCTTTCCTTGTAGCTCGGATCGTCGAATCTAGCCCTCATCGCAGTCCACTGCTCAGGCGTGATCCAACCTTGGATCGATTTTCCAGCACGATCACGAGCCTTCTGGTCATCCAGAGCATCTCGGATAAGCTTGGCGGCAACGGTAGGAAAGAGCCGCTCGATCAACTCGGCCCGGTGCGGAGGATAAAAATACGTTTGCTACAATAAATAATTCATTAAGTTAGCATCACGAATATGCATAAATTAGAGGATTTATTTAATATACTTTTACCTGGAAGTGCGCAAACCAGAACGCCTTCCTCTCCTCCGGAGCCTCAGAATAGTTGATCCAAGGGCCACCGTAGTTGTTCCTCAGAAATTGGCCCAGGCGTCTCTGAACCGACGATGGACGATATCTATACAGAAATAATAATTTAGATTACTGAAAAAGTCAATATACGATGAATAAAGAGAAACACAAATATATACTAAACCATCTAATTGACTTACTTTGTACCGTCGGCCCAAATCTCTGTCCTCGTCTCCTCCGGTGGTGCGCATGGAGGATCTTGCTGATGCTGGGACAACGTCGGCACGACCTCCTCTACATGCTCATCAGTCTCCATGGTTCCGTCAGCAGGAGGAACGCTGGACGAGGGAGTACTATCACGAGTACTATCACGCCTGGAACTACTCGTCCCAGGAGTGATGCCACGCAACGTCGTCGCAGTCGGAGATGTGGCTGCTCGATATACTGGAGTACTGGGCGACGATGATCCGGAATCAACAGTAGGCAGTACCAGAGTGGCACTCTGTCTACCTCGGGACCTGCCGAATCCTCCGCGTCGTCCTGTCATATCTGATAACAACATATGATGAATATAGAGAAACACAAATATATACTACATTCTACAGTCAAAATGTGATACATATCTCAAAGCATTATACAGTCAAAATATAATACATATATTCGTTAATGTCAAAATGTGATACATATCTCAAAGCATTATACAGTCAAAATATAATACATATATTCGTTAATGTCAAAATGTGATACATATCTCAAAGCATTTTACAGTCCAAATATAGTTACATTCTACATGGAATATTTTATATTTTTAATCATCTTCAGAAAATTCATCTTGTTCGCCTTCCTCGTCCTGCTCTTCCTCTTCCTCGTCTTCACTTTCATCTACTTCGTCCTCTTCGGATAATTCTACATCTTCTATATTATTACTCGTGTAATGAGTAACTTCCGTTGAGTCCACATCTACAATATTTGTTACAAGAGGTAGATCGTCCTCCTGATAAGCTATTTCGTCAATGTCAAAGGTATTTCTAGCTTTAGTCTTGCATACTGCCCACCAATCCGACCTCGCTGACCCCCGTCTAGGATAAGTTGTGAAGTACACGAGCTGAGCCTGACTTGATAGGACAAATGGTTCGTAGCCTTGATATCTACGCTTGTAGTTTATATCCACAAGGCCATGCTTGTCAATTTTCCAACCTTGATCTTGAATCGGATCGAACCATTCACACCTGAATAGCACGATATTAGCAGGTTCTGGGCCATAATTATATGTCAACTCCACAATCTCTCGTAAGATGCCAAAAAAATTATTGCCCGGATTGACGTCTTTGTAGTTTGTAGATTTGATACACAAACCACTGTTTTTCGTGGAATCAAGATCCAGAAAGCTGTCTCTGATAGGAGCATTTGTTGACTTGAACCTGAACCCATTCACACAGAAACTTGGTCATATTTTTACGGCAGTAATTGGTCCCTTGGCTAGAGTCCTAATAGATTCAGTCTCGGATGATATTAGACGATCGACCTAAATACCAAAGTAGCGATGGTAAGTTATTTGTTTTACAAGTGCAGAAATAAAAAGTAATTACCAAGTATCTTACATATGCGCTCAACCAAGAAGGAAAATGGCATCTCATTTCTTGTTCTACTTCTTCGTCTGTTATGTAGGGTCTAACCGACCTTAACTCATCATTATATGTGCTGAAAAACAATGATGCAACTGCTAATTAGTAGCATAATAGTATCTTATACTATTACATTGAGATGATGTAAACGTGGACGTATTAATTACTTACCCCTCTAGCTTCTCCACTTCATCCTCGTCGCAATTGAGTAATATATACAATTGAGCAGCCCTTAGCTCATCGTCATTCAAATATCTCTTCTTCATTTTTCCCGAAGGCTTTCCGGATGCATTGAATACTTTGAGTATTGCATCATTAGATTCCTTATATGCGTCATCGTTTCTGGGAGCTTTATTCCTATTAGTAGCAACATGCGGTTTGAAATACGTCGAGCAAAAGTTTGTAATCTCCTCGAGAACATAAGCTTCACAAATAGATCCTTCAACCCGTGCCTTATTTTTCACCTTTCTCTTTAGGTGATTCAGATGACGCTCGAAGGGGTACATCCACCGATAACCGACAGGACCACCAACACGTGCCTCATAGGAAAGATGAATTGGCAAATGCTCCATAGAGTCGAAGAATCCTGGAGGAAACACCTTCTCGAGCTTACATAGTGTTACCGCAATGTCCCTCTCTTGCTTTTCTAGACGATCGACGAGCAACTTAGTACAACAAAGATCTCTGAAGAATATGCTCAGCTCTGTCAATGGGTCCCAAACGACCTGCGGTAAGAATTCCCGAAATGCAATCGGAATTAACCTCTCCATGAATACATGACAATCGTGGCTCTTCATACCTACTAGTTTGTTCTCCTTGAGGTCGACGCATCTTCTCAAGTTCGACACGTACCCGTCTGGAAACTTTAGACCCTGAATCCACCTACAAAGTCTACCTTTATCCTCTTTATCCAGTGAGAAAACTGACTTAGGTTGCTTTAACTTTCCATTCCCCTCCTCTATCAGATGCAATGCAGGACGTCTACATATGTCTTCTAAGTCCAACCTGCCCTTCGGATTATCTTTCGTCTTCCCCTTTACATCCATTACAGTATTAATTATGTTATCAAACACATTCTTCTCGATATGCATGACATCAAGGTTATGTCTGATCAGATTGGTGCTCCAATATGGCAGATCCCAGAATATACTCCTCTTCGTCCAGTTATGGGTGCGACCAAATCCGTCACACTTGTACCCCTTAGCAGGCTCTTCGATAGCACTTGGTAAATATTTTACCTCTTCCCATATCGTGCATCCGGGCCACCTTGGAGGTGGATTGGCCTTCTTCACAACTCCCGCACGAAAAGCATTCCGATTCCTCCGGTACGGATGATCCTTCGGCAAAAATTGTCGATGACAATCGAAGAAGCACGGTTTGCCTCCGTGTTTCAAACGGAAAGCCTGAGAACGGTCCATGCAATACGGACATGAGAGACGACCATGGGTGCTCCATCCCGATAACATTCCATAGGCCGGAAAGTCGTTGATGGTCCACATAAGTGCTGCCCTCATCTGAAAATTCTGCTTTCTAGAAACATCGTACGTGTTGGCACCTACTTTCCACAGCTGATTCAACTCATCTATCAAAGGCTGTAAGTACACATCGATGTTCCTCTTCGGATTGTTCGGACCCGGGATAATAACGGTTAGGAACATATACGGAGTCTTCATGCACATCCAAGGCGGTAGATTGTACGGAGTGACGATCACAGGCCAACACGAATACTGGGAGCCCGAAAGTCCGAATGGGGTAAAACCGTCAGAGCAGAGCCCCAATCTGACATTACGCGCTTCCTCGACAAAATGTGGATACTCTCGATCAAAGTGCTTCCATGCTTCTCCATCGGATGGATGATCCAATACTCCTTCGATCTGTTTTCGCCTGTGCCAACTCATGTTTTCTGCAGTCTCCTTAACCATAAACAACCGCTGCAACCGCGGCGTCAAAGGCAAGTAGTGCATCGAATCGGTAGGCTTCCTTGCACCGACAGACTTTCCTCTAACAGTGGCCTTGTAGCGATCAGCACCACAGAATCTACACGCATCTTCATCCTTGTCGTCTTTGTAGTACAACATGCACCCATTGCGACATGCATCGATTTTCTCCTATCCCATCCAAAGCGATCTCACCATCCTCTTAGATCAATAGAAGTCTTTAGGCAACTTTGCACCCTCGGGCAAGATCTCTATAATCAAATCGAGCAGTCGATTATAGCATTCTTGCGACATGTTAAAATCGGACTTGATGCTCAATAATCTTGTAACCACCTCCAACGGTGAATGGTCCTCACAACCAGGATATAGTGGAGTCCTTGCATTCTCAAGCAACTCCATAAACTTTGCAGCATCGGCATTCGGTGCCTCCTCAGCTGCATCATAATTGTCTGGATTGAAACTAGGTCCTGCCGCATCATAATTGTCAGGATTGAAACTAGGCCCCGCCGCATCATAATTGTCAGGATTGAAACTAGGCCCCGCCGCATCATAAACCATGTTCACCAACCCGTCGTCGTAAGCATCGTGGTCTTGGACATCCATATACGGCTCCACATAGGGCTCCGACTCTGATGCTAGAGATACAAGTTCTCCGTGCGCGGTCCACTGATAGTAATTCGGCGTAAAGCCCTTCGAGTATAAATGATATGTAACTTCCACTTCTGGATGATATTTCCTGTTGCGACATCTCACACATGGACACTTAATTTTGGTACCGTCCATGTACTGAGGGAACGCCTTGGCGAACTGCAGGAACTGCTGTACACCCTCAATGAATTCATCCCGCACACCGCACATGTCATCAGGATGACGGTTGTACATCCACGAACGATGACGCAGATAGTAATTCATATCCATTTCTAGATACTTCTGCAAAATTGACAGTATGTATCATATAAATCATTACATGCAAAATTAACTTCTGTGTCTGTGTCAGTGTCCGTTATTGGAAAAGCAGTATATATATATATATATATATATATATATATATATATATATATATATATATATATATATATATATATATATAACATTACCCAAATAATATCTTAATACCACTTTACTACTATACCTTAACCCACTTCTGTGTCAGTGTCCGGATTTTAGTGTAGTAGGCTCCAGCCGAAGCCAATAAGTTTCTTGAGATGCATGTCCTTAATGATGCATGCTGCGATGATATCTTTGCTCCATTAGAGGCTCTTCATACTGCTAGCTAGTGATTTCAGTAAGTGTTGAAATTAATCCTTTATTTATTTAAGCTGATTTGTAAGTTTCGTTTAGCTAATTCAACTGTTATAGTCATATTATTTAGACCATTAGGCACTTCTTGAAACTGGCAGTAGGGTGAGGAACTGAGATACATAACTCCGCAGTACTTTGCTTTCGGCAATTAACCCCTATATATATTGGGAGTGGAACGAGGAAGTAGCTAGAGCTCAAAATTCTTGGGGCACAATTAAGGACGGTTGCTTAGATCATACACTTCCTGGTCGAATAATTGGCGTTCTAATTAATTTGATCACATGATCAGTTGTTGTACGAATATTCAGGAATTAGTTCTAATTTGTTCACCCAATGTACGTAGTCATGACATATGAACATGGATTCAATAATAGCCATCATTTTTTCCCCTCCTCCATTGGACCAATGAATAGTAACCACAAAATCAAACAATTAGTATGTATGTATGTATGTATGTTTATATATATATATATATATATATATATATATATATATATATATATATATATATATATATATTGCAAAAGTGCAAATAAATACACTTATGTTCTTTCTTTCTTATTCATCGATCCATATTATTTATTTATTTTATACTTGAAAGAAGAAATTAAAATCTGATCTCTACATGATCGCACATGCATGAACATTGTCAAAAAACCTAACCCTAACCCTAACCCTAACCCTAACCCCATGTCAAAAAACCTAACCCTAACCCTAATCCTAACCCCATGTCAAAAAACCTAATCCTAACCCTAGGTCCAGATCAGTGTCTGTGTCAGTGTGTGTGTGTGCCGTGTCTGTGTCTGTGTCAGTGTCAGTGTGTGTGTCGTGTTTGTGTCAATGTCACATGTGTCCTGTGAGAGAGAGAGAGAGAGAGAGTATACCTTGCCTTGCCGGAGTAGTCGCGGTCGACGGAGCTGGGGAGGGGGGGGGGAATATGTTTTCGAATCAAAATTTCAACTGACGAGAAAAAAGGAAACCGACCCCTAATTAACCAAATTTTAGCGACGTTTAGCGACGTCCAATAAAAATGTCGCTAAATTAAATATTTATGACGTAAAGGACGTCGCTAAACACGTTGCTAAATATTTTGAGTTTAAATGTCGCTATATACGTCGCTAAACGTCGCTAAATTAGACATATTAGCGACGTTTAGCGACCTTAATTGAACTTATAGCGACTTATCTTTTAAAATCGTATTAAAAGTCGCTAAACGTCGCTAACTGTCGCCATTTAGCGACGTCTAGCGACGTGTTTATAATGAGTCGCTAATTTATGTATTATTAGCGACGTTTATTTTGACGTCGCTAAAATACGTCGCTAATCCCGCTTTTTCTAGTAGTGGCGGCCAGATTGTGATTCGCTGAACTAAAGTTACCCTCCATGATTCCTTCAAAGTCTTCCAAACTTGTTCAAGTTTCAAAAACTTTGAAGGGGGTCTTATAGAAGTATGAAAAATCTTTGCATATATGCGTAAGTATCCATGTGGCAAAGTGTGCTAAACCACTGATGTGACAATAAATAGTAAAACATGGATGTGACAGCGTACAGTGAACAACTGATGCGGTATTAAGCAATAAACCACTAATGCGGCTAGGGAAGCCTTAACGCCTCAGTCTCATCCACTCTGACATGACATTAAATGCTCTTCAGTAAGCTGCGCCGCTCCGAAAGACGTATGGATCGACGGTTACGTGAAACATCAACAGTTATATCAGCGTAATCATTACTTTTTTCGGTTACAACGGAGAGCTCCACGTGGCATAAAACGATAAAGAATGATGCGGTAGAGGGTCATGCGGCCAAACTCCTTCAGCATAGTAGTGTCTATGCGTCTAGAAAGCATGCGACAAAATTCTTGATGAGCGCATCGTCCAGTCCTTTCTAAAAGCACATCCTCCCTAAATGACATCTTATAGTGACTGTTAGGTGGGCCTATAATCTCGTATACGTAGTGCTAAAAGAGTGCCTGTTCCAGCATGACGTCAGCCATAACTAAGATGTGGTCTAAGGAAAATGACACTTGTCAAGCCGACCGTGTCATGCACGCACGTCTAACCGAATCTCGTTGAGAGTTACCATGGGGATAGCACGTGCCAACTATAATCTGATGCGCCAAACTATGCGCAAATGGCTATAAATAGCAGGGACATATGCTTCCCAATGGATCGAAGGCAATACACTCGAGAGCTCAATTGTTGTCTTTCTTTCCATAGAGCTGAGACTTAGCAATTTATTTTTTGTCAGTCGATCATCAATGGTGTAAACGAGTTAGCTACACAACTCGATATCCATCATCACACTTTTTCAGATTTTTTGCTTGGAATTCTCATTGTTAGGATTCTCTTTGTACTTTCTTTGTTTTTGCAATCGAGTTAGTAAAAATATTTTTGTGATAAAAATAGAGCTAAAGCAAGAGCAGTATGTTTTGCTTTGTGATAGCCAGAGTGCAATCCACCTTGTAAAGAATCAGATATTTCATAGTCGGTCCAAGCACATTGAAACTCGGTATCATTGGATACAGGATGTGGTTGTGGTGAAGGGCGCAACGCTTGAGAAAGTTCACGGAGATTCTATTAAGGAAAAAGTTTGAATACTGCAGGCGGATCGTCGATATGATGAACTCATCTACCTAGTATGGAAGGGAGAGATTTGTTGGAATGGGTAGGATTTCCAACCTATGTGGAGAACACCCCATAGTGCGACGAGCACCATCCAGGTGTCGTAGAAGCTCAGGGAGGTGACGAGTGTCATTCGAAGTTCGAAGAAAATCGATAAATTGAAGCAGAGCAGTTATGTCCAGAGGAGACAGAGCTCGGTCTGAACTAGGTTTTCTGACCGAGTTCTGCCCGAATTCGACCTCTGGGAGTTAGAACTGTTCTGGCTCAAAAAATGCTCAAAAACGCATAACTCGGGCAGACCTCGGTGTTGGCGGGCTGAAGCAAGATTTGAGCTATTTTATGCATCGTTGGATCACATCGTGTGGTCCATATTACTTGCGATTTTGATGGGGTATATATATTGGGTGTTTGCTAACCCTAAAATATCATCTCAATCATTACAAGAGGCTTTTACACTTTTAGAGAGAGGAAGGAGATTGACGACTATTTTGAAAATGAGATCGTTTCGGATAACCCTACTCGTCATCTTTTTTTTTCGTGAGTTTGTAATCGTGTTTTTCATCTTTAAGTAGTGTGGTGATCCGGTTTGGATCGGTGAGAAGCTTGTAAGGAGTCGGTGTATTTTTTATTCCAATAGTGGAGGCTTTTCAGGGTTGGACTTCGATCGTTCCGTAATTTTTTCCTTCTAGATTTTTCACGTAAAAATGCTTATGTTTGCGTTTAACTTTTCTGTGTGATTTTGACGTTTTGTTTGTGTGCTTTCCTTCGGTACTTTCGCATCTTCTTGGTTTGGGAGAACGATTTTCATATTTTGTTACCAACATGATAATAATAATAATAATAATAGTAGTAGGTAGAGTGGGAGTCGTGAGGCTCAAGATGCTCTTCATGGAAACCACTGCCACCGCCAAGGAGTGCTACAAATAAGGGCAGAGAGAGAGAGAGAGAGAGAGATAGATAGATAGATGATGTTGGGGAGTACTGGAGGAGAGTAAAGGACTTTTACATAATTAAGAAATAATTACATAATTAAGTATTTATTATATATGTAATTAAGAAATAATTTAAAAATAATTAGTTGAATAATGTCCATTACTTAAGTAACTATATAATTAGGTTATATAAATAATTAGGTATTTACTATATTATTTACTTAAGTATTACCTAATTAGTGGACATTACGTCAGTTATTTACTTAAGCAAATAATTACATAATTAGGTTTCAACTATATATGGTTAGTTAAGTAAATAATGAACATTACTTAAGTAAATAATTATTCAGGTTTTTCAACTAGAAATGTATATGTAATTATTTCTTAATTAGGTGTAAATATTTCTTAATTAACTAATTATTTAAGTAATCATATATAGTTGGAAAAAAACCCTTAAACAATCTGATAATTAAAAATTAATTTGGTTACTAATAAATAATTACAATGTTAAGAAATAATTATGATTTTTTTAAGAAAATAATTAAGAAAGCAATTGGGATTAAGAAATAATTAGATAATTAAGAAAGTAGAAAAAAGTTTTACTTTCAATTTCAATTCAACAAACATACAAAAGACAAAATTATCTAAATAAAGGAAGTAAAAAAAAAAAAGAGCATATATAAGATATGTATTATGTATATGCAATATGTTTTGCAAAATCCGAATTTTTATTTTTATACTCCGGACAAGACACTTGAAGTGGTAGTTTTCTTAAGACACTTAACTAGGGGACAATCAACAGGAAGATCAAGTTGCTTTCCTAAGTAGTTATCATGGAAGCTAGGTTTTCTAGCTGCACAGTGACTGTATATCCCTATAGATTTATAGGGACATCTAGGTGAGCCCTCCACATTGCAGTTGCCCCCCGTGTTTATTTGGTGGTCCTCAAAAAAGCAAGAATCATTAGATGGTGTGGCAGAGAGTACTGCAATAGGACAAGAGACAGGGACATGCTTGCTGCATCCAAGTTGTGTGGGGATAAGATCTTGTGAAACGAGTCCCAAATCCCAATATATCTCGCTTGCATCAAAGCATTTCATAATTGGCGTCAACTTGTTGCCAAGCAAGCTTGCCAACTAGTGTAACTTCGTGGAACTGGCGAAGATTTCATCTGTTCAATCTTTGGAAAGGGTCCCTTCACTTCTTGAAATTATTCTAAAATGGCTGGCGCAGGATTCTGTTAGTTTAGGGGATATATGCAATGTTCAAGCTATGGGTACAAGTCTTTAAAAAAATCACAATATTATTTTTTTTCTTTTACAAAATTAACCAAGTTTAAATAACTTCTAAAACAATCTTTTTTTGACAAACAAGCTAGGTATCTCTTTTTCTGCTATTATAATGTAGTTTAAAATCAATTTAAAAAAGTGTCGTCTAAGTTGTACCGAAAGAAAATTACAGGATGTGAATCAACAAAAAGTCAAATCCAAGAAAATGTTGTACATATATAGAGGGATGGAGTAGACATACATTGATTGGGTGAGAGGGAAGGAGAGAAGGTGGGCAATAAATAAACAAAGAGACCAGCATGCAGGAGAGAACACGAGGGTCATTTAGAAGCTCATCTGCCTCGGCCAGCAGCTAGCAAGTTGCAGTGCAAGTTGCAGGCACAATCGCAATTATATTCTACAACCATGCAATAAACAAATAGGGAGGAAACAAGAGAGGAAAAAAAAACCCTCATCGACCCCACTTGCAATTTCTTTCTTTCTCACCGTGCAAGTTGGAGTTGATGTTTATCGATCGAGGCCAAGTTGCACGGCCTAGCCAGCTAGCTGTTCATTGATTCCCCCCCCCCCCGAATCACCACAAAGGCACAAACAAAGCCAAGTCTTATATATTGTTTGCTGCTTCTTTTTTTCCTTCTTTTAATACAACATGCATTCCCATGCTTCATTATCATGTCTATATTATTTCTCTACTAATAACTCGAATGTAATTATATATAGGGTTAAATAATTAGTACATTCATTTCGTAGATAAGCCAGCTTTAATTCACTTGATTTAGTGTGCTAGGTGGCTTCAACAGCTTCAAAGATATCACTGGATGTTTAAGGTTAATCTCTTCACTAATTAATATAGTTGCAAGTCAAGAAGAGAGAAAGAGACTTTTCTAAATTGTCGGCAACCTAATTGTTTTACTAGTTGACCGTACTCCCTGCCTCGATGATTGGTTGGCCAAGTGCGATGAACACGCAGTCCAAAGTTGCATCACGACCCTCCACTCATCGAAGTTTTCAAGTCATGATTATGAAGATACCATAGTGATCAATATTTGTTTACATACATATACATATACATAAATATATACTATTTAAATTTTACAGCGGTTAATTGAAAGTCAAAAAATGTAAAAGTAGAAATGTTAAATACATGTGTTTGTCGGAATTTCATCTTCATATAACACGGGCAGTCTTGTAAGAAGTCCCGAAAAAATTCGCACCAGTCTTGAATAGACTGTGGCTACAGAAATGGTGAAATAGTAAGTAGTATGTTTGCTGAACGTTCTTTTGCAGAAAAAATGAAAGACAAACAGGAAAGTTGTTCCTTCTTTTAAATAATTAAGTTTCTAGATGTCAGAACAGAGGTTCCTTAAAATTTTGAAGTCAAGAACTATTGTTACTGCGAAGAAGATTATCTTAGCACTTGTGTCAAAAAAATGACAAACGGGTGTAAAATTCAGCCAACTGCGTACTACGATATACGTCAATATTCTGTAATTCGGTCACGGTTTTTCCTAGACATTAGGATATATACTATATAATACAAGTCACGTATGTTCCATGAGACTCTACTTTTTGCTCTTTCATGACACTAAATTCCGCAATAGCTCGGTATTCCGCTTCTGAACTTGATCGCAAGACCACACTCTGTTTCTTGCTTTTCCATAACACTAAATTACCACCAATAAAAACTGAATATTCTGATGTAGACCGCCTATACATATGACATGCACCCCAGTCTGCATCTGTAAAATATTCTAGACGAATATGTCCCTGATGCTCCATCCGAATTTCTTTTACCGAATTATGGGCTAGAAAGCGGAGGATTCTGAGAACTCCCTGACAATGCGAAACTCGTGGAGAAGCCATAAATCTACTCACGACACTTACTGCAAAAAGAAATATCTGGACGAGTCATGACCGCCAAGTAGTTTAGTTTTTCAACCACTCGACGATACTGGTCCGGATTGGTCATCAGTCCCCTTCATCGGGAAGTAACTTTACCCGTCGGTCCATGGGTGAGGTTGCTCCTTTAGCTTTTATCATTCCGGCATCAGTTAGGATATCCAGCACATATTTTCTCTGAGATATTACAATGTGCTTCTTACCTCGTGTGATTTCAATGCCCAGGAAGTAATTCAATGCTCCCATATCCTTAGTCTAAAACTGTTCACCAAGAAACTTCTTCAGTCCTGCAATACCCTGGTTGTCATCTCCCGTAATCACAATGTCATCAACGTAGACACCAAGTATTATCCTTCCAGCTGATGACTGTCAGTAAAATACCGAATGATCCTTCTTCGATTGACACATGCCAAACTGAGTAATGACATTTACAAATCGACCAAACTAAGCACGAGGGTTACTGTTTGAGATCGTATAGGGCATTCTGTAGATAACATACTTTACCCTCCCTAGCAACAAACCTAGGAGGTTGCATCATATGCACTTCTTCTTCAAGGTCTCCATGAAGAAAGACATTCTTCACATCTAACTGCCGGAGGGGCCAATCATAGCGGACGGCTAATGCGATAAGAACTCGCACAGAAGTCATCCTAGCAACTGGGAAGAATGTCTAAAAAAATCTTCACCGTATGTCTAAGAATATCCTTTAGCCACAAATCGAGATTTTAGACGGTCAAGTGTGCCATCTAGTTTCACCTTGATTGTAAATGCCCACTTGCAACCGACCGCCTTATTGTTCGTAGGCAAATCCACAAAGTCCAATGTATGGTTCTTCCGAAGCGCTCGTATCTCCTCTTCCATAGCTGCGCACCAACCATGATGTTTGCGTCATTCATCCGCAGAATTGGGAATCTGAATCCCGTCAATAATTCCCACCAAGGACTGAGTTTGACTTGCCAGCCTATTGTAGTGCCAATAACTCAAAGGATAGTCGCTTCATGCACGACGGGGTCGACCCGATATAAAAGGCGGTGGTGAATTAGTAGAGCTGGAGGAGGACGATGGTACGACGGCCGAAGGAACCATCGGTGATGTTTATTCTGTCGGAACTGGTGAATTAGTGGATCTGGAGGAGGACGATGGCACGATGGTCAGGGGCACGATTGTCATATCCCAGAACCAGAATACTGGAGAGCGGGGGCAGACAAAGACAGCTACGTATAATAGAGTATTCTATACCCCGAGATACGGTAACGGCTGTCTAGATATGTGAGGGTTTAGTCTACAATTATCAGGCAATCCTGGGTCATGAATCCTAGGTGTCTCAATCTCAAGCAAGCAACAGTTACAAGATGGATGATCACCAAACATATAATAGGAAGGTGTCTCAAACTATATATACACAGATGATCATGAAGCTAGTTACAAAATGAAGAACTAACAAGAGTACACTGTTACTGTAGAAGCATAAAAAATCTTCATGTTTATGCGCCCGAGAAGCCATGCGCCTAAGGGCCTGATTCAGTAACAGTCAGGTCGCATACAACGTATGAGGCATCCACGAGGCAGTGATCCTCCAACTCAGGAAATGTTCGACCGAAGACAATGCTTCCAAGGTCCATGAGCCAGGGGCAGTGAACTCTTTATGCGGCATACAACACGTCTTCGTCCATGCGGCACAGGCAACAATCCTAAAGACGTGCGGCAGAGATTTTAGACGCAGGCAAGCTATCCACAGGGTGTCACTTTCAGCAGTCACAACTTTAATGACTCTAACAAACATAAATTACTCTGTAAATGTCTCGTATTCAGTGAAGCTTTAGCGCTTAAGTTAGAGAGTCATGATTGCTTTTGTCTGTATACAATTATGCAATGCCACGCTTATATACGACAAACCTCAATGCATCAAAACTCTCAAAAAGGCCAAGCTCTCTATGCTCTCCATGCGCTATAACTCCCCCATGCAGCCAAATATAGTCTGAATAAACAAACCTCAGATAAGCTACATGCGGCCTGGTCAAACCAAAGATCAAGGAGCTGCATAGGATGCTCTATGCGACCGAAATAATCGCAGAACAGGGAGGCCGCATAAAACCCCCTGATGCAACAGTCGATGACTGTTAGGATCTGACACATCACTCATCACTCTGAGATGCTTCAAGACTTGTGAAGACAACGGCTCAAAAAAAGATAATAAGTCACATCAGTGCATTAATCGCTTCGACAAACGTGTCATGCCATGTATCCTACATATGGGCTACAAGACCCATGTGGCCTCGTCGCCATGCTACTTAAGTGTTCATTCGACCAAAGTCCGACGAGAGCTCGCAGGCAGATACAACACCATGCTTCTTAACTGTCCATTCGACCAAAGCCCGATGAGAGCTCGCAGGCGGCCACAATACTATGCGGCTTAAGTGTCCATTCGACCAAAGCCCGACGAGAGCTCACATGCGGCCACAACACCATGCGGCTTAAGTGTCCATTCGACCAAAGCCCGACGAGATCTTTCATGTGGCCACAACACCATTGTGCTTATGTGTCCATTCGACCAAAGCCCGATGAGAGCTCGCATGCGGTCACAACACCATGTGGCTTAAGTGTCCATTAGACCAAAGCCCGACGAGAGCTTGCATTCAGCCACAATGTCATACGACCAGGGTGTCCATCCTTGGTCGGCCAAACGAGAGCACCTATGCGGCTACAAGACCCATGCGACCTCGCCATCATGCGGCCAGAGTATCCATCCAACCCAAGGCCAGACGAGAGCACGTATACGGCCATAATGTCGTGCGGCCAGAGTGTCCATCCGACCACGGCCAGAGTGTCCATCCGACCAAGGCCAAACGAAGAGCCTGTATGTGGCCACGATGTTATGCGACCATGACGTATGTGGCTCTCAGTTCACAGGATCTTCTCATTACAACTGAAGAGATCTTCGTACAATTGGTGCTGACTACGTATCCAACTAACCAAGTCACGTATACAACGGGTTAAAAATAACTCCGAGATCTCTTCAACAGCATATCTCAACCAAGAACACGTGACAATCTTCCCATGGCATTCGACAAAAGTTGCAACCGTATTATGTTGAAGAAGCCTTATGCGACCACCAAACAGAGGCATATGCGACACCTATGGCCCAATAGCATGATGGTTATAAATATGAGCAACTTGAATATTCTAAAGTCAACTTTTTCTGCTTCAGAGAGAGAGAGAGAGAGAGAGACCATATATACCCTCCCAGAGAGCTGTGTACGTGCACCCAAGCTCAAGAGAGATAAAGAAGAGAAGAGAGCACCCCTTACTCACGCGTCGGATCGTCAACGGAGTAAAAGACATGCCATAGCATTCCTTGTCCATCGTCACACCCCAGAATCAAAAAATTGTACTTAGATTATTTGTCTAGGATCTCTCTGTAATTTCTTCTATTTTTTATTTAAGTAATCAATTTTAATGGCGAACAGTTACATATCAGCTCTAGCTATAGTCTAGATTATGCTTTATATGTAGGCCCGCAGGCTAGAATGTCAAGTTCCAAAATATGAGCTAAATACGTGCTCGGTGGCTAAATGTCTCAAAAGAATAATTTACAAGATCAGGTAGGTAATGAAGAAGAAACCCATCCATGTCCTCGGGTGCTCCTCGTGTTCACAATCTGGAGGAGGATGGTATGGAAGATACTGCGGTTCTGCTCTAAAATCTGGTCATACAAAACCAGTGGGATCAGACCCCAAAATAGCAAGTACCACAAGGGAGCCAATCTTAGGAACTAAAACCAGCATGCAGATAGATCAATAAGGAGTACCATAGGGAACATGTAAGTAAGTGCAGCAGATAAAATAACAGTTAAGCAAGCTCTAGAGTATACAAGAATATCTAGAGTCAGGATTCAAGTATAGTTCTGGATTACTTGCTAATGCAAATTAAGACAGGACTAGACTAGACTGAAAATCAAGCAATCACGGCCAATCATGTCCTACGGCTTGCTATCATTAACTAACTAGGGTTATCACAGTCCTAGTTACTAACACATACAGTTTAAAATTTCATTCAGCCACATGCACTACAGGCCATCCATGTTATCCAAATATCAGAATACATATTAAAATAAATCAGGTATAGTAGTCTTTTTCTGGAAAATTGTAATGCTCGTTATTTTGATAGAAGTGTGCCCCTCTCGACGGAGAACTCCAAATACATCAGGTGTCACTGGGATACGAATTGCATGTAGTTCAAAATCTCTCTAGATGCTTCTAATTTATTCATTCTAGTTATTAGCCTAGGCAAGTTATCAAGAATTTCTCACCGTGGCGCTCAAGAATTTGCCTTAGACATGATGCAGGATAAGCTAGTGACTTGACGAGCACAATAAAAATCTACCACGAAGATACAGGTCATGCAATACAGGTGCTATGTCACTACCACGTTCTAAAAATAGGGGTATTTTTGACTTTTTATATATTATTAATATTGTGTGTAGTTATTTGAAATAATTGCATGATATGTGTATTTATATATATATATATATATATATATATATATATATATATATATATATATATATATTATAGTGTTCTCTAATGTTTGAGCTAGTAGACTTGACCTAAAAGCCCACTAGATGAACCCATGACCGAAATGTAGGGTTATGAATGTAATTTGTATTATTTAGGATTAATTTATTGAGGTTATAATTAATTACCGTTATTTTATTTAATTATTGTGCCTTACCGTTGCTTCGATATTTGGAGCGCTACCCTAGCTTTTGCCTTCAACAAATTTTACACCCTTGTCCTAGACGTGCCCACCTTCCATTCTAATCTTTGTATAACTCATAATTATGCTCTCTTGTGCTTCATTTTAGTCGCACAACATTCGTCGCAGACGTTATTATTTTAATTCTAAATAAATTCAATTTTGTATCGTTGTGCGTTCCAATCGAAATTGGAGACACAATCTCGACCCATTTTGTGCAATCCAAATTAGGGTAATATTCTATTTCGAGTCTTCTTCATTCATGACACTTGTGTCCCAACAAATTTTAGCCCCATGTACTTCTAATTAATTTTAGAACACCTATTATATTTATTTTTAATTAAATTAAACCATAAACCCAACTTTGTACAATTTTCCAATTGTTGGACACTTTTATGCAAAAGTGCATTAAGGTGTCTACCCCGTTGGACACAATACATAAAGAAATCTATTTCTCCTTCATGGGAATTTTTCCATAAATTTTGGGAGAGTGTAAACACTCAACATCAACCCACATTGAAAGTTGGCCCTCCAAACTTTGAACCCAAAGGAATCCTAGCCATTCATTTTGAATCCTTTTGAATCCTTGCCCTTGAAATATATCAATGACAAGCCCTTTTCCCAAGGGTTTGACCAAGCCCTAATTCTAGGTCAACTCAATATTATACCTATATATAAATATCCTTTCTTTTTTCTTTTCTCTTTTTCCTTAAACATATAGCTACAGCCGACTTCTCTTTCTTCCCATCTTATTGTTCACCGTCCCTCTCCTTGAACCCCGTTGACCCGCCGGAGTACCGAACCCCCTCGACCGGAGACCCTCCTCCACACGACGACCAACTTGCCCATCTCTGCCTCCACACGACGACCAACTCGCCCATCCCGGCCTCCACACGACGACCAACCCGCCTTTCCTCGTCGACCGGATCACGAACCCCCTCGCCGCCATTCTCCTCCATACGACAACCCATCGCCTCGTCATCCCACTGAAACCGCCGTGAACCCGCTGTCCTGACCGCTGAATGCTGCACTCGCCAGTCGACAATGGACCGCTGCACCTGAGCACGCGACGCCTACACAGCGCCTGAGACCACGCCGGAGCACGACTGTACCGCCTGACTTCGACTCGCCTGCGTCAAACTCGCCCAGTCGACCGGAGCAACGACCTCGACCGCTGCTTAATCGGCCAGACCCGCTGAACCCGCTGCCGTCGATTCGCCTGAAAGCCTGAACTCGCGGCACGCCGGACCCCGCGAGCCCCTGACCCGCTCGACTGAACCTAGCACCCCGTCGACGACCTCGACACGAATGTCTCATCCCGCGTACACAGGTTTGAGTTCTCCCTCTTGCGTACATGTACACGTACACGCATACGCATATTCTACTTAGTATGCATACGTATTTGTAGTTAGGGTTTAATATATGCGTATTGTATGCTTGGTACTGGTATATATATTTAGTATATGTTTAATATATATAATTAGTATGTAGATACATATGTATATGTATTGTATATGTATTCCCTAGTATACGTTTAATATATATATCTATAATATAAATTCAATTAGTGTATATACATATATATTATATATGTAAGTAATTGGTATACATATATATATATTATGAGTATTAATGTTATATGCTAGTTAATAATATGTATATTTATATATGTACTAGGTGACCCGAGTGTGTCACGCACCAGTCCTAAAATATCGAGGGACTGGACACGTGGCAATGGCCAGCAGCACACACCTATGGACAAACCCAATTTAATAGATCCATCGGGGCGTACATAAGCTGTAATACAACAATAAGGACTTAAATATACTAATCTCATCCACAGATATGAATACAATAATATAAAACATCATAAAGCAAGATCAATCTCAATAAAATATAAACTCGGGAAATAACCCGATAATGAGTCTGATACAACTGTCAAGATACAAGAATAAAGATAACCACAGCAAATACTGAGTATGGAAATAGCTCGTCTACTGGATCTAGTACTGCTCCAGTGACTGCTCCTGCTAATGCTCCTGTACTGTATACCTCAGGGTGGATCTCCTCTGCTAATCCTGGGGACATAATCCGGATCCAGGTCCTCAGGGGACATAGCAAGGTACAAAATAACTCATGCCAAAAATAAATGCAGTAAAATAGTAAATGCAATAAATAGGGTAAATATGTAACCATCTAGGTGAAATGCAAGTGAGAGCATCACTAGAACTCAAGCTAAAACTACTACAAGCTCTATGTCGGGGAGCCGGTAGCAGTGATATCACGTAATGGGCCAAGCTCGGGTTTAGAGTCTTGAGCCTCACAATAATAGGGGTTATATATATATATATATATATATATATATATATATATATATATATATATATATATATATAATCAGCTTGTAGCCTGTGTGTCTCTTTCCATCCAATGTAATCACACGTCTCATGTCCATGACACGCAAGATCAAAACTAATGCAGCAAGTCATATAATGTCTATGAATATAATATCTATGTCATAAAACATGTATCCTATATAGAATCACCTTGAATATTTTAGGAAGATTCTGTCACATGAATAGTGTGAAGTATCCTGGGTTATGATGTACTTGATAAGACAAGTACGAGAATATAAAGGGTCACGATATCTATCTCTAGGTGACGTTACCCAACTTCGCGTACGGTGTTGGCACCCAACTATTAATCGGACGCTAAGTAAAGTCACACGGTCCTAGGTTAAGCATGTACAACAGATAAATAAGTCTAAGAAGTATATAACAAAACTGCAATGTTGGCAAGGTACACTTGCCTGAGGTTCAGGCTCCAACTGTGGCTGTGGTCTCAGTATGATTTGTAGGTACTCCTCCGGTTGCTAAAATAAATATCACCATCAGATTCAAAAAATATCAAATATCTAGAAACGCCTGTCCTTGAGTCCAATTTGGACACAGGTGCAAAAATGACAGTTTCTGGTCAAAGCGGGGTCCACAGGTGGCCCGCTTCGCACCAAAAAATATGTCAGAACTATTGTTCTCCAAATTCGTCAAACTTATTGTCAATAAGTCCAAAAAAATAATACGAACCCAATGGAACTTCCATAACTGGATTCCGATGAGCCGATCACAAAATCGTCCGTCAAGTGGAGTCGCGGGGCCCACGATACGCAATTTTGTCAACGTTCTCAGAATCGAACCAAACTTGGGTCACATGACCAGCGTATTGTTACGAGTCCGATGGCACAAGTTTTGTTTCGATCTGACATATGTACACAAAGTTACAACGTGTTCCAGAACAGGCGGATACTGGGCGTTATCGGCGGATACGCGTTGATTCCGGTGTGCACGCATATCAGAATCAACTTCAGCAAAATCTCGCACGTCCGTATCAATGGCGCACACCTTTTGGTAAAGACCGCACGCGACCAAGTCGTCCCGTTTGGCGGGGCGTACTCAGTTCCGGGGAAAAGGGGTATTATTTTTCTTATTTTTGGATCGTAGTTCGCGATCGCCACAGGACGCGACGCACCGAGCGGGTTGCACGGGCATCGAGAGGGTTACGCAGTCTACACGTCACAATAGACGGTACAAAAAATAGGGCAACGAGGAGAGAGAAAATGCTACCTGAACAGGGTTCCGTGGAACCAGATTTCTTCGTATCCGTGAGGTGACACGACACGACTCGACTCGTACGGTGTCAGGGTACTATACAGCACCGCCTAGGGTTAGGGTTTCGGTTCGTCGGAGGCGGTTGCGGCCGGAGGACACGGCGGAGGCGGTCGGGGGCTTCGCTGGAGGCGGCTAGGTAACGGCTGGGTGGCTGAGGCGGCGGGGATAGGCTGCTGCTGGTCTCGAGGGCGGCTAGGTCGTCGGCTGCGGGTGAGAGAGGGTGGCGATGGTGGCTGGGAGCAGAGGAGGGAGGCGCTGCGGAGGGGTTCGTCGGCTCCGGGTGGCTGTGGCGCTGCAGAGGCGAGGGCGACGAGGCTGCACTGGCGGAGGAGGAAGACAATGTGGCCGGGGTTCGGGTCGAGCGGGGCACTACGGGTCGGGGATGGGCGGAGAAGGGTTGGTGGTGGTGCTGGGCGGCCGGGGATGATGGCGGATCGAGGGGAGAGGTCATCGAGGGATGTGGGTCATCGGTCGAGGGTCTGGGGAAAGGAGACGGTGAGGGGAGAGGGTCGAGCGGAGGAGAGAGGAGAGAGGTTAGGGTTTCCGGCGAGGTCGTTGGCAGAGGGCAGCTCAGGAGGAAGGAGGAGGGAAGGCGGAGCGGGGCTGAGAGTTAGGGTTCAGGTGGGGCTTAGGACGGAGGAAGGGAGCTCGATGCAGGGCTGCGGGGTTCGTCGGGAGAGATGAAGTTCTAGAGGAGGAAGGCGGGGCAGCGGGCTAGGGCGGCCGGGGGTGGTCGGAGCGGGGGAGTTAGGGTTCAGGACGGAGGAGAGAGGAAAGAGGTTAGGGTTTTCGGCGGCGGATCGTGGAGATCGAGGGGGCTTTATGTCACGACCCGATTCCTTAGAATCGTTTGAGGCATTCCCCGAATCGTGATCGCCGTGCGGGCCTGGGGTTGCGCCCGCACAAGGCTTAATGATTTGCATAGCAAGCACATATTCAGAGTACGCAGATAATTTAAAACATAGAAAAGTTCTCTTTATTGATAATGAACATCTATTACAAATTCTTGAACGAGTTAGCTAATATGCCGAACGACTTACAAAAGAGATGACTCAAAATGAGATAGCAGTCCTGTACATTACATCCCTTTATAAACTCAAAATGATAAAGACCTCCAGGCTGGAGGACGGCTTTGCCACGAAGTTTTATTTGTGTATGAAGAGTTGCAAGCTTCTGGCTCCAAAATGCTTCAAGGGGCACGGTGAAGATGCGCCAACAGCTGGACTGGATCGGGAAGACGACTTCGGCTCCTCGCTCGGTTCGCCTTAGTACAGAGAACCTGTTTCAACGAGGGTCAGCATATCGAAACATGCTGGTGAATGCGAGCTAGCCTGACTATACCAATCAACACGTTGTTTTAATGAAGCATGCATATTTGTGGATTTCTATCTTGCCTTAGTTCATTTACAAGTAAGCAGCATATAGAATTTACTGAAATGAATGTGCCACCGTTCGATGGATTTTACCTGCCCGTCTGAATTACCTGCACAATACTTACCATGCCTTCCCTGCCACGAAGACACAAGTTAGTTTGCAACAGGTTTAAATATACAGTAGATCACTGGCGTATGCCAATAAGGACACTAGTCATAGACGAGAATGGTTTGCAGCAAAAGTACAGTGGGTGCTCCAAGCCATTCCGTCCAGTACAGTTGACTATACAGTAGGGTTCCGTCCGGACCGGATCGGTGCCAGTGCCCCAGCGACCATCCGCAGAAACCAGTTACCTTGTGCACAAGTTGTCCGTGATCGAACAGTACGTTGCTAAGTTAACAGTTCATGCAGTTGAGGCAAACAGTAGTACGGGACAGTCGGTATTGCATGATTCATTTAACATAGCCTCATTGAATAGTTTAGCGCATACAAGGTGTTCCATACTTAGCACGATTTATAGATCAGTTATAAATGAACTAGCATACAGTATGATAACAGTTCACAGTTGTTTGGCAAGCATAAGAACCAAGTCTATTCTCTTTTATCTTGGTTTCTTTTATTATTACTTTGTATCGTTGATCGGGGCAAAGAAGAGTGCAGATTGATTAGATGTGAAGCTTGGAAGCAGGGCTAGCTAATCGGGTTGGTATCCACTCACTTAGATAGTTGGAAGGAGAAGAAAAGAGGTACTTCACGACTCCGCTCGTAAGCCGCCTACTGCTCGTTCACCTGCGCACGAACAGCTCGATTAATACTTCTTTCTCTCTTTCCAATCTCGGAATAGAAGTGCAAGTCAATGAACGAAAACAATAAAAACCATCGAAACCGTTCAAAGAAAACAAGTAAATCCCAAAACCAACTCAAAGCACGAAAGCAACAAGCGACATCGAAAATCGAGGCAATAAAAGATAGCAGCGGAGAGGTCCCTCCTGACTCTGCCGCTAAGCCAATCCTTGGGGCGCAGTCCACTGAATATGGGAATCGATTCCGAAGAAACAAATCCATAACGAGGACGAGTTCTTAATTCAATCTATCCCGATCGAACGATACCGTCTTGTGTTTCTTAGCCGCGCTCTCCGCACCGGGAGAACGGGGCCCTACATCCTACCCAACTAATTGGAAGTTTCGTCCCGAAACTTAAGAATAGGACCTACCGTTCGGGAGCATTTCGTTGCGGGCGACGGTTAAGGCGGCTCAGTGGACAGTCACGAACGGTATGGTTTGCTTCACCGCAAACTAAACATAACCCAAGTTTCAGGCGGCACTTATCTATTGCGTGCCTCGGCCGCCTACAGAAATGGCATACTTTGTCTAACTTTTCTCCATGCTTGCCACCGTTGTTCGGACGCTTTGTAGTGTTGTTTCCTTTGTCGTTGCTTTGGCGTTTGTGATTATAGGTATGCACAGCGCCGGCAGGAACGTGAGAATAGAGTAGTTCGAGAGATAGGGCGTGATTCATTACATCACGCATTGTACGATATTGATGAACGGCTACATACGAATGGATGGCAAGGCGTAGTCCACCTTCAAACCTTCTTGCTCGACTCGCTACATCAGGTAAATAGGCCCTAGCGAATTTGGAGAGTCGGTTGAATTCGGCGGAGTACTCCTTAACTGTCATGCTGCCTTGCCGCAGCTGCACGAACTCGTTTTCCATTTGACGTTGTACTGGAGGGGGTACAAACTCCTCTTCGAATGCGGCACAAAAAGTCGTCCACGAGATCGCCTCCTCTCCGTGATCAAATTGGAGAGATCGTCGATGCACGTCCCACCAATCGTGCGCGTTGAGGTGGAGCTGTAGTTGCGCGCAGGCGACACGCTTCTCTTCGGGGACCTCTAACAGAGCGAAGTGATCTTCAAGTTCGGCCAACCAATCTAGAGCTACGACTGGGTCCTCAGTCCTGTTGAATGGGGTGTTGCAGACTTTCTTGAAGTGGCCAAAGTCGAAGGCAGTCACGTCCTTCGTCCTTGGAATTTGCGGTATCTCTACTTCAAGCACGGACTGTTCCACCGGAGTCGGCATTCTTGCCGAAGAATGGTTGGATGCCAAAGTCTGAATGATCTGCTGCAGGGTATCTACCTGCTTCTGTTGGACTGAGAATCGTGCTTCTATATTGTCTTGAAACTTGAGCTGACTCTCTTTCGCCCGCTTCTCGGCCCGTTCATAGCGAGCCTCGTCCCTTTGTTGGTTTTCCTCCAACATCCGCAACATTTGCTGGATGGGATCGATGCTTGGCGCGGCTCGCTGGCTCCTTGAACTTTCCGAAGTATCCGAACTACTTTTTTGGCCTTGCGTTTTGTCCGGTATTTGCGCTGCAGATTGCGCTGGAGCCATTCCTTCAAAAGAAGATAAATTACATTAGAATCATAATATATTATGGACTTATTGCATGAACGTATCTCATTTTGGCCTAGCGAGTTCAAGAGTTCGCACAGGAATTTGATCGTTAAAGGAACTTTTCCAGCACGAAGTCTAAGGAACTTTGAATCTGTGCTCTGATACCACTATGTCACGACCCGATTCCTTAGAATCGTTTGAGGCGTCTCCCGAATCGTGACCGCCGTACGGGCCTGGGGTTGCGCCCGCACAAGGCTTTAATGATTTGCATAGCAAGCACATATTCAGAGTACGCAGATAAATTGAAACACAGATTTGAAACATAGAAAAGTTCTCTTTATTGATAATGAATATCTATTACAAACTCTTGAACGAGTTAGCTAATATGCCGAACGGCTTACAAAAGAGATGACTTAAAATGATATAGCAGTCCTGTACATTACATCCCTTTATAAACTCAAAATGATAAAGACCTCCAGGCTGGAGGACGGCTTTGCCACGAAGTTGCATTTGTTTATGAAGAGTTGCAAGCTTCTGGCTCCAAAATCCTTCAAGGGGCGCGGTGAAGATGCGCCAACAGCTGGACTGGATCGGGAAGACGACTTGGTCTCCTCGCTCGGTTTGCCTTAGTGCGGAGAACCTGTTTCAACGAGGGTCAGCATATCGAAACATGCTGGTGAAGGCGAGCTAGCCTGACTATACCAATCAACATATTATTTTAATGAAGCATGCATATTTGTGGGTTTCTATCTTGCCTTAGTTTATTTACAAGTAAGCAGCATATAGAATTTACTGAAATGAACGTGCCACCGTTCGGTGGATTTTACCTGCCCGTCTGAATTACCTGCACAATACTTACCATGCCTTCCCTGCCACGAAGACATAAGTTAGTTTGCAACATGTTTAAATATACAGTAGATCACTGGCGTATGCCAATAAGGACACTAGTCATAGACGAGAATGGTTTACAGCGAAAGTACAGTGGGTGCTCCAAGGCATTCCGTCCAGTACAGTTAACTATACAGTAGGGTTCCGTCCGGACCGGATCGGTGCCAGTGCCCCAGCGACCATCCGCAGGAACCAGTTACCTTGTGCACAAGTTGTCCGTGATCGAACAGTACGTTGCTAAGTTAACAGTTCATGCAGTTGAGGCAAACAGTAGTACGGGACAGTCGGTATTACATGATTCATTTAACATAGTCTCATTGAACAGTTTAGCGCATACAAGGTGTTCCATACTTAGCACGATTTATAGAACAGTTATAAACGAACTAGCATACAGTATGATAACAGTTTACAGTTGGTTGACAAGCATAAGAACCAAGTCTATTCTCTTTTATCTTGGTTTCTTTTATTATTACTTGGTATCGTTGATCGGGGCAAAGAAGAGTGCAGATTGATTAGATGTGAAGCTTGGAAGCAGGGCTAGCTAATCGGGTTGGTAGCCACTCACTTAGATAGTTGTAAGGAGAAGGAAAGAGGCACTTCACGACTCCGCTCGCAAGCCGCCTACTGCTCGTTCACCTGCGCACGAACAGCTCGATTAATACTTCTTCCTCTCTTTCCAATCTCGGAATAGAAGTGCAAGTCAATGAACGAAAACAATGAAAACCATCAAAACCGTTCAAGGAAAACAAGCAAATCCCAAAACCAACTCAAAGCACGAAAGCAACAAGCGACATCGAAAACTGAGGCAATAAAAGATAGCAGCGGAGAGGTCCCTCCTGACTCTGCCGCTAAGTCGATCCTTGGGGCGCAGTCCACTGAATATGGGAATCGATTCCGAAGAAACAAATCCATAACGAGGACGAGTTCTTAATTCAATCTATCCCGATCGAACGATACCGTCTTGTGTTTCTTAGCCGCGCTCTCCGCACCGGGAGAACGGGGCGCTACACTTTATAGTCGCCGGAACAGTAGGATAGGTTTCAGATTAGGATTGGGGTTAGGGTTCCGGCGGGTTAATGGGTCCGGGTCGGGTCAGCGGGTAGCGGGTTAGACCCGGATCCATTAAAGTTTAGGTGCGGGTTCGGGTAGTCGGGTTTCGGGTCGGGTTTAGATCCGACCCGACCCGCTAAGGTTGGGTTTGGTTCAGTTGAACCGGGTCTGGGTTGGTTTGGGTTGGTTTGGTTCAATTGAACCGGGTTTATTTCTAGGGTTTAATTCAGTTTATTTAGACTTAGTTTCTAGGTCTTTAAAAATGCTTCCGGGGTCCAATAAATTCCCAGAAAATTACCCTATGTCTAGTTTTTCATTTCACACCAAAAATTTTATTTTCATAATATTTTAATATTAATTAACAATATTTAAAAATCATTTAATTATAAATACCTTAGTTTTAATTCCAAAAAATTCCAGAAAATTCCAGAAAATTGTGAAAAATCCATATTAAAATTTTTTAGAAAATCAGGGGGTTTACAGAGTGTAATTAAGGATACCCCGTAGTTACTTTGACATGTGACCATGTAATATATTAGCAGACTGCCATATGTACACCGACGTACTGGCGAGACCTGTGTTAGTTGACTGTCTGATTTTGCACTACAACTACAGATGTGACACCCTTGCAACTAGACGCACACTTGACCTAGATGACCAGTATCACCCCTAGAGTATCCCTGAGTTCAGTGTAATTATGGTTGTGTATGTGCTAGTGTATTGTCTGATGCTGTATTGTATTATATTATATATATATAGGACCATTGGATTATTCTGCGAGACTTCAGGAGCAGGACATTGGTATTGCCAGCTAAGGACCCCAGGTGAGTACATTCACTGATAATTTTTGTTATTTGATAATTTCTATAATTCAAGTATTTAAAAATATTACATCTGATTCTTGATACTGTGTTATACGAACTAGTATATAGATTGGATCTTTAGTCATGAGATATTACATTGGTTATCGTATTGACATTGTACACGACATTGATATTAGATATTGTACATGATATATCGAACATTGATCGTGTATCGTGACGTATCATAATTGGATCCACAGTACTAGTTGGGGGCAGAGAAATTGCTAGTGAGAGATGTGATCAAATACCTATCGTACAAGTGTATATATCATTAAGTGTTAATCATATACCTCACGTATGATTAGCCAGGCCATGTAGCTATCGAACAAGTTCTTGAGTCGATCATATTTCGAAACTACGATTTTAAACACTTAGAATAATTAAAGTTCTCTATTTTAGTTGATATACTACACATCACCCGTATATGATATTGTAGTTCTTTTTCTTCATTTCATATATGCACAAACTATACCATATTGCCTATATTGCCTGTCTCTTTATTTTGCCATTGTATTTATTCATTATCTTCTCTCAGTATATAGCATCATCTATTTATTATTTTATAGTCCTTATCAATTAACTGGAACTATTATTTGGGTTGTACTTCGCTCCATCCTGACTGAAAATATTTTTCTAGAATACGACTTAGAGGACTTATTTCCAGCATACTTGGAGACTTGGATGTTATTGATTGCAGGTTAGATTATTTTATTGTTAGACTTGTCTTGTATTTTATTTGTTTTCTTCGATATCTCATCGTGCTTTAGTTTATGTGATTGAGTATTCCATATTATATTGTGATATTTGTGTCTCCTTATGGAGTTAGATATTCGTGAGAGATTGATTAGATAGTATCATGACCTAGACAGCGTTCTACTGCCGATGCTGCGGCATAGGCTGGACGTACCCACACACTCGTACTCGAAATTCCGGGTGCGGGTCATGACATGCTACTAATAGCCTAGATCAGGACAATTACATAAATTCTCAAATCAGGAGTGTGCTACACCGAGCCACTATCAGGAGTATCAGGACCAGGAGTATCAGTACAGGTCAGGTGTCGAGTATTCAAGATTAACAATGTCAATAATATCCATGTTCAATTCTAGTAGCTCAAGAGTGCACTTCATCGAGCCACAATCAGGATTATCAGTACAAGTTAGGTTTATCAGTTCCATGTCAAGATTCAGGGGTCCAGTGATAATGTACAATCACTAGACCATGTCAGAAAATCAGAATTAATATCAAGAATGTTATATCTAGGGAATAACCAAGATTAGCTAAAATAAGAGAACTGGTGAATCATCAAGAGTTAAGCATATTAAAAGAATACTGGCATGCTGGGGCATAAATCATCAATTCAAGGATTGGCACACAAAATCAGGCAAGAAGAACATCATCCACGCATAATGGGCCAAATGCCACCATTGGCGCACAAATGGCCAAAAATATTTTTGGCACAAAAATCTAGTTCAGGCAGTTTTGTCGCACTTTGATACCAAAGTTCTCCAAGCAAGGATGGCGCATAATTCATACTAAAGCGCACTCTAGGACTTGGCGCACAATTGTAGAAGTGTGCGAGCCAAGATCTTGGCTCATTTATATCATTGGCATACAAACAAGCACAAGTGGGATCACTAGAAGACAAAACTCAAGTCTCAAGACATGGCACAACAGTCAAGATGACTCTGCAGTCGAGAACACAATTCTCGAGAATGGTCAGAAGTCCTTGCTTAGACATTAAGTGATACGAAGGGATACAAAGTGTGCCATCTCTGAAAAATACCATAAAGTGCGCCACACAGGCAAAGTACACCACACAACAAAGTGTGCTATTCTCCAGAAACGATAAAGTGGACCGGTAAGGAAATTTAACCAAAGTGTGCCAACTTTGCAATATATGTAAAGTGCGCCAACTTGGCTTTCAAGTAATGGCATACGTTCTTGATGACTTTGTAGACCTATTCAAAAGTGTGCAAAGTAGGAATGGTGCTTTTTAAGGAATAATCGTAGTAAAAACGTATATAGGAGTAGAAAAGTGCATGCAGAATAATCAACATATCTTGGCGCACTTTCTAAGGATTTTGTGACACATACACAAGTGCGCTCACTGGAACGATTTTCTGCATACTTTTTGTATGAATTCCCAGTCCAACTTTGCATTCTCTGACTTGCTGTTCTCAAGCTCCATGAGCAACAATACAAGGAAAATTAAAATTATCATGAAGACAAGTTCTAAGAGTTAAACAAATAAAACCTATCAAGTAATCAAACAAGTTATACTAAGAATCAAAGAAAGATCCATGGTTGTTCCTTCGGTTGGCAAGTTGTTCTTGCCTACAGTTAAGTTCTAGCCTAATACTATCAAGGTTACCCACGGTCATGGCCATGTTAGGCTGCTCTCGGTGATGGTTGAAGAAGTGAAGAAGGAAAGAGAAATGAAAGTAAAAATTGAAGAAAAGAGAAAAGGTTTGCTTATATATCCAAGAGATTGGTTTTTAGGCCATTGGATCCTGATCCATGCCTCTCACCCGGGTTTATCACATCCGCTCACCAAGAAAACCAAGGGACCAATGGTTCAAAGCATGCAACTAAGAGAAAACTTGCAAAAATAACCTAGACAATGCATGAATAACATAAAGTATATAGTAAGTAATTAAATAATAAATAAGATATACATATATAATATGCGTATATCAGGTATGTATACTACAACAGTGAGACGAGTCTGGCAACTCTTTCCTCCTTAGAAAATTTTGTCCTCAAAATTTCAACAAGGCACGGGGTCTAGCAAGAAAACTCAAGTGACATGCAATCAAGGCAAGCAAGGGCATACAGAAATCATATATAATCTTAGAATAAGGCAAGCATGCACAAGACAAGATCAGGGTATAAGATATATGAACAAGCATACCACGCGAGTCAAACAAATATGGGTATCGAGCTCTGATATTATCCTTGCGCTCCCAAGTTGACTCATCCAGGGAGTGATGCCCCCAAGAAACTCGGACTAACCGAATAGTCCGGTTCTTGAGAATATTCTCTCTTTGGTCTAAAATAGATACATGTCTTTCCTTATAAGAGAGGTCGGTACCAACGACCAATTCTGAATGATCCAAGACATGACTTGTATACGGCGTCATAACTGTGATATATGAAAAATATTATGTATCGCATGAAGCGATGGCGAAAGAGTAAGATGATAGAAAATATCTCCAACTCGCTCGAGAATGTCGAACAGACCTATTTACCGTGGACTAAGCTTTCGTCGCACACTGAATCTGACGGCTCTGCTGGTAGACAAAATTTGAAGGAATACATGGTCACCGACAGAGAACTCAAAAGGTCGCCGATGCGAATCAGTCCAATGACTCTAGCGATATTGAGCCACCTTGATATTCTTTCGGACTTGCTTGACTATCCCAACTGTTTGAGCTATCATTTTAGTACAAAGCAATTGCCTCTCGCCAATATCAACCCAAGCTATAAGGGATTTGTATTTTCTGCCATAAAATGCCTCGAAGGGTGCCATCTGGATACTTGCTTAGAAACTGTTGTTGTAGGAGAATTCGACCAGGCGCAGATGATCCTTCAATGAACCACCAAAGTCAAGGGTAGATGAACGAAGCATATCTTATAGAGTCCGGATCGTACGTTCTGACTGACCATCTGTATAGGGATGATAAGCTGTACTGAACTTTAGAGGGGTACCCAGACTCTGCTTTAGGCTCCGCCAAAAGTGAGAGGTGAATCTCTATCTGATACGATACTGAATGGTACTTCATGAAGTCTGATAATCTGATTCATGTACATTCGAGCCAACTGATCTGTAGACTGTCCCACTCTTAATGGAAGAAAGTGAGCGACCTTTCTGAGTCAATCCACTATTACCTAAATTTTGCATCTCTGCTAGCTGAGGATCTAGAAAGATTGATTATAAAATCTATGGTAATATGGTCCCACTTTAATTCCAAAATTGGTAAAGATTAAATAAGTTCTACTGGTCTCTGATGTTCAGTCTTGACTTGCTGATAAACCAAACATTGGAAGACAAACCGTTCTATCTTCCTCTTCATTCTATTCCACCAGAAATGTTGATGAATGTCTCTGTACATCTTTGTTCATCCTGGATGAACGAAATACTGAGAATTGTGGACTTCAGACATGATCTTTTGAGGGATATCTCTATTTGGTACAGAAAGTCGATTATCAAATCGAAGAATTTTGTTACTGTGAATGCTCAGTTCTGGTCTACGACCTACTATACACTTTTCTCTGAGTCGCTGAAGCTTAACATATGTTGCTTGTACTACTTTGATTCTCTCCACTATACTGGACTAAACTTGTAGACCAGCTATCAATGCTGTGTTTTCGGATAATACTACTTATATTTCCATCTCCGGATGATCTTCTAGACTCTCTCGATACGCCGTAAGGAAATAAATTCATGCCCTCCAGCTCAAAGCATCTGCTATGACATTGTTCTTCCCAGGATGATATTGAAGGTTAAGGTCATAGTTTGTCATCAAATTTAGCCACCTTCTCTGCCTCATGTTGAGATTCTTCTGGGTAAAGACATACTTCAAACTCTTGTGATTAGTATAAATCTCTACCCGATCTTTATATAGGTAATGTCTCCAAAGTTTGAGCACAAACACAACTGCTGCTAACTCCAAGTCATGTGTCAGATAATTCTTTTCATGATCTCGTAGCTGCTGAGATGCATAAGTTATAACCTTATCATGCTACATAAGAAAACACCAAAATTATGATTAGTCCTCTTCATGACGCATCAAAATATACGGTAAAACTACCTGTCCCATCTGGAAGAGTCAAAATTGGTGCCGTGATCAACTTCTGCTTGAGCTTCTCAAAGGAGGTTTGACATTCATCTGTCCAATAAAAACACATTTCCTTCTTTGTCAACTGTGTCAAGGGTGCAGAAATTCTAGCAAAATTTTACACAAATCTTCGATAATATCTTGCTAGTCCCAGGAAACTACAAACTTCTGTAACTGTTCTAGGTACTGGCCACGTCTCAACGGCTTCTATCTTTTGTAGATCCACTTCAACTCCTCCTTTAGCAATAATATACCCTAAGTATGAATTACGATTAAGCCAGAACTCCCACTTGCTGAACTTGGCAAATAACTTATGTTCTCTAAGGATTTGAATAACTGCATGAAGATGTTGCTCGTGCTCTTCTTCACTTCGACTATACACCAAGATGTCATCAATTAACACAATCACGAACTTATCCAAGGCATAAAAATATGATTCATGAGATCCGTAAACACCGATGGCACATTGGTTTCTCTAAAGGGCATTATTAGAAACTCCTAATGGCCATATCTTGATCTGAATGCCATTTTTGGTATATCCTGCTCTCTAACTCTGATCTGATGATATCTCGACCATGGATCAATCTTGGAAAATACTGCTGCTCTACTAAGTTGATCGATCAAGTCATCAATCATTGGCTAGGGATACTTGTTCTTGATGGTTACAGTATTGAGGGTACGATAATCAACACACAATTGTGACGTTCTGTCATTCTTCTTCAAAAGTAGCATTAGGGCTCCCCAAGGCAATCCACTAGAATGAATGAATCCATTGGTTCTTAATTCTTTAATCATTCAGTACAAGACTTTGAACTCTGATGGTGCCATCCTGTAAACTCTCTCTGATACTGGTGATGTTCCTGGAAGTAGATCAATGGTAAACTCGATCTCTTTTTCTGGTGGCAGGCCTGGAAGTTTTTCTGGGAACACATTTGGAAACTCTTCTACAACTATAGGGAACTTTACTCCTTCTAATACTGCCATTCTTGTGGTTGCTGACGAAGACTCCATCTCTCCTCTAGAAAATAATAATTCTTCCACTCCGAGGATACGAAAGATAACCTTGTCGGCATAAAAATATATCTTTGCTTATTGGGTACTCAACCAATCCATGCCTAGGACGACGCCATAATCTTCCAAAGAAAATTATATCAATCTAGTAGAAAACTCTCGCACGTATACTACAACTCGACACGAAGCATAAACTCTATCGACTCTCATGATACCTTTACGAGTAAGTATATTAAGTCTTACTGATAAGGACTCTGGTTCTAAACCAACTCGTGTCATAAATCGTGCAGACATAAAAGAATGTGATGCACAAAAATCAAACAATACTGAAGCTGAATGAGAGTTGACGAGAATGGCACCTGCCACCACGTTACTAGAAGCTAACTCCTCTTCCACGGTGAGTGCCATAGCCTGGCCGCGTCCTCTCGGTATTGGTCCTTTTGCTGCGGACCTTCTTGTGTGGCTTGTATTTGAGCTTAGGCCTACGCGTACTGCTGTGGCCTCTACTACTGGAATATGAGACTGGGTCGGAAAAGGCCTATGACCCTGGTGTTGCTGAACCGGCATGGAGCCCTGTATTATGGTCCTGCCGGGGAGGATAATGATGAACTAGTTCTGTGTGGGCAAAATCCCACTATGTGTCCTGGATCTCCACAGGCTAAACACAATCCTTGTGCTCTATGATACTCCAAAAATACATGCCCAGGTTTT
The DNA here is from genome assembly GCA_036927795.1 of Iris macrosiphon. Classification (NCBI taxonomy): domain Eukaryota; kingdom Viridiplantae; phylum Streptophyta; class Magnoliopsida; order Asparagales; family Iridaceae; genus Iris; species Iris macrosiphon. The sequence continues at coordinate 85,669,823 of JAYESA010000008.1, forward strand.
CCACAATGAGAATACCCTACTGAAGAAGATATTCTCTGATGCTGAGGTCGGATCGGTACTGCTTGCTGAACTGAGGCTGTTGAAACTGTCCTCCTCGGCGATCTGATAGTTAAAGCCCTAACTGTCGGGGCTAGTGCTGACGACTGGTTATAAGAACTGCCTGATGTGTGGGTCCTCTTTCGTCCTCCAGTCCAATCTACTATTCTCTGGAAGGTATACTCATGCCTCCGTGCTACCCTTAACACATCATCAAAAATCTGGAACTCATGCTGCTCGAATGCGAATATGATCTCCAGGTGAAGTCCTTGCTGGAACCTCCTAGCTCTATCCAATTCGGTGGCCACCAAGGTGGGAGCAAACCGACTAAGTCCATAGAACTTTGTCCCATAGCCGTCGATAATTCTGCCCATATGTTTCAAGTTATTAAACCTTTATTGCAGATCATAACACGACACTACTTTAAAGTATCTGACCTGAAACCTTTTACTGAATATGGCTTAGGGGACGAGTACTACTAGTAAAATTATCTGTGCTATCCACCAGTCTCGGGCCAAGTCTAGGAGCTATAGTCGAACTACTGACACTTGCTCTCTTGCAGGCTCTCCTTCTGCCTCTAAAATAGCTTCAATGTCCTGAAGCCATACATCTGATGCAATCACATCCTCGATGCCATAGAAATACAAGGGTTAAAGGCGCTTGAAGTTGCTCGCCGAGTAGGGGGCACGATGTCCGCTTCTTTCCAGAACCTCCTGTACTGAATATGTGAGTATATCCTCTCGACGTCCTTGAGCTACTAACAATTCCCTCAGGATACTGATTAGCACACTATTTTCACCTCTTGTATTAGGTACTGGTTGCACATGAGGTACTGGCTAGATCCGAGGTTCCTCATCTTGAGTTATTCTGGGCCCAGTCCTGGAATGCTGAGGCTAAACCTCTATTGTTTGCTGGGCATCTGAATGCTATCCTGCTACTGGAGGAACTCGGGCTAGATGATCAGAAGGATCAGGAACATTGTTCCTGAAAGATAAAGGATACATGATCATCAAAAGAATAGACATGATTGATCGAGGATCAAAGAAGATGTTGAATCAAGATTTCAGGAATATAAATTCGATACTGGAGAAAATAAAGGAGTAGCATGATTGAGACATCTAAACACACTAGTAAAACCCTCATACTTCTGAATTTTTAGACTTGCATGGGCTACCACTTGAACCTTGTCACGCCACAGAACCAAAATACTGGAGAGCGGGGGGCAGATAAAGCATGCTATATATATCAGAGTACTCTACACCCCGAGATACAGTTATGACTGTCTAGACATGTGGGGGTTTACTCTATAATCATCAGGCAATCTTGGGTCAAGAATTCTAGGTATCTCAATCTCAAGCAAGCAATAAGTTGTAAGATGTATGATCACCAAACATATAATAGTAAGGCATCCCAAACTATACATACACAGATGATCATGAAGCTAGTTACAAAATAAAGAACTAGCAAGAGTACACTGTTACATGATCAGCTCTAACTATAGTCTAAAATATGCTTTACATATAGGCCCGCGGGTTAGAGTGTCAAGTTCCAAAAATATGAGCTAAATACGTGCTCGATGGCTAAACATCTCAAAAGAATAATGTACAAGATCAGGTGGTGTCACTACCATATTTTCTAGAAAATGATATTTTGGTCATTTTATAATTAATTAAATATTTTGCATATTGAATAATTATTTGTTGTATTATTTAATTATTGTTAGATGTTAGTTTATTATTTTGGGCTTATGTTAGTGGACCTAACTAGTTTAGATTAGATTAATGGACCAACATTTTATTTAGTTAGAATTGAGCCCAATCATTAGGAGGATGATTAATTAAATTAAACCCATTAGACTAGAACCTTCCCTCCTTAATTACTTCTTCATGAGAGGCCCCAAGGGGTATTTAGTCATTGCATAGTAGCTTAGGAAGGGGGCTAGTGGCCAGCCATGTATTAATATGGGGGAGAGTTCCTCTCTCCTTATTTTTACTCCAATTCTAGATCTAGAATTCTCTCTTCCCAATTTTTTTATTCCCACAACAAATTTCTTTCCAATTCTTTTCCAAATCATTATTGGAGGCTATTGAAGCAAGGATTTACAAGAAAGAAGCAAGGATCTACAAGGAGGAGCAAGGATCTACAAGTTGGAGGCTTATTTTACCAATTTTGAAAGTTTTATTGAAAATCTATTTTCCAATAGGTACAATTCAGTTTTTCTCTTTGTGTAGACGCTAAATCTGTGTTTTAATCATTAGAAACCACTCCATATGATGAGGTTACCCATATGAATTAGAATTAGGTTCATAGGAGGCCTATGGAGGAAGTCATGGTGTGTTTTGTGTCAATTTTGGGAGAATTCCGAGATTGACACATGTTGTGTTTGTCAATTGGACAACTAGACCATATTGACATATGTTTGATTGTGTGTGGCTAGTGTCGTATCCATAATTGGATACGTGTAGACTGTATCCCAACAATTTGGAGATACAGATTGATTTGAGAGTTTTTCCTCCGACACGGGACTTTGTGCATGTCATATTTTGACACGGACACATAGATGTATAATTGACTCTTCGTATTTTTTATATATACTATTTTAGACTTGCTCGTGTCCTTCAGGGTACATTTGGTTATATGGTGGACTCATATCGCAAGCGTATCATAGATCTAGTGTGATACGGGTGCAATGCATTCCACGTGTTTGTTGTATTGCATTTCTAGATTAAATTTGCATTGTCTATAGCTATTAGTTATATAAGTATTCATATATATATATATATATATATATATATATATATATATATGTACTTATATGTTATATGTATGTTTATTTATGTACATGTGTATATGTGTAGTTATGTATCTATATAGTTGTGTGTGAGATAGAGTGGTTATACATATATATATGTATCTAATCATATATATATGTATATTTGTGTATGTGTGTGGATGTGTGTTATTGTGTTTGTGTATTGAGAGAGGGGTAAGTAACAACTGGCAGTGGCACGATCAGTGCACGCACAACAGGTATAGCAGCAGCAATTTAGCTTGAGCATGCAGTGCCAACGTACAACAGCAGCAATGCACGAGCTGCAGCAGAGTGTGCGTGCAGCAGCAGCTGGTAGCATGCACTACAGTGGCTTCAATTAGTAGCAGCAGCAGCTTCGTAGCTGCAGAGCATACCAGCATGTGCATGAGAAGTTGCAGCAGCCATTGCAGCATGTACAGCATGTGCAGCAGCAGCTAGTGCTCGGCCATCAGCAAATACAGCAACAGTTTTGAACAACAAGGAGGAGTATCAATGGGCAGCAAGGTATGATAGTAAGTTGTTATTTTAGTTAATAGTTTAGTAAATAGTTAGTAGTTATCTTGTTCTAGTTATATATATATGTCGTTAGTTTGATAGTAATTATAAATATATATCTATACATATAGATTAGTAGTTATATATATATATATATATATATATATATATATATATATATATATATATATATACTTGTATCTCTACTAGTAAGTTATATATATGTAGGTATGTATATGCATGTATTAGTTTGCATTGGTGGTTAGTATATAGTATGTAATATTGTATTAGTATACTTATTAGTATATAGTTAGGAGTTGGGTAGTTATTATACACACCTTGAGATACAAAGGTAAATATCAAGGTATCGGGTTGATACTTAAGATATTGGATTTGAGTATCGAGAAGAGGGTGTAGTGGTGCGATACCACATTGGTTCAAAGCCAAGGTATCCACCTAGCATTAGTCTAATTAGGACTATTAGATATTATTGATTGTATATATACATTATGATATTTTATATCTAATTGATTGCGTATCTTGCGATACGGTATATTTTAGTCTTCTAGTTTAGCTAGTGTGGCCTAGTTGCATAGTATATGGACCCAATATCCTAGACATAGACTCATACAACTTAAAAATAGGTAATTTGACCAAGTTTGACCAGTTTGACTTAGAGTTGACCTAGTTTGACTATTTTGACTTAGAAATGGCTTTGTGACCTAGAAGTTGACTAGTTTAACTTATTTTTATTCTAAAACCTTGTATTGATGTTATATTCCCTATTTAGCTCTTTGAGGCACCGTATTGGACATCTGTGATACTGTGCACCAGATTTCAGACGAGTACATTTTCTGATAGTTTCTCATTTATGATATCCTCTATGTCTCTTGTATCTAGTGTAGATATCCTTGATTTCTTGATACGATGGTTACACGGATTAGTATATCCGGATCTCGTCATGATATATTATTCTTTAATATTTATTGTGTATCTTGTGTAAGCCTTGTTCCTTGTTCTTCTTGTACAAGTACAAACATTGGTTCACGAAAAGAGTAGCGCCCTTCTTGTGGAAACCCGTGTCATAACGTACCATGGTTGGATCTACTATACCAGTCGGGGGCGAAGAGTATTTAGTGTAGATATGTGATCATACCCTCTTTGTGCATGTCTTATTCTTTGTGAGTATTGGTCATATACCGTACGTTTAATTAGCCAGGCCATTTATCCTTGTGCAAGTTTCTTGTGCAAGTTCCCAAGCCGATCATATGTTAAAGCTGGTACTCACTCACTTAGTCATTAGTATTCTTGTTCATTGCCATATTGTTCATTCTTGTATCTATTTCAGTATTTTCTTTATTGTATATCTCTTGTATTTATATGTTGCATCTTGTGTATTCATATCTATTTATTGTTACATAGTTTATATCATTTATTAGAACTGCTTTTAGAGATGTACTCTGCTACTTTCCTGACTGGATATATTTTTTCCAGATGACACTGACGAGTGGTACCCCACTCACTACGGACCTCAGAATGTTGTGGGTTTAGAGCCTATTTTATTGGCTCAGGTAGGTCTCATTCTGACTGAGACACACGAACTAGGACTTATATCTTCATAGCTTAGTGATTAGTTTCTGTTGAATTGGATTTGTCTCCAGCATTATTTTAGTATTTCTCTGACTCATTTGATATTATTATTTGTTTCATGAGTTGTATTCATGACTCTTCTATTCTTTTATCATATTCGTGCTTATTTTTATCTTAGATCTGTGATTCAGTATATTCATATTGTTGGTGGCATATCTGTATTAGTAGATAGTTTACCCAAACAATGTTCTACCGCCGATGTTGTGTTGTAGGCTGGGCGTTGTTCACTACTTGCATCCCTACACCCGGTGCGGGTCATGATAGGTGGGTAATAAAGAAGAAACCCACTCATGTCCTCGGGTGCTCCTTGTGTTCAGCATCTGGAGAAGGAAGGTACGAGATCCTGCGATTATGCTCTAAAATCTGGCTATACAAATCCTGTGGGGTCAGACCCCGAAACAACAAGTACCATAAGGGAGCCAATCTTAGGAACTAAAACCAGCATGCAGACAAATCAATAAAGAATATCATATGGAATATGTAAGTAAGTACAACAAGTAAAATAACAGTTAAGCAAGCTCTGGAGTATACAAGAATAATTGGAGTCAGGCTTCAAGTACAGTTCTGGATCAGTTGCTAATGAAAATCAGGACAAGACTAACTAGACTGGAAATCAAGCAATCACGACCAAATTTGCCCTACGGCTTGCTATCAATAACTAACTAGGTTAATCAAAGTCCTATTTATTAACACATGTAGTTTGAGATTCCATACAGCCACATGCACTATAGACCATCCATGTTATCCAAACGTCAGGATAAATAGTAAAATAAATCAGGTATAGTAGTCTTTTTTTGGAAAATTACAATGCTAGACGACGTGTTGGAAGTGTGCCGCTCTTAAAGGAGAGCTCCAAATCCATCAAGTGTCGCTGGGATACTGGGATTATATGTAGCCAAGAATCTTTCTAGATGATTATAATTAATTCATTCTAGTGGCACTCAGAAATTTGCCTTAGAGATGATGCAAGACTAAACAGTGACTTGACAATCACAATCAAAATCAACTACGAAGATGCAGATCATGTAATACATGTGCTACTAATAGCCTGGATCAAGACAGTTACAGGAATTCTCAAGTCAGGAGTGTGCTACATCGAGCCACTATCAGGAGTATCAGGATAAGGAGTATCAGTACAAGTCATGTGTCGAGAGTTCAAGATTAACAATTTCAATACTATCCATATTCAATTCTAGAAGGTCAGGAGTGCGCTATATCGAGCCACTATCAGGATTATCAATACAGGTCAGGTTTATTAGTTCTATGTCAAGATTCAGGAGTTCAATTATAATATACAATTACTTGACCATGTCAAGAAATCAGGACCAATATCAAGATTTTCATTTCCAGGGAATAATCAGGGTTAACTAAAATAAGAGAACTGGTGAATCATCAAGAGTTAAGCATATTAAAAGAATACTGGCATGCTGGCGCATAAATCATTAATTCAGGAATTGGCGCATAAAACCAGGCAAGAAGAACATTCGCGCACAATGGGCCAAAAGCCGCCATTGGCGCACAAATGGCCAAAAATAGTTTTGGCACATAAATCTATTCCAGGCAATTCTTGCGCACTTTGATACAAAAGTGCTCCGAGCAAGGATGGCACATAATTCATACTAAAGCATACTCTAGGACTTGACGCACAATGATATAAGTGCGCGAGCCAGAAGCTTGCCACAATTTTATCATTGGTGCACAAACATGCACAAGAGGGATCACTAGAAGACAAAACTCAAGTCTCAAGATATGGCACAACAATCAAGAGGACTCTATAGTCGAGAACACAATTCTCGAGAATGGTCAGAAGTCCTTGCTTAGCTATTAAGTAATACGAAAGGCTACAAGTGTGTCGTCTCTGGAAAATACCATAAAGTGTGCCACAAAGCAAAGTGTGCCATTCTCTAGAAACGACAAAGTGTGCCGGTAATTTTTTTTACCAAAGTGCACCAACTCTGCAATATCTGTAAAGTGTACAAACTTGACTTTCAAGCAATGGCACATTCTTGATGACTTTGTAGACCCATTCAAAAGTGCACCACGTAGGATTGGTATACTTTTGAAGGAATTACCATAGTACAAAACGTATGTAGGAGTAGAAAAGTGAGCGCAGAATTATTAACATATCTTGGCGTACTTTCTAAGAATTTTGTGACACACACACAAGTCCGCTCACTCGAACGGGTTTCCTGCATACTTTTCGCATGAATTATCAGGCCAACTTTAAATTCTCTGACTTGCTGTTCTCAGGTTCCATGAGCAACAATACAAAAAAAATCAAAATCATCATGAAGACAAGTTCTAAGAGTTAACCAAATGAAACCTATCAAGTAATCAAACAAGTTATACTAAGAATCAAAGCAAGATCTAAGGTTGTTCCTTCGGTTGGCAAGATGTACTTGCCTACGGTCAAGTTCAAGCCTAATACTACTAAGGTTATCCACGGCCAAGGCCAAGCTCGGCTGCTCTCGGTGAAGGCTGAAGAAGTGACGAAGGAAAGATAAATAAAGGTAAAAAGTGAAGGAAAGAGACTCTCTCTTATCATTTGACATTCCAATCAAGATTTAGAATTTTTTCTCTCCAAATTCTTCATTTCCACACCAATTCCTACTCAAATTTCTTTCTAATTCCTTTCATATTCTTTATTGGAGGCTACTAGAACAATGATCTACAAGAAGAGAGCAAGGATCTACAAAGAGGAGCAAAGATCTACAAGTTGGAGGCTATTTCACCCAATTTAGGAATTTTATTGGAAATTTATCTCCCAATGGGTAAAATACAATTTTTTTCTCTTTAATTAGGTTCTAAATCTGTGATTTAACCATAAGGAACTACCCCATATGCCAAGGCTACCCATAGGAATATGAATTAGGTTCATAAGAGGCTTATGGAGAAAGTTATGTGGTATTTTGTGTCAATTTTGGGAGAATTCCGAGATTGACACATCTTGTGTTTGTCAATTAGTCAATTAGACCAAATTGACATGTACTTGCTTGTGTGTGACTAGTGTCATATCCACAATTGGATACGTGTAGGCCGTATCCCGATAATTTGGTGATACGGGTTATTTTAGGAGTTTTTCTCCCACACGGGGGTTTGTGAATGTCACATCTTGACATGGACACGTAGTCGAGTATTTATTTTTTTTGTATTGTTCATAATTAGTATTCTAGACTTGCTCGTGTCCTTGGGGATACGTTTGGTTGTGTGGTGGAGCCGTATCATAAGCATATCATAGAATGATTGTGATACGGGTGCGGTACACTCCACGTGTTTGCTTTATTGCATTTAAATTCATGTGACTTGGTATTATATATTAGTATGATATATTATATAATTGTGTGCATGTGCATGTGTAGATGTATATGTATCTCTATAGTATTATATAGATATGATTATATCTAGTGATACATGTATATAGTATATAGATACATATTCATATATATATATATATATATATATATATATATATATATATATATATACATATATATGATTATATGTTTATATGAGTGTATATTTATAGAAGTATAGATATGTATATGTAGATACATCTATATGTATATGTATATGTTTGTATATATATATATATATATATATATATATATATATATATATATATATATATGAGTGTGTATATACATATTAATATCTATATGTATATGTGTGTGTGTGTGTGGATGTGTAGTAAGGGAGTGAGCAGTGAGTGAAGGGTCGGGCAGTGAACAACTGAAGAACAACAACAATGTACATCCAATTCAGCTACTGTGCAACAATGCCCCAACTGCATTTAGCAACTACTCAAAGAGGGAGAGGTAGTAGCACTAGCCAATACATCACCACAGGAAAAGAAGAGCAACAACTGCTATTTACAGCAAACCGTATAGCAGTTTGCATCAGCATCAGTGATAGCAGCACAATGCAACCATTCACAGGTAGTGGCAGCAATGCATTCAACTGCAAGCATGCAGCAGTGCATCAACAACCACAGTATAAACTGAGTAGCATCCAAGGCATTTAGCACCTCAACATTAGCAACAATAGTAAGGGGAGTATGTAAGCAGTCATCAACAACAATAGCAAGGGGAGTAGGCAAGCAGTAATCAACAACAACAGCAAGGGGAGTATGCAAACAGTCATCAATAGCAACAGTAAGGGGGGTAGGCAAGAAGTCATCAACAGCAACAGCAAGGGGAGTATGCAAGTAGTCATCAACTACAAGCAGTTACCAGCATATGTAGTTTCAGCAACTGCTGTCACGACCCACACCCGATGTAGGGATGCAAGTCAAAAACAACGTCCAGCCTACATCACAAAATCGGCGGTAGAACGTTGTCTTAGTCTACTATATTATCTAAAATCTCATAATAATATAAAGTTTGCCAATAATAGCTCACACAAAACTCAATCACAATCTAAAGCATGAGAAGATATGAAGAAAGTTTAACTATACATCAAAAATATAAATCATCAACAATAGAAACAAATCCAATCTCAACTATAAGCCGGAAACAAATCCGGTAGCAAAATGCTAAAGAAACTAACTATAAAAACTAGTGATCCGGATAAACCTTTCGTCAATCACTCCAGAACTAATGGGTCCAAGTCTGCACCATCTATAAGTCGAAGTTCATAGTATGTCAGACATCAATCTCTCGGATCCTCTGAAAAATATTTTCCACTCAGGAATGGAGCGAAGTACATCTCTAACAGCAGTTTTAAATCAATGATATAAACTATGTAGCAGTAAATATATGTGAATATACAAGATGCCATATACATATACAAGAGATATGCAATAAAAGAAATACTAGAAATAAATACAAGAATGAACAATATGCCAATGAACGAGAATACATGTGATCGGCTTAGGAACATGATATAATATATATGGCCTGGCTAATCATACGTGCGGTATATGATCAACACTATTCAATAACATTACTTGATACAATAGGGGTAATGATCACATATCTACACTAAAGTACTCTCCACCCTCGACTGGTATAATAGATCCAACCACGGTATGCTATGGCACGAGATTCCCCACCAAGATAGCGCTCTTCCCGAGAATCAGTGTCTGTACATGTACAAGATAACCAATGAAATAATACTTGCACCATATACACCATATACCAAGGAATAATATCTCATGACAAGATCCGGATATACCAATCCTTGTAACCATAGTGTCAAGAGAACCTGGATATCTACACTAGATACAATGAACATAGAGGATATCATAAATAAGAAACTATCAGAGAATGTACTCGCCTGAAGTCCAATGAACAGTCTCACAGATGTCTGATACGGTGCCACGAAAACCTAAATATGGAATACAACATCAATACAAGGTTCTGGAAAAAGAAGAAGTGAAACTAGTCAACTTCTAGGTCAACAAGTCAATTCTAAGTCAAAAGTCAAACTAGGTCAACTCTAAGTCAACTATGGTCAATTATAGTCAAACTATGGTCAACTACCTATTTCTAGGTTGCATGAGTCTAACTCAAAGATATTGGGCTCACACACTATGAATCTAGGCCATACAAGCTACATCTTAGGATACTAAGATACCGTATCTCAGGATACGCAAATAATAGATAAAATCAAATATCTATAATAAAATAATATTAAATAGATAAATCATAATTAAAAATGCTAAATAATTTATTTGGTTTTGAACCAACTTGGTATCGCAATACTAAACCTCTATCTTGATACCCAAACTCAAAACCTTGGTATCGACCCAATACCTTGGTATCACCTTGGTATCCCGAGGTAACCCAAAATACTATACATATAACTAATACAAAAATATATATAAAAACCCAAACTAATATATTAATACACATATACATAATACCTCAAGCACTAGCTATATAAAGTATTTAAACTACTAACTTATAGTATGAATCAAAATGCTACCTATTAACCATTATTTAATACAATACCACACTAACTAATACAATATATATATATATATATATATATATATATATATATATATATATATATATATATATATATATATATATATATATGTATAGATAGATAACTATCTACATAATCAAAACCCAACTAATTACTATTATTAACTATTAACTAACTCTTACTAATTAGCTACTAACTAACTGAAAATTAACTAAACCAATACCTACTAATCACAACCAACCTAATCTAAACCTCAATACCTTGGCGTTTACCTTGGTATCTCAAGGTAATTGTCATAGTTAGTATATATTAGTTATCCCACCCATAAACTATATAATAATAGGTATATATCAATCTAATATAATTATTAACTAATCACTAACTATTAATACATATATATACATGTACACATATCTATATATATAATACTTAACTAGAGATACTAGTTCATATATATATATATAGATATAATCAAATTAACTAGATAATATCAAGCTACTAATAAACACTAGCTAACTATTACTAGTAAACTAACCAACTAACCATGTACTAAAATAACTAAAGAAGTTAACTTAACTAATCTAGTAGCTTACCTAGCTGAAATCTTGAAGAATACCCTGCTGTCTACACCTAGATTCCTGCTGCTGCTCGTTCATATATGTTGTTGCTGCACTTCTAAAATTGCTGCTGCTGGTGGTGGTATTCATCTCTACTGATGCTGCATTTCTAAAATGCAGCTGCTGCTGGTATTCATCTATGCTGCTGCTGCATTTCTAATCTGCCGCAGCTGCTGAGCTTCACTACAGCGCTGCTGCTACTGTTGCAGCCGCTCCAATCTGATGGCGCTGCTGCTACCAATCTGCTGGTCTCTTCGAGCCCCTTCCCCTCTTGCACACATAATCTAATACGTATACATCTACACACTATTAGTATCATACCTCTATTTGCATGTATACATATACTAAAGTATCTATCTATCTATATATATATATATATATATATATATAACATTATCTCCACATATACATATATATAACTACTCCCATGTATATAGACATATAACCATCAATACCTATATATGAAACTATGTATACACCTCACACATATATATAACATAGACATATACATGTAGGTACTTACCCAAGTATATATATAAATACATCATACATCATATGTATATATATATCTATGTGGAACTATGCATACATAAGTATACACCTATTACCATTAGATATATAGATAAACATAGACTAGTACATATCAATATATATCTATATATATACACATATACATATGTAGTACAACATTCACTTTATCATATAGATACCCATATACACAACACATATAACTACATATGTATACTATAACAATATATATATCTATAAATGCATATGAATACATCTACTACAATATAAAAATTAGATCTAGAAATGAAATACAATAAACACGTGGAGTGCATCGTACCCGTATCACACTAGATCTATGATACGCTTGCGACACGAGTCCACCGCACATACAAATGTACCCCGAAGGACACGAGCAAGTGATATATATTATTATGAACAATACGGAGAGTCAAACATAAATCTATGTGTTCCGTGTCAAAATGTGACATGTTCAAAGTCCTGTGTCGGAGGAAAAATCCTAAATCAACACGTATCACCAAATTGATGGGATACGACCTACACGTATCCAATTGTGGACACGACACTAGCCCCAAACACACAAGTACATGCCAAATTGATCTACCGGACCAATTGACACACACAACAATGCTAATCTCGGAATTCCTCCAAAATTGACACAAAAAGTACCATAACTTTCTCAATAGGCCTCCTATGAACACAAAACCAAATCTTATGGGTAGCCTATGCATATGGGTTAATTTTTCATGGTTAATTCTCAGATTTAGAACCTAATTTAAGGGGAAAAACTAAATTGTACCTATTGGGAGATGGATTCCCAATGAAACCTCCAAAATTGATAAAATTAGCCTTCAACTTGTAGATCATTGCTCATCTTTGTAGATCCATGCTTTCTTCTTGTAGATATATGCTTCCTTCTTGTAAATTCATGCTCTAATAGCCTCCAAGGGTGATTTGGGAAATAATTGGGTGAAAATTTAGTAGGGATTTGGTTGAGGGAAATTTCTAGATCTAGATTTGGAATAAAAAATAAAGAGAGAAAGTTTCATCCCCTTTATATAGGCCTCACTTGCCCCTCCCTTAAGATACTATGTAAAGTCTAAAATACCCCTTAGGGCCTCTCATGAAAAAAATAATTAAGAAGGGAAGCTTCTAGTCTAATGGGTTTAATATAATTAATCATCCTCCTAATAATTGGGCTTCTAATTATTGGGCTCAATTCTAACTAAAATTAAATGTTGGTCCATGAGTCTAAACTAAACTAGTTAGGTCCACTAACACAAGTCCAAAAACAAATCTAACATGCTAATAATAAATAAATAATATAATAAATAAAAATTTAACATGCACAATATTTAATTAGTTACCAAAAGACTAAAATATCCTTTCCTAGAAAATATGGTAGTGACAAATCTACCCCCCTTAGAAGAATTTTGTCCTTAAAATTAAAACTCTCACCCCTCTCTTGGGCCAGTCATATCCTATTCATACAAATCTTATTATGGTTAAACCCCATCAATTACAGTGTAAAATAGTATATATCCTATAACATACAATCATATCATTCTACTCAAAGAGAAATCATACTTAGATATAGTCTCTAACTATCATAAAATTCAGTCTCTGGCCTATTGAGGTGTCTCCCTCTACTCGTACGGAATAACCTGCTATGCCATCTGTGGCCTATTCCATCACACTAAGCATTCACTAATCATCAACCTAGTCAAGATATTCTTAATACTGAGGGTTACTAAATACTAGTGATATACTCTAATTCTAGGTCATGGATATGCTTAGCTCATTGGCACTTGCTACTTAGGATACTATTCAAGATACTGCTAAGATACTATCTCCTTATTTTGTTTCAATCACCAAAATTTCTCAATCATTCTCTTACAAGGAACACTTGTATACCTTTTTAATCATGTATTTTATTAGCACACCCTCGTCCAACTTATCACTCCCTATTGGATGCCTTACTTAAATCTTGTTATTGTCTACACAAGGTACCAACTCTCATATGTATTTTTAGATGACATCCTTATACCAAGTTACTCGTGTCTCTCCTCTATATTATTATACTAAACTTACTTGCCTCAACTTCCATAATACTTGAGGTACTCCGTCTCTTGTTACTAGGGTATCTCTTTCTATCCGATACTTGGCATAACTCATCCTCTAGTATTTGTTAATCAACCTAAGGTTCTCATCTGTACATTAGTATCACAATAAATACACAATTACCTTCTAGCCATTACAACACCATGATATCTTACTGGTATTCTTATACCCCTCATACCATTCCCTGATACATACAACCTCTAAAATCAAATTTAGAAAGGTACTATACTTACTTACTTCTATATATCTATTGTCTCTCTCCTCTACTGCTTGGATCACTTGTACTATTACTTCCAAATATTTTTTTATCCATATTAATTGATACGCCAATCCAATATACTTACTGTTACTAGCACATTACTCAACTAATTCCTGATATAGAAATATTAGTACTTTTGATATAGTAACACTAGCTTCAAAACTACATAACCTATGTCCTTAATGTTCTAGGTCACTAGCTTCTTAATACCTACAACATTTTACCATAATACTACTACTATTCTGGATAATAGCTTCATCATTAGATCACCTCAGCACACTCACTAGAACTCATGATTACTTGCACTAGTTATTAACTTTTATAATTCACATGTTTCACTTCACCCCCAAAGGCGGACATATGGTTCTATATCTCTATTGATGTATACGTATTTCTTCTCAAACCTTTTACAGACGGATACACAAATCAGTGATACATATCTTCCATGACAATCTTGATATTTTCTAACCCATGACATAATATTAACACTCAATCTTTCACTTTTTGATACTCATGAACTTCTACACTGACACTTACCACCCACTGTGCATCCTGCACATAATTTTTAGACACTCTTCCACCTATTGGCTCTAACACATCACTAGCCTCAATATCAGGTGATATACCCATCACTAGTCATATACTGGTGCATTCCAATCTACTCACATCAATGCTCTACTATACCTCAACACATGTCCTACTACTTTAGCACAATGTATTATTATTCCCTCATACTTTCCTATATACTTATGGGTACCATTTTACTATGGCATGCTTACTAATATCCTTGATGCATATACATTTCTCTAGTCTTGACACACCCAAGTATCAACAACCAAATTGAATATCATGCTCTATTGTTTTTCAACACAATTTCCTTTATACTTAAATGTTTACATGGATCACCCAACTACCTAAATTCACGACTATCTAGAACTAGCATGCTGACTCTGATACTAACTCCTGGAACCACTACTGATATTCTCTACTCCTTCTTCTACCTATAGTACCCATACTATCTACAATGACACCTATCATAGAACTATTGCTACAAAGTACTATGCTATGGGTTATCCCTAGATTTATGCCTATTGCTCACATGCCTAACCAAGAACCACTTACAGACTCATAAGTCATACTCTCAATAGTCAATATTAATACTCAAGACACAGACCTAATTGTAACTCCCAATTATCACACTAACAAGGACTCTAATAGAAATAAGCTATATAAGGAACTAGAGAATTGAAGGTATCTCTACTGCTAAGCTAAGGAACAATGGAACAAAGTCCTGAAATAACAAAAATAAATAAGTATTGAGATGATACTTTAAGAACCAATTTAAGATACAATCTGATAATCATACACGTCTTTCCGAAATTATGACACTCAGAATTCTCGCCACGCCAGTTGTCACGCCCCAGTCCCAAAATATCGAGGGACTAGACACGTGGCAATGGCCAGCAGCACACACTGATGGGCAAACCCAATTTAATGGACCCATCAGGATGCACTTAAGCTGTAGTATAATAATAAGGGTCTAAATATACTAATCTCATCCACAGAAATGAATACATCAATATCAGAATCATAAAGCAAGATCAATCTCAATAAAACATAAACTCGAGAAATAACCCGATAATGAGTCTGATACAATAGTCAAGATACAGAAATAAAGATAACAACTACAAATACTGAGTATGGATAAAGCATATACTCAGAATATATCCTTGGTGATCACTCGTCTACAGGATCTGGTACTGCTCCAGTGCCTGCTCCTACTAATGCTCCTGTTATGTATACTTTGGGGTAGATCTCGTCTGCTATACCTGGGGACATAATCCGAATCCAGGTCCTCAGGGGATATAGCAAGATACAAAATAACTCAAGCCATAAATAATGTAGTGCAGCAATAATGAATCAAAAGGGTAAACTATATAACCAGCTAAGTGATATGCAAGATGAGAGCATCACTAGAACTCAGGCTGAGACTACTACAAGCTCGGTGTTGGGGAGCCGGTAGCAGAGATATCATGCAGTTGTCTAGCTCGGAGTGAGACTACGACGTCGTCATAATATAATCAACCTGTAGCCTGTGTGTCTCTCCCCACCCAATGTAATCACACGTCTCATGTCTACGATGTCTCATGTCCATGTCACACAAGGTCATATCTAATGCAACAAGTCATAATAAGATCTAAGCATGCAATATCTATGTCATGAATCATGTAACCTATACAAAATCACCATGAATATCTCAGGAATATTCTGTCTCATAAATAGTGTCAGGTGTCCTGAGGTATGTCATACTTGATAATGCAAGCACGAGAATATATATAGTGTCGCGATATCTATCTCTAGTGACGTTACCCGACATCGCGTACGGCGTCGTCACCTGAATGTTATTCAGACGCTAAGCAATGTCACACGGTCCTAGGTTGAACATTTATATCAAGAGTATATTTATATGTACAAAGAACTCAAGAAAATATTATAACATGAATCACTGCGAGTTGGCAAGGTACACTTGCTTGGTGTTTGGTTTCCAACTGCGGCTCTGGTATTCGTAAAATCTCCAGGAACATCTCCGGATGCTGAAACAAACATTACCATCATGCTCAGAAGACATCAATAGCTAGAATTGTCTGTCCATGAGTCCAATTTGGACACAGGGGCAAAAGTGACAATTTCTGGTTAAAGCGGGGTCCACATATGGCCCGCTTCACACCGAAAAATGTGTCAGGGCCAATGTTCTCCAAAATTGTCAAACTTAGTATCAACCAGTCCAGAACGATGATACAAACCCAACAAAATTTTTAGAATTGGATTTCGATGAGCCGGTCATAAAATCGCCCGTCAAGTGGAGCCGTGGGGCCCACGATACGCGATTTTATCAACGTTCTCAGAATCTAACCAAACTTGGGTCACAGGACCAGCGTATTACTACGAGTCCGATGGCGCAAGTTTTATTTCGATATAACATGTGTACATGAAGTTACAACGAGTTCCAGAACGGGGCCGATACGGGGCGTTGTCGACGGATATGCGTTAATTTCGGTGTGCATGCACTTCCAAATCAACTTTCGCAAAATGCTACAGGTCCGTATTAACGGCGCGCACCTTTCGGTGAAGTCCGCACGCGACCAAGTCGTCCCGTTTGGCAGGGCACACTCAGTTCCGGGGTAAACAGGACATTATTTTTTCTGTTTTTGAGTCGCAGTTCACGATCGCCACAGGTTGCGACATACCGAGCGGGTTGCATGGGTATCGAGAGGGTCGCGCAGGGTTCGCGTCACAATAGACGAAACAGGAAACGGGACAGCGAGGAGAGAGAAAAGGCTACCTGAATAGGGCTCCGCAGAGGGCGAAAATCATGATTTTGCGAGGCGGTGCGACACAGCGGCGGGGCTAGGCTTAGGGTCAGGGTTCCGGCCACTGGAGGCCGGGGTACAGTGGAGGGGCTGCGGGGTGGCGTCGTCGGACGCGGCGGAGCGTGCTGGGAGGCTGGGCGTCGCCGAGGATTTCGCCTGGGACCGAGGCGGCTGCTGTTGCTGCTGCTGGAGGCGGAGAAGGAAGGCAAAGGCTGGTGGCTGAGGGTCGGGGTGGGGACGACGGCGAGGGGAGAGAGCGGTGGCAGGAGGCGGAGGAGATCGTCAGGGGGAGAGGGTGGTGGCGCTACTGGAGGGGGTTCTGGTGGCGGAGGCAGTGATCATGGGAGTTTATAGGGCAAGGGAAGAGGGAGAGGGAGCCGGGGGCGTGGTCGGGAGAGGCGGAGCAGAGAGGGGACGTGGCCAGGTGACACGGGCTGGGCGGGGACGTGGCCGGGCGACACGGGCGGCCAAAAATTACGGGGAGCGGGGTTCGTGGGTGAGGGGGTGCGGGTCGGATCTGGGTCGAATCGGGTTGGGTAGGACCCGACCCGTTAGGGTCTAGGCCGATTCAGGCCGGTCCAGTTCAGTTGGACCGGGTTCAGCCCGGTTCAAACCGGTTTGAGCCCGGTTCAACCCGGTTTGACTTGGTTTAAATTAAAACTGGGTTTTTAGGTCTTTAAAAATGTTTTCGGGGTCCAATAAATTCCAGAAAAATTATCCTATGTCCAATATTTTATTTTACACCCAAAACTATTATTTTCATAATATTTTAATGTTCAATAAAAACATTTAATTTTATTTAATTCCAAAATACCTTAATTTTAATTAGTTAAAAATCCCAAAAAATTACAAAAAATTACAAAAATTTATTTTAAAAATCCTAAAAAATCAGGGGGCTTACACCAGTAAGCATAGATAAGATAAACGATAGATTCTATAACTAGGATATGTAACTCTATAATTATGTCATCTAGAATCCTCACCACGCCAACCGGTATGGCTGTGAGAAACTCTAAATTTTATAACTAAGATATGTACATCCGAAGTTAGGTCCCTACGTTTCTGCTACACTAGCTAATATGGCTGCGATAAACTCTAGGCTCCATAACCAAAGCAGATGTTTCACCTTTCTCACTGTCCTCATCAATATATGTCATCATATGATACCGTAACTTAGTCCGTAAAATTTCTCTCAATATGAAATCAAACTCAATAACAAACACCAAGAATTAAAATCAACTGATCACCAAGAATCAAATTTAACAATCGATCACCAAGAATCAAATTCAACAACAACAAGTGAGAGCGAACGGAAACAAGGAAAAAGATTTGAAATGAGAATTATAATAAGATTCTCAAGGGTCATCCCGGGAATCTCTCAAGAAATTTGTGATTGAGTATCCTCTCATCATAATATCTTATATCCTGTATCCTATATCCTATCGCAGGCTCACAGTAGTATAACTAAGTCGTCGCACTACTATGACATCATAAAACTTACGAAGCCTGACCTGCATGGGCCACCACTAAAAATGTGTCACACCCGTACCCGATATAGGGATGCAAGTTGGAAACAACGCCCAGCCTATGCCACATAATCGGTGGTAGAACGCTGTCTTGGTCTACTATACTATCTAAAATCTCACAATAATATAAAGTTTTCTAATAATAGCTCACACAAAACTCAATCATAATCTAAAGCACAAGAAGATATGAAGGAAGTCTAACTATACATCAAAAATATAAATCATCAATAATAGAAACAAATCCAATCTCAACTATAAGCTGGAAACAAATCCGGTACCAAAATGCTAAAGAAACTAACTATAAAAACTAGTGATCCGGATAAACCTTCCGTCAATCACTCCAGAATAAATGGGTCCAAGTTTGCACCATCTATAAGTCAAAGTCCATAGCATATCATACATCAATCTCTCGGATCCTCTGAAAAATAATTTTCAGTCAGGAATGGAGCGAAGTACAACTCTAACAGCAGTTCTAAATCAATGATATAAACTATGTAGCAGTAAATAGATATGAATATACAATATGTCATATATATGTACAAGAGATACACAATAAAGAAAATACTAGAAATAAATACAAGAATGAATAATATGCCAATGAACGAGAATACTAATGACTAAGTATGTGAGTACTAGCTTTAACATGTGATCGGCTTAGGAACATGATACAATATATATGGCCTGGCTAATCATACGTGCGGTGTATGATCAATACTATTCAATAACAGTACTTGATACAATAGGGGGAATGATCACATATCTACACTAAAGTACTCTCCACCCTCGACTGGTATAATAAATCCAACCACGGTATGTTATGGCAGGAGATTCTCCAAAAAGATAGTGACTCTTCCCGAGAATCAGTGTCCGTACATGTAAAAGATAACCAATGAAATAATACTTGCACCATATACCAAGGAATAATATCTCATGACGAGATCCGAATATACCAATCCGTGTAACCATAGTGTCAAGAGAACATGGATATCTAAACTAGATACAATGAACATAGAGGATATCATAAATAAGAAACTATCAGAGAATGTACTCGCATAAAGTCCAATGAACAGTCTCACAGATTTCTGATACGGTGCCTCAAAAACCTAAATATGGAATACAACATCAATACAAGGTTCTGGAAAGAAAATAAGTTAAACTAGTCAACTTCTAGGTCAACAAGTCTATTCTAAGTCAAAAGTCAAACTAGTTCAACTCTAAGTCAACTATGGTCAATTATAGTCAAACTCTGGTCAACTACCTATTTCTAGGTTGCATGAGTCTTACTCAAAGATATTGGGCTCACACACTATAAATCTAGGCCATACAAGCTACATCTTAGGATACTAAGAATCCGTATCTCAGAAAACACAAACAATAGATAATATCAAATATCTATAATAAAGTAATATTAAATATATAAATCATAATTACAAATGCTAAATGATTTATTTGGTTTTGAACCAACTTGGTATCGCAAAACTAAACCTCTATCTTGATACCCAAACTCAAAACCTTGGTATCGACCCAATACCTTGGTATCACCTTGGTATCCCGAGGTAACCCAAAACACTATACATATAACTAATACAAAAATATATATAAAAACCCAAACTAATATATTAATACACATATACATAATACTTCAAGCACTAGCTATATAAAGTATCTAAACTACTAACTTATAGTATGAATCAAAATGCTACATATTAACCATTATTTAATACAATACCATACTAATTATTACAATATATATGTATAGATAGCTAACTATCAACATAATCAAAACCCAACTAACTACTAATATTAACTATTAACTAACTCTTACTAATTAGCTACTGCACTTCTAAAAATTAACTAAACCAATACCTACTAATCACAACCAAGATAATCTAAACCTCAATACCTTGGCATTTACCTTGGTATCTCAAGGTAATTGTCATAGTTAGTATATATTAGTTATCCCACCCACTAACTATACAATAATAGGTATATATAAATCTAATATAATTATTAACTAATCACTAACTATTAATACATATATATACATGTACACATATCTATATATATAATACTTAACTAGAGATACTAGTTCATATATATATATATATATATATATATATATATATATATATATATATATAGATCTAATCAAATTAGCTAGATAATATCAAGCTACTAATAAACGCTAGCTAACTATTACTAGTAAACTAACCAACTAACCATGTACTAAAATAACTAAAGAAGTTAACTTAACTAATCTAGTAGCTTACCTAGCTAAAATCTTGAAGAATACCCTGCTGTCTACACCTAGATACCCGCTGCAGCTCGTTCATATATGTTGCTGCTGCACTTCTAAAATTGCTGCTGCTGGTATTCATCTCTGTTGCTGCAGCGTTTCTAAAATGCTGCTGCTGCTGGTATTCATCTCTGCAGCTGCTTCATTTCTAATCTGCCATAGTTGCTGAGCTTCACTGCAGCGCCACTACTGCTACCAATCTGCTGGTCTCTTCGAGCCCCTTCCCCTCTTGCACACACAATTTAATACGTATATATCTACACACTACTAGTATCATACCTCTAATTGCATGTATACATATACTACGTAACTTACAAATTATCTAGATATATACATAAACATATTGTTTGATAATAAATGAAAGAAATAAAAATAGGTTTATACGAAACCCTTTCTTAGGTTTACAAATAAGAAGTACAATTAATCCTATACGAGGATATCAAGTACAAAATTTAAATCTGAATAAATATTGCTATAGGAGTCTGATCTGCGGTCGATCACTTTGTCCCTTGGACCACACGATGATGAAGAAGTGCTATAGAAGAAGGAAAAGCTTCAAAAATCCCAAGAGGGATTGGATGCTCGATGACAAAGTTGTCAATCACTCCCCTCTGTCTGTGCTCTAGACTCTTTTCTCTCGATTTTCTGACCTTTGTCTCTGTAAAACCCCCACCCTAGAAAATCGTATATAGCCTTTTTATTTATTATTTATTAATTAAATTGTAGTAATTAGGTCTAAATAAGAGAAATAGATTTTTTAATAATTTTTATGTTAGGTGTTCGGGCACTTAGATGACTTATGGGACCAACAGGAATTTTTTGAAATTTATTCCATGTAGGAGACCTCCTTGAGCAGTTGCTAGCCTACTGGTGTGCATTACCCTAATCTATAAATTTTCTTACGAGAATATATATAATATATGTATACACAAATATATATATATATGTATATATATATTAAGAAAAGAAAAGAAAGTAAAAGAATTTAATACTAATAATAATAATAATAATAATAATAATAATAATAATAATAATCAACTACTAAACTACTTAGTACTTGCTACAACTACTACTTAACCATTTGCTCCTTAGCATTTGCTTCGGCCCCTACAGCAACTTGCTGTGACCGACCCACCATCAGCAGCTAGTTTATAATACTAAACTACTAAGTAAACTAAACTATTACTTAGCAATTGCTTAAAGCAAAGCAACTTAAGCAATTGCTTTATCATTCAGTGACTTTAGTAACTTAGCTTTAGCAACTAGTAACCAACAGGACCCGCCCCCTTTTTAGCATCTTATTAGCCCAGGACCCGTCCCCTATGGCCGAACGAACCCATCCGCTCCCTCTCTCTTTTTCCCTATTATATATATATATATATATATATATATATATATATATATATATATATATATATTCCCCTCCCAAAAACCCTAACCTAAATCTCCAGACCTTCTCTTCCCATCTAGAGCCGTCACCGTAGCCAGAGAAGCCCCGTCAAGCCATCCAACCATCCCGACGACGCCGACCTCGCACCCTGCAGAATCCCACTCGAAGTACCTTCGCTCCGGCGTGATTTTCCGTCGACTCGCTCAACCAAACGCTGTTCCGTCTTCATAGGTATGATCACCCCTTAACCCTCTCCAATATTTGTTTTATAGCCAACCTCGAAAAATGTGTGCCCCTAGGTAAAAAATAGCGTCCAAAGTGGACGGACAGACCCAATTCTGGAATCGCAGAATTCCAGAATGACCACCCATATTGTCGAGTTCGTATCTCCCACCACAGAGATCCGAATTCGGTGATTCTTTTTGATACCTGTAGAATACCTGACCTAGTTTATTTTCTGTAAAAATAACCCTATGCTATTAGTCGCTGTGGATAAAATTATATTCGTCACAAAACTGCGCGCACCCACTTTTTTTGGTTTTCCAAAAGTTGGAAAACGGAGCGCGCCCCGCCAAACGGGACCTCCCTGCCGTGTGCTGAGTGTGTCGAATGGTGCACGCAGCGTAACCGGACACGTGAAAATTCGTATGGATTGATTCGGACGTGTGTGCGCGCCGAAATCAGGCCGTATCCGCGGACACATCCCGTGTCGCAACTTTTGTGGAACTCGTGCGTATTTTGTGCACGCTTGTCAGATTGCGACGAAACTTGTGCCACTGGACTCGTGGTAACGCGCTAGTCCTGTGACCCAATTTTCACGCATTTCTAAGACGGTTGACCAGATCGCCAATTGGCGGGCCCCACAGTTGACTTTTTGGACAAAATTCTGTTCGGCCCATCGGAATCCACATTTGGACATACCGTTGGGTTCGTATTGACATTTAGAGTTGTTTGACCCATAGTTTATCCCATTTAGAGACTGTTATCTTCGGTACGCTTTTCGGTGCAAAGTGGGCCACACGTGGACCCCACTTTTGCCCAAAAATTACCGTTTTGCCCCTGTGTCCAAATTGGACGAAAGGGAGTATTTTTTAGCTATTTTGCTTATTCTAGAAACGTTGGTGATATTTATTTCAGCATCCGGAGGTATTTGTTCTGCGGCCATAGCTTTTGATCATGTGCGTTTGACTTCTGGACAGTACACCTTGCAGCTTTCTTACCAGGCAAGATACCTTGCCAAATTATTTACAGTACTTTGCATGCTATTTATATTTCTGTTCATTTATTTCATTTCTGTATAGTTCTTGCATATGTAGTTTTTCTCCAGTCATTACTATGTATTAGATATGTTGACACACACATGGCACCTGGTATCATAGAGGACAATCATTAGGCGTATGGGCTTTTAACCACTCTGGTAAACCGTAGTATATAGCTCGCACTACGGGCGTGTGTCACACTGGTCGCTACCCCCGCGGTATGTCAATTTCTGGAGTCTCGCTGGTCGCTACCCCCGCGGTATATCGATTTCTGATGTCCATTGACTTGTGTGTGAGTTGTGAGGTAGATCGAGTAGCCTACCCTTGCCCATACGTCAAAAAGTTGTCCTCATTTGTATTCATATAGATGGTCTTGTACAGCGTACTTATTTATTTTCAAATTATATGTATGTTTACTGTATGCAAGTTGGCTCGTATTTTCTGTATCTTGTTACGTCCCTCTGAGGACCCGGTCTTCTGTCAGGTGTATCTATTCTTGAGTATTTGTAGGAGCACAGATCGGATGGCTATATATGTTTCGTGGATGTCCTCTCTTCGAGCCGTGATTGGTAGCTGGTACTTATATTGTTTGAGTGAGTTGTACTTATATTGTATTTACTTTTCCCATTTGAGTTGGTAGTGGATTTGTTTTCATCCAACTATCATCCTTAGATACTTCTTATTGAGATCTAGTTTCATAGATACTGTTTATTTATCTTTATTTGATTTCGTGGATGAGATCTAGATTATACCCTGTGACTTGTGACATATGTTATACCACTTGTGGATTGATATTCATATTACAACGTACGTGTGGATTTGGTTCCCATATATTAGAGTTGCCATACCCATGCGGCTGGCATACTTACGTGTCTTAGTCCTACGTAATTTTAGGACTGGGGCGTGACATGTTTTTGTGGTGGCCCATGCAGGTCGAGAGCATATTGTCTCGGTTACGTTATTGTACCGAACAAGCCTGCACCTAGGCCTAGAGTATAGGATCTCATCCACAATTGACTGTGATTCATCTCCTCCTATCTGTTCAATTTTTGAACAATTGTATCCTGCTTGATTCATGTGCTTCCCTAATAGTTCCTTGAGTATATATGGCCTTCTGCTAGAATATAGGAATCCCTGTTATTAGGATGATATTAGAGTAGCACACCTATTAAGAATACAACAAGAATATAGACACACCACTAAGTTTAGAATATCTAGTGAACCCTAGAACTCCTTATCTTTAGATTGGTATACCATTACCCCTTGATGTATTAAGAAGACTTGAGTAGTATAGACACTACTAGAGATAGTTAGAAGTTTTACAATAATATTTGACCCTAGTATTGAGGAACCAATGGAGAACCAATATTGAACATTAGGACTGAACCTAACCTTCATAATTGGATAGTATTAGAGAACTATAAAACTTAGACCATTGTCTCATTATTAGTAGACAACACCCTAGAAATCCTAGAGGAGACACTTGTTCCTTGATCATACCTCGAACATAGCAACTAGCATACCACTCCCCTTTAGAAAACCATGATGCTATCTAGAGCTCTCTATTTTAATACCTTGTTTCTCTGTGACCATAGCGTTCGCTAATTGCGCGACGACTAAATTATGTTCTTCTTCTCTCCATCCTTCAATTTCGTGCCATCTGACGCTTCTGATTGTAGACCAAGTGATTTCATTCTATGTTAGGATATATAGTTTGTTAAGGTATAGTTGTAATCTTGAATTTTGAATTATGTACCTTGTAGTTAGAGCATGATAGTTGAGTTATTCAATTAGATTGTGACGATTACCCCTAGTTGTAGATCACAAAATTTTTACCCTCACCTCGATACAAGTTAGATCCTTTTTCCCCTTGACGGCCAGTAACTCTTCTATCTTTACCATTGATACTTGCTTATAAGTGCTATGACTAGGACTTAGGATGACCATTACCTACATAAAAAGGATACCATAATCAGTACCAAGATCTTTCCTCATATACCCTAATAAGAGTTTCAGCTCTATTTACATGTGCAAGCTTATTTTGTAGGACCATCTTAAGACTGTCACAGTATTAGTTTAATTTTTATAAGTTGGGTAGCATGCCTCACAACATAGTATCACATAGTCTTTTGCCTTATTATTATTGAAGTGTGAATGAATGACTTTAACTGTATGCTAGCTTAGGACGACATTGTTTTTTTCTCAGACTGTAGAGCTTAGAAGCCATGCCCCTGCTTTGTCGACTATCGACTTAGACAAGGACATTAGTATGACAACTGTAGAGATTGTAGAGCCTTATCTTTTTGTGAACTTGAATTGTTATGTACCTTTTTATCATAATCCAACGTATTTATGTTTGCTGTACTACCTTGACTTATGCTGCTATTATAGCCTAGTTTTTGCAAGCTTATTCTTTCATCGAGCTTGCTCATGGCATATGTATTATTGGGTGCACACAATGATACAATTGCCTAATCAGAATCGGTGTATTAAGGTCTAGCTAACCTTAGTACGCTTGGTTCGCTCTTCACATTACTACTTTACGTGGATTGAGATATATGGTAGTAGACAGATATACTTGCCCCTAGATATGTCTGACACATCGTATCGGTTACATAACTATACTGATACGAGCATATAAATAGGAAATTACCAAAAATAGGATTTTAATCCATAACTGTCCTGACAACTCTCTTTTCGATTCTTTAATCTCTTTGAACCTCGTACTTGCATTCTGTCACCTTCACCTTGAGTTCTTTATTATTTCTCTCCGTCTTCCCCTATTTCGGAAAGACGAAACCTCGTGCTGGTATAAGATGTCACGCCCCAGTCCCAAAATACCGTGGGACCAGACGCGTGATAATGGCCAGCAGTACGCACCGATGGACCAACTCAATATATGGATCCATCAAGGCATACTTAAGCTGTAAAACAAGTCTACGACAATCATGGTACAACTAATCTCATCCACACAAGGCATAAACATGATCCACAGAATAAATAAGGAATGTAAATCATCATCCAGTCTCACATAGTACTTCGGGGAACAACCCGATAAATATCTAGTACAATGGTTCAACAGACCAGAATATAAAAGACTGAAATAAATAAATGAAAGCCGAGCATGAACATGGATGCTCAAGAGAAGTCTTCAGCTAAGACCTCGTCCTCAGATGATGGTACAACTCCTGGATCAGCTCCTGCTCCAGTCCCGTAGATCTCGGGATAAACCACGCCTGTAAAATCTGGGGAACAAAATCCGGATCCAGGTCCTCAGGGGACATAGCAAGGTACAAGAAAGCTCATGCCAATAAATACAGATAAGCAGTGCAGCAAATAAATAACTAATTGAACAATGGGGTAAATATGTAACCATCTAAGTGTAAATGCAAGTGAGAGCATCACTAGTCTCAGGCTGAGCCACTACAAGCTCTGTGTCGGGGAGCCGGTAGCGGTAATAACCGGTAGTGGGTCAGGCTCTGCTACGAGAACCTGCGACCTCTCAATAATAGAAGATATACATAAATACAGCCTGTAGCCTGTGTGTCTCTCCCCACCCAATGTAACCACGCATATCATGACCACAACGTCTCATGCCCATGTCAAGCGCGATCATAGCTAAATGCAACCGGTCATAAGTATCTAATAATATAATGTCCATGTCCTGTATCCTATACAGAATCACCACGAATATCTCGGGAAAATCCTGTCTCATGAATGGTGTCAAGTGTCCTGGGTCATATGGTACTTGATAAGACAAGTACGAGAATAAAGTGTCACGAATGTCCATCTCTAGATGACCGTACCCAACACTGCGTACAGTGTCGGCACCCGACTGATAATCGGACGCTAAGTACGTCACACGGTCCTAGGTTGAGCATGCACAGCAATATATATAAAACCAGGAAAATAGATAACTAAACTGCAGAGTTTGGCAAGGTACACTTGCCTGATGTCCGAGTATCAACAACTGTCCTGGTACCTGTGGATCCGGTGGGAACTACTCCAAAAGCTGTAATAAATATCACCAACAGTCTCAGAAGATGCCAAATAGCTGGAAATGCCTGTCCTTACGTCCAATTTGGACACAGGGGCAAAAAGGTCATTTTCGGGCCAAAGCGGGTTCCACATGTGGGCCACTTTGCACCGAAAAGCGTGTCAGGGTCAAGGGTCTCCAAATTCCGCAAACTCAGTGTCTACAAGTCAGGAACGACGATACGAACCCAACGGAACTTCCAGAATTGGATTCCGATGAGCCGATCACAAAATCACCCGTCAAGTGGAGCCTGTGGGGCCCACGATACGTGATTTTGTCAACGTCCTCAGAATCGAACCAAACTTGGCTCACAGGACCAGCGTATTACTACGGATCCGTTGGCGCAAGTTTCGTCTCGATCCGACGTGTATACACGAAGTTACAGCGTGTTCCAGGATCAACGGATACGGGGTGTCGTTGGCGGATACGCGTTGATTCCGGGGTGCACGCACCTCCGAATCGACTTCTGCGAAAACCCACACGACCGTATCAACGTTGCGCACAGTTTGGTAAAGACCGCGTGCGACCAAGTCGTCCCGTTTGGCGGGGCGGACTCAGTTCCGGGTGAAACAGGGCGTTGTTTTTTTCCTGTTTTGGATCGCGGTGTACGATCACTACAGGACGCGTTGCACCGAGCGAATTGCACGGGCACCGAGAGGGGTATACAGTCTACGCATAGAAATCGACGGAATTGAAAACGGAGTTGCGAGTTGGGAGAAAACAGTACCTGTACAGAGCTCCGTGGATCTGAAGTCCGCGTGTCCGGTCTGCGTCCTGATCGTGTCCTCGCGAGTCTGGGCTAGGGTTCAGGTCAGAAGTCAGCGGAGTCGCTGTGAGGCGGAGGAGTCAGGCCCGGGGTCGCTGGGCGGACTCGGCGGAGGGGTGAGGCCGCGCTCGGGGTCGCTGGGCGGACTCGGCGGAGGGGTGAGGCCGCGCTCGGGGTCGCTGGGCGGACTCGGCGGAGGGGTGAGGCCGCGCTCGGGGTCGCTGGGCGGACTCGGCGGAGGGGTGAGGCCGCGCTCGGGGTCGCTGGGCGGAGATGGGAACTGAACAGGGGCGGCTGCTACGAGTTCGGTCGACGACGGGGGCGGGGTCGACTCGGCTATGCGGAGGCGGGTAGGTCGGCGTAGGTGGAGGGCGACGTCCGAGGGGTCGGCGAGGCTAACAGCGTCGAACGGCGGCGAGCGGGGTTCCTGGTCGACGGACGACGGCGTCGAACGGCGGCGAAGGGGAGTCAACCGGCTGAACCGGTGGCCAGGGTCGGGATGGGGGTCTCTGTGCAGAGGCAAAGATGGCGGCTAGGGCTTGGCACGAACGCCGAGGGGAAGGGATTTATAGGTTGTGAACAGTGTTTCCGGCGGAGAGTTTAGGGTTTTCCCCTGATGTCGAATCCGGGTCGGGTCTGGCTTGGGGTCCGACCCGACCCAATCCACTGATTGGTTCAGCCTGGGTTGGTTTAGGCAGGGGTGTTTGGTTTAATCATCCAAATAGCTAAAGGTCCTCGATACCTTGCTCCGGGGTCCAATAAATTCACCGAAAAATGCCATGCGTCCGGTTCTCCATTATACACAATAAATTTCTATTTCCAGAATATTTTAACTCCATTAAGCCACACTTAAAATTATTTAACCCACAAACCTCAGTGATAAATTCCAGAAAATACCAAAATAGGGAGAATTATATAAATCTTATTTCTGAAATTTAGGGTGTTTACAATCTTCCCTCCTTAAAAGGATTGCGTCCTCGCAATCAAAGAATAAGTTACTAAAGAAAAGTCGTGGAAGTACAAGGTTGCTTAATTTGCAACTGCCTCCTCAAACAAGTGGGGGTATCGCTGACGCATACTATCTTCTCGTTCCCAAGTTGATTCGCCTGGTGAATGATGTTTCCATGCTACTCGGACCAGTCTGATCGTCTGTCCCCGTAATGTCTTCTCACTGACGTCGAGGATGCCAACTGGTTGCTCTTCATACCTCAAACTCGGGCCTACTGCGATCTCTGAATGATCGACTACGTGACTTGGGTCGGTCACGTACCTTCGCAGCTGTGAGACGTGGAATACGTCATGCACTCCCTCTAAGGATGGAGGTAATGCAAGGCGATAAGCCACCTCACCAACGCGCTCTAGAATGTCAAAGGGCCCAATATACCTTGGGCTCAGCTTGCCTCGGCTCCTGAATCTGATAGTACCACGAGTGGGTGAAATCCTCAAGAACACATGATCTCCTTCCTTGAACTCTAGGGGACGCCTGTGTGTATCTGCCCAATGCTTCTGTCGGTCCTGAGCTGCTCGTAGATGATTCTGAATCTGCTTCACCTTCTCCACCGTCTGGGTGACCAACTCTGGACCCAGTATTTGACGTTCACCAACGTCACTCCAACACACAGGTGATCTGCACTTTCTTCCGTATAAAGCTTCGAATGGCGCCATCTGGATGCTGGCCTGATAACTGTTATTGTAGGAGAACTCTACTAAGTGCAAATGATCTTCCCAAGATCCTCCGAAATCTAGCATACATGATCTCGACATGTCCTCCAATATCTGAATGGTGCGCTCCGATTGTCCATCTGTCTGCGGGTGATATGCCGTGCTGAATTTGAGTCTGGTGCCCAGACTCTCTTGCATGCTCCTCCAGAAATGAGATGTAAATCTCGAATCTCGATCCGATACAATACTAACAGGTACTCCATGTAATTTGACGATTTGTCGCATATACATGTCAGCTAGTACCTCTGTGGACTGTCCAACTCTAAATGGCAAGAAGTGTGCCGATTTAGTGAGTCGATCCACTATCACTCATACTGCGTCTCTTCCGCTGGGGCTCTTCGGAAATCCTGTGACAAAGTCCATCGTGATGTGCTCCCACTTCCATTCCGGTATCGGGAGCGGTTGTAACATACCTGCAGTTCTCTGATGCTCCGCCTTCACTTGTTGACATACTAAGCATTTGGCCACAAATCTCGCGATCTCTCTCTTCATTCCATGCCACCAGTAATACTGTCTCAAGTCCCGATACATCTTGGTTCCTCCTGGGTGAACAGAATACATAGAGCTATGCGCTTCAGTCATTAACTCTTGTCTCAATTCTCCATTTGGAACATACAAGCGGTTTCCAAATCTCAATGTCCCATCTTCGTGAATGCGAAGTCCTGTCTGAATACCTGCTTCTGTCCTTTCTTTGAGTCTTCGGAATCTAGCATCGGTGGGCAATGCTTCTTTAATCTTCTCCACGAGTGATGACTGAATCTCAAGGTTAGCCATCAAGCCATTCTGTCCCGGTACGATAACCTCTATCTGTAGCTCTTGCAAATCCTTCAATAACTCGGGCTGCATTGTCAAGAAATAAGCCGTAGGCTTCCTGCTGAGTGCATCTGCAACAACATTCGCCTTTCCCGGATGATACTGCAGATCGATGTCAAAATCTACCATCAGTTCCAGCCAACGTCTCTGTCTCATGTTAAGCTCCTTCTGAGTATACACATACTTCAGGCTCTTGTGGTCAGTAAAGATTTCTACCCTCTCTCCATAAAGGTAGTGCCTCCATATCTTCAATGCAAATATCACTGCTGCTAGCTCCAGATCATGCGTCGGGTAGTTCTTCTCGTGGTCCTTCAACTGTCTCGACGCATAAGCAATGACCTTGCCATGTTGCATCAAAACACATCCTAGTCCACTGCCTGATGCATCACTGTAAACAACAAAACCTCCTGACCCTGAAGGAAGAGTCAAGACAGGTGCTGTTGTTAATCTTCTCTTCAGTTCTTCAAAAGCCTTCTGGCAGTCTTCTGTCCATACAAACTCCTGATCCTTTCGTGTTAGCTTTGTCATTGGTTCTGCAATCCTTGAGAAATTTTCTACGAACCTTCGGTAATATCCCGCAAGTCCGAGAAAACTTCTTACCTCTGCAACTGATGTAGGTGTAGGCCAAGTCTCTATTGCCGCAACTTTCTCTGGATCCACTGAAAGTCCTTCTCCTGATATGATGTGTCCCAAGAAAGGCACTTTGTCCATACAGAACTCACACTTACTGAGCTTGGCATATAACTTCTCCTGTCTCAAGGTCTCTAACACGATTCTGAGATGCTCCTCGTGCTCTTCAGGGCTCTTGGAATATATGAGAATGTCGTCAATGAACACCACTACGAATTGATCCAAGAACTGATGAAAGACTCTGTTCATTAAGCTCATAAACACTGCTGGCGCATTGGTTAAACCAAACGGCATTACCAAGAACTCATAATGCCCATACTTCGTCCTGAAAGCTGTCTTCGGGATGTCTTCCTTCCTTACCTTGATCTGATGATAGCCGGATCTAAGGTCAATCTTCGAGAATACCCTCGCACCACTCAATTGATCGAATAGATCATCAATGCGTGGTAAGGGATACCTGTTCTTGATGGTGACAGCATTTAGTGCCCGGTAATCAATGCACAACCGTACTGTTCCATCCTTCTTCGGCACAAATAAGATGGGTGCTCCCCAAGGTGAAACACTGGGGCGAATGAAACCCTTCTCCAAAAGATCATCTACCTGTTCCTTCAACTCCACTAACTCCTTAGGTGCTAGCCGATAAACCGATGAAGTGATTGGCTCTGCTCCTGGAGTTAAGTCTATTGTGAATTCTATTTCCCGATCAGGCGGTAAACCTGGAAGATCATCAGGAAATACGTCCACAAATTCTGATATGACTCTTGGGTAACCTGTCTCCTCTTCTACAGATAATACCCTAAGGGTAGGCTGAACTCCTTGCTCTACTGCTCCGCGGAGAAACTCGAATTCTGGGTGGCCAGGCGGTCTAAATATAACCTTCCCAAGCCGACAATCAAGAGTCGCATGGTACTGACTCAACCAGTCCATACCAAGTACAACGTCATAGTCAGGCATGGAAAAGATTAGAAATTGAGCTCGCATCTCTCGGCCACATACGACTACAGAACATGATCTACAGACGTCACTAACTGGAATAATACCACCTCCCGTAAGAATCCTCTTCATCTTCGGAAGGGGTGCGGTAGCCACTCTATGGGTGGCTACAAAGCTAGCAGCTATAAATGAATGCGATGCTCCAGAATCAAATAAAGCTACTGCAGGTAATGAAGCTACTAAAATAGTACCTGCGATGACTTCGCCTGCTGTAGCCTCCTCCTCAACAGCTAATGGGAATGCCTGTCCCCGTCCCTGAGCTGGACCTCTCTGCTGCTGCTGCTGCTGATGAAATAGGGCTGCCTGTGGTGCCAGGGGTGGTCTCTGCTGGTTCCCTCCGGGGGCTGGTGGTCTGACCCCACCAACTCCTGTCTGTTGGGCTCCTGCTGCTGGATAAGCTGGTCGTGGTGCAGGCAATGCTAGTCTTGGTGCTCCGTCTCGGCGTTCGGAACAGTCCCTGGAAAAGTGCTGGCTGGATCCGCAGCTCAAACATAGTCCCAACTTACGCCTGCATTCCTTCTCAATGTGTCCTACCTTGCCGCAGTGGTGACAAGTAGGAAGAGGTCTGTCTCTCTGTGCTGCTCTATCTGGCATACCCCTCTGGGTTCGCTTTGCTGAATCCCCATGTGCTGGCCTGGATTGTGCTGATGTGATAGGCCTCTTCAAATTAGATTCCCTCCTGGTGACGCGCTCCAAGCGTCGGGCTGCTGCAAGGACATCGGTATAAGAGGTAGGTGCTACCGTTCCAATCACTTTCTGAAGCTCGAACTTCAAGCCGTCAAAGAACTTCTCTGCTTTTTCTTCCTCCGTTGAAATCAGTG
Organism: Iris macrosiphon; assembly: GCA_036927795.1. Taxonomy (NCBI): domain Eukaryota; kingdom Viridiplantae; phylum Streptophyta; class Magnoliopsida; order Asparagales; family Iridaceae; genus Iris; species Iris macrosiphon. The sequence continues at coordinate 85,703,895 of JAYESA010000008.1, forward strand.
TTGGGGCAAAGCGGCTCAGGCGAATAAATTCCGCATTGTATTCCTCTACTGACATGCTGCCTTGGATAAGGCGGTTGAACCTGTCTCTGAGCTCTGACCGTGCGACTGCCGGGATGTACATCTCTTGGAAGAGTCTAGAGAACTCTTCCCATGTGACTCTGTCCTGTCCAAGTCTCCTCTCTTCTGCTAGCCACCAGTGATGTGCATTATCAGTTAACTGCATTCTGACGGCAGTCATCCACTTCTCTCTCGGAAGTTCAGCGGCTTCCAACTGATGCTGAATATTGGTGAGCCACTCATGAACTTCCGTTGGCCCTTCTTTACCAGAAAATGTGCGAGGCTTGAGATGACGGAAGTCGGTGATAGATCCCGTCGATGTTCGCCTTACTGGCGGATTTGCCTGCTCCAATGCGGATACCAGGCTGGTCCTCAGATACTCGGCCTCCTGCCGATGGGCCTCTTGCTGAATCTGTTGCTGTGCTTGCATCATAGCATACATCATCTGGAACATTTGCTGTCCGTCCATGGCTTGTCCTGACGGGAATACTGGCACCTGGGGAGTGAACTGAGGTGGTGGTGGAATGTCATCCCTCCGGAACCTTGGATTAGGCTGTCCGGGTTGATCGCTCTGCGATGCTTGTCCACCATCCCCTGGTGTCACTTCGTCTCCATAAGTAACCACAGCGTCGTGTGGCGTATCCAAAGGAATATCATCTCTGTTCCCGGAATCCATTGCTCTGCAATCAAAATAGAAACTGTAAGAACGCTCAGTGGAATCAATACAGGATGCAGTTCAAGTAACAAATTTCGAGATCGATATAGAGTTCAACAATGGTTAAATAATGGATGAGAACCTAGAACTTATCCTATCCTTAGGGCAGGCTAGTTCGGTCCCTAAGTTGAAACCGAACAATTTAGTCGTAGACCTGCATGGGCCACCACAAAAACCATGTCACGCCCCAGTCCCAAAATACCGTGGGACCAGACGCGTGATAATGGCCAGCAGTACGCACCGATGGACCAACTCAATATATGGATCCATCAAGGCATACTTAAGCTGTAAAACAAGTCTACGACAATCATGGTACAACTAATCTCATCCACACAAGGCATAAACATGATCCACAGAATAAATAAGGAATGTAAATCATCATCCAGTCTCACATAGTACTTCGGGGAACAACCCGATAAATATCTAGTACAATGGTTCAACAGACCAGAATATAAAAGACTGAAATAAATAAATGAAAGCCGAGCATGAACATGGATGCTCAAGAGAAGTCTTCAGCTAAGACCTCGTCCTCAGATGATGGTACAACTCCTGGATCAGCTCCTGCTCCAGTCCCGTAGATCTCGGGATAAACCACGCCTGTAAAATCTGGGGAACAAAATCCGGATCCAGGTCCTCAGGGGACATAGCAAGGTACAAGAAAGCTCATGCCAATAAATACAGATAAGCAGTGCAGCAAATAAATAACTAATTGAACAATGGGGTAAATATGTAACCATCTAAGTGTAAATGCAAGTGAGAGCATCACTAGTCTCAGGCTGAGCCACTACAAGCTCTGTGTCGGGGAGCCGGTAGCGGTAATAACCGGTAGTGGGTCAGGCTCTGCTACGAGAACCTGCGACCTCTCAATAATAGAAGATATACATAAATACAGCCTGTAGCCTGTGTGTCTCTCCCCACCCAATGTAACCACGCATATCATGACCACAACGTCTCATGCCCATGTCAAGCGCGATCATAGCTAAATGCAACCGGTCATAAGTATCTAATAATATAATGTCCATGTCCTGTATCCTATACAGAATCACCACGAATATCTCGGGAAAATCCTGTCTCATGAATGGTGTCAAGTGTCCTGGGTCATATGGTACTTGATAAGACAAGTACGAGAATAAAGTGTCACGAATGTCCATCTCTAGATGACCGTACCCAACACTGCGTACAGTGTCGGCACCCGACTGATAATCGGACGCTAAGTACGTCACACGGTCCTAGGTTGAGCATGCACAGCAATATATATAAAACCAGGAAAATAGATAACTAAACTGCAGAGTTTGGCAAGGTACACTTGCCTGATGTCCGAGTATCAACAACTGTCCTGGTACCTGTGGATCCGGTGGGAACTACTCCAAAAGCTGTAATAAATATCACCAACAGTCTCAGAAGATGCCAAATAGCTGGAAATGCCTGTCCTTACGTCCAATTTGGACACAGGGGCAAAAAGGTCATTTTCGGGCCAAAGCGGGTTCCACATGTGGGCCACTTTGCACCGAAAAGCGTGTCAGGGTCAAGGGTCTCCAAATTCCGCAAACTCAGTGTCTACAAGTCAGGAACGACGATACGAACCCAACGGAACTTCCAGAATTGGATTCCGATGAGCCGATCACAAAATCACCCGTCAAGTGGAGCCTGTGGGGCCCACGATACGTGATTTTGTCAACGTCCTCAGAATCGAACCAAACTTGGCTCACAGGACCAGCGTATTACTACGGATCCGTTGGCGCAAGTTTCGTCTCGATCCGACGTGTATACACGAAGTTACAGCGTGTTCCAGGATCAACGGATACGGGGTGTCGTTGGCGGATACGCGTTGATTCCGGGGTGCACGCACCTCCGAATCGACTTCTGCGAAAACCCACACGACCGTATCAACGTTGCGCACAGTTTGGTAAAGACCGCGTGCGACCAAGTCGTCCCGTTTGGCGGGGCGGACTCAGTTCCGGGTGAAACAGGGCGTTGTTTTTTTCCTGTTTTGGATCGCGGTGTACGATCACTACAGGACGCGTTGCACCGAGCGAATTGCACGGGCACCGAGAGGGGTATACAGTCTACGCATAGAAATCGACGGAATTGAAAACGGAGTTGCGAGTTGGGAGAAAACAGTACCTGTACAGAGCTCCGTGGATCTGAAGTCCGCGTGTCCGGTCTGCGTCCTGATCGTGTCCTCGCGAGTCTGGGCTAGGGTTCAGGTCAGAAGTCAGCGGAGTCGCTGTGAGGCGGAGGAGTCAGGCCCGGGGTCGCTGGGCGGACTCGGCGGAGGGGTGAGGCCGCGCTCGGGGTCGCTGGGCGGACTCGGCGGAGGGGTGAGGCCGCGCTCGGGGTCGCTGGGCGGACTCGGCGGAGGGGTGAGGCCGCGCTCGGGGTCGCTGGGCGGACTCGGCGGAGGGGTGAGGCCGCGCTCGGGGTCGCTGGGCGGAGATGGGAACTGAACAGGGGCGGCTGCTACGAGTTCGGTCGACGACGGGGGCGGGGTCGACTCGGCTATGCGGAGGCGGGTAGGTCGGCGTAGGTGGAGGGCGACGTCCGAGGGGTCGGCGAGGCTAACAGCGTCGAACGGCGGCGAGCGGGGTTCCTGGTCGACGGACGACGGCGTCGAACGGCGGCGAAGGGGAGTCAACCGGCTGAACCGGTGGCCAGGGTCGGGATGGGGGTCTCTGTGCAGAGGCAAAGATGGCGGCTAGGGCTTGGCACGAACGCCGAGGGGAAGGGATTTATAGGTTGTGAACAGTGTTTCCGGCGGAGAGTTTAGGGTTTTCCCCTGATGTCGAATCCGGGTCGGGTCTGGCTTGGGGTCCGACCCGACCCAATCCACTGATTGGTTCAGCCTGGGTTGGTTTAGGCAGGGGTGTTTGGTTTAATCATCCAAATAGCTAAAGGTCCTCGATACCTTGCTCCGGGGTCCAATAAATTCACCGAAAAATGCCATGCGTCCGGTTCTCCATTATACACAATAAATTTCTATTTCCAGAATATTTTAACTCCATTAAGCCACACTTAAAATTATTTAACCCACAAACCTCAGTGATAAATTCCAGAAAATACCAAAATAGGGAGAATTATATAAATCTTATTTCTGAAATTTAGGGTGTTTACATAAGATGACACTGATAGTACTAGCTATACCACATAAGGCTAAACACATGACTTAGTGACCCTCTTTTATAATTGGTTAAGGACATATCATAGGTGATATGTTTGGTGTTAAACCTTTGAGGATTAAAAATCATTATTTAACAATTTGAGCAATAGTTTTTCTAGATGTATGGCCTTAGGTGGTAGATGGAAAATTTTAAGTTCGGCAGATTGTGAACCCCTCACCCAAAAATTTGACCTACTTGGCTGAGTTAGTGAGACTAAGGTTAGCTTGAATCCAGTTAGGAGTAGAACACAGTATTTTTTTATTTAATTTTGCAATATTGTATCACTTAGTGTCCCTTATCGTGCTCCGATAATTGGAGCACTACACTAGCCACTGCCTTCCTACAAATTCTACACCCTTATCCTAGACATGTCCATCATCCAATTCTCATCTTTGTGTAATTTTCCAATTGTTGGACGCTTTTATACAAAAGAGCATTTATGTGTCCACACCATTGGATATGACACATGAAGAAACCTATTTTTCGCTCATATGGATTTTTTCCATGATTTTTCGGGATGTGCAATGCGCAACATAGCTCACCTCTTTAAATCTAACCTTGCATTTTAAACGATGCAAATCTTATACCATCCTTGCATTCTATCGTAGCTTAATTTTAATTTCGAGGACAAAATTTTTACAAGTTTGGTAGAATATAAAATCCCCTCCCTAGAAAATCGTATATAGCCTTTTTATTTATTATTTATTAATTAAATTGTAGTAATTAGGTCTAAATAGGAGAAATAGTTTTTTAATAATTTTTATGTTAGGTGTTCGGGCACTTAGATGACTTATGGGACCATCAGGAATTTTTTGAAATTTATTCCATGTAGGAGACCTCCTTGAGCAGTTGCTAGCCTACTGGTGTGCATTACCCTAATCTATAAATTTTCTTACGAGAATATATATAATATATGTATACACAAATATATATATATATGTATATATATATTAAGAAAAGAAAAGAAAGTAAAAGAATTTAATACTAATAATAATAATAATAATAATAATAATAATAATAATCAACTACTAAACTACTTAGTACTTGCTACAACTACTACTTAACCATTTGTTCCTTAGCATTTGCTTCGGCCCCTACAACAACTTGCTGTGACCGACCCACCATCAGCAGCTAGTTTATAATACTAAACTACTTAGTAAACTAAACTATTACTTAGCAATTGCTTAAAGCAAAGCAACTTAAGCAATTTCTTTATCATTTAGTGACTTTAGTAACTTAGCTTTAGCAACTAGTAACCAACAGGACCCGCCCCCTTTTTAGCATCTCATTAGCCCAGGACCCGCCCCCTATGGCCGAACGAACCCATCCGCTCTCTCTCACTTTTTCCCTATTATATATATATATATATATATATATATATATATATATATATATATATATATATATATATATATATATATTCCCCTCCCAAAAACCCTAACCTAAATCTCCAGACCTTCTCTTCCCATCTAGATCCGTCACCGCAGCCAGAGAAGCCCCGCCAAGCCATCCAACCATCCCGACGACGCCGACCTCGCGCCCTGCAGAATCCTACTCGAAGCACCTTCGCTCCGGCGTGATATCCCGTCGACTCGCTCAACCAAACGCTGTTCCGTCTTCATAGGTATGATTACCCCTTAACCCTCTCCAATATTTGTTTTATAGCCAACCTCAAAAAACGTGTGCCCCTAGGTGAAAAATAGCGTCCAAAGTGGATGGACAGACCCAATTCTGGAATCGCAGAATTCCAGAATGACCACCCATATTGCCGAGTTCGTATCTCCCACCACAGAGATCCGAATTCGGTGATTCTTTTTGATACCTGTAGAATACCTGACCTAGTTTATTTTCTGTAAAATAATCCTATGCTATTAGTCGCTGTGGACATAATTATATTCGTCACAAAACTGCGTGCACCCACTTTTTTCGGTTTTCCAAAAGTTGGAAAACGGAGCGCGCCCCGCCAAACGGGACCGCCCCGCCGTGTGCCAAGTGTGTCGAATGGTGCACGCAGCGTAACCGGACACGTAAAAATTTGTGTGGACTGATTCGGACGCGTGTGTGCGCCAAAATCAGGCCGTATCCGTGGACACATCCCGTGTCGCAACTTTTGTAGAACTCGTACGTATTTTGTGCACGCTTGTCAGATTATGACGAAACTTGTGCCACTAGACTCGTGGTAACGCGCTGGTCCTGTGACCCAATTTTCACGCATTTCTGAGACGGTTGACCAGATCGCCAATTGGCGGGCCCCACATTTGACTTTTTGGACAAAATTTTGTTCGGCCCATCGGAATCCATATTTGGACATACCGTTGGGTTCGTATTGACATTTAGAGTTGTTTAACCCATAGTTTGTCCCATTTAGAGACTGTTACCTTCGGTACGCTTTTCGGTGCAAAGTGGGCCACACGTGGACCCCACTTTTGCCCGAAAATTACCGTTTTGCCCCTGTGTCCAAATTGGACGAAAGGGAGTATTTTTTAGCTATTTTGCTCATTCTAGAAACGTTGGTGATATTTATTTCAGCATCCGAAGACATTTGTTTTGCGGCCATAGCTTTTGATCATGTGCGTTTGACTTCTGGACAGTACACCTTGCAGCTTTCTTACCAGGCAAGATACCTTGCCAAATTATTTACAGTACTTTGCATGCTATATATATTTCTGTTCATTTATTTCATTTCTGTATAGTTCTTGCATGTGTAGTTTTTCTCCAGTCATTACTATGTATTAGATATGTTGACACACACATGGCACCTAGTATCATAGAGGACAATCATTAGGCGTATGGGCTTTTAACCACTCTGGTAAACCATAGTATATAACTCGCACTACGGGCGTGTGTCGCGCTGGTCGCTACCCCCGCGGTATGTCAATTTCGGAGTTTCGCTGGTCGCTACCCCCGCGGTATGTCGATTTCTGATGTCCATTGACGTGTGTGTGAGTTGTGAGGTAGATCGAGTAGCCTACCCTTGCCCATACGTCAAAAAGTTGTCCTCATTTGTATTCATATAGATGGTCTTGTACAGCGTACTTATTTATTTTCAAATTATATGCATGTTTACTGTATGCAAGTTGGCTCGTATTTTCTGTATCTTGTTACGTCCCTCTGAGGACCTGGTCCTCTGCCAGGTGTATCTATTCTTGAGTATTTGCAGGAGCACAGATCGGATGGCTATATATGTTCCGTGGATGTCCTCTCTTCGAGCCGTGATTGGTAGCTGGTACTTATATTGTTTGAGTGAGTTGTACTTATATTGTATTTACTTTTCCCATTTGAGTTGGTAGTGGATTTGTTTCCATCCAACTATCATCCTTAGATACTTCTTATTGAGATCTAGTTTCATAGATACTGTTTATTTATCTCTATTTGATTTCGTGGATGAGATCTAGATTATACCCTGTGACTTGTGACATATGTTATACCACTTGTGGATTGATATTCATATTACAACGTACGTGTGGATTTGGTTCCCATATATTGGAGTTACCATACCCATGCGGCTGGCATGCTTACGTGTCTTAGTCCTAGGTATTTTTGGGACTGGGGCGTGACAGTCTCTCAAAGATCAAATTCCCCTCATAAAATCTGACCCCTCATAAAATCTGCATCCTCATAAAATCCGCCCTCTGACCTCAATGGACGGAGGTCTCTATTTATAGGCGTAGAAACTGAACAGCGAAGAGAACCGCACCTTTTATGCGGCGGTTATCATAACTGCTACCCACATATAAATGATCTTTTGAATAAGCGTATGACGAATTTCTCATTAAAAGATAATGCGTATAACTGCTGCAAAGATCACGGCATGCAAGCCACTTAGGTAACTGCCCCTCGCGTAGAGATGATTGGCGTAGAAGCCAAATAACTGTCTCATTGGCGTAAAAAACCAAATAGCTATTCTGATGGCATAAAAGCCAAGTAGGCATAGAAGCCCAATAGGCATAAAAGCCCAATAACTGACTTATAGGCGTAGAAGCCAAGTAGGCGTAGAAGCCTGATGCTGTATAGATAGGTAGCCGGCGTAAAGGTAGCCAGTTATTCCTCTTTGACTGAGGTCTTGAGCGTATTCTGGATCAGATAGCCTGTTCACATACCTTTGCAAATATTGCCTGAGTTGACGTATTTCAAGGAGATAGCATACGGCGTACTCCTATAGTTGAAAATAGCCAGGTCGGCGTATTTCGAGGAGATAGCATACGGCGTACTCCTATAGCTAAAAATGGCCTGATGGCGTAATGTGCAGGGATGGTGATGTGGACGTATTATCCCTAATTATATCTCTCCCAGTCATTAGAAATAGAGCAAAATTTCGTGCATTAAATACAGAGATCTGCCCCCATCTCGCATATTAATTGCAGAGACGTGCCTCGGGTTCTGTACGAAGAGCAGCTTTTGACGTGGCGGTCAGCTTTGTCTCATCCTGAGCGTAAAAGCTCATGCTTGCCTATGTAAAACTAGGCAGCGTATTCCTTGAATGCGTAAACGATGACTTAAATCAAGGCTTTTTCACTAAACGACAGTCTGGAGCTCTGTGCCGAATTATCATTACAGCCGTCGTCTTGATAGTTGTGCAGTACTCTTTATCAAGAGTCAGGTTTATTATACTGTCTGACAGGTTCATTCGAGGAATATAAAGCGTTCCTCGTACACTTCCATGCTGCATTAAAAGCAAATAGGTTTTACGCCATAAAGGCGATATAGTAACCCTTTTACGTTGAAGCAGTCTGGAAATACTGTATTACGCGGGTTATTCTGGAGCTATGTTTTATGCTGAAATAGCGTTGAAACTTTGTTGTACGCCAATGGCTCTGAAGTCATGCTTTACGCTGCACAGCACTAAAACTCTGCTTTACGCGGGCTTCATGCATATTGCGTATAATCTGCAGCATATTTTTCATGCTTCTACAAGACCCCCTTCAAAGTTTTTAAATTTCTCGTAATTTGAAACACTTTGAATGAAGCATGAAACGGTCAATTTTGACTCGTTCTACGCGGCTGATTTCTCGGTAAATATTTAGGAATTTGTTGGGATTTAATATGATCTCCTCTGCCTATATAAAGGCGACTGAGTTAACCTGTTTTTCCCACACTTCCTCCACCACACAGAAATGGTTGCCGAGCTCCGTCATGCTGACTTGAGAAAGAAGATCATGTTCTTTCCGTTCATAAGGAGCCATAAAAAGAGGCATCTTCAAGCAAATATCCTCTGCAATGATGGATCATGGAAGGATATCATAGCTTTCTTTGCACGGGATGATCAGCAATTTCATATGGTGATTCGTCCAAGAGAGAGGAAGGGTCTCATTCGACCACACAACTTGCAAGCTGTATTTTCTTCCATCATGATGGTGGACGAGGGTAGGCAGTCTGGCCCTGTCTTCCAGTATTGAGTTGGGTCTGAATCCCAACTCAATCTGTCATGGCGTATGGAGGGTGGGCTTGAATAATTTATACAAGCCCAGTTTTGTATCCTTCCGCCATTCACCATTTTCTTGTTCATCAACTGCAGAAGCCGATGAAGTGCTGTAGAAGAAGACAAAGATCTCCACCAATATGATAACTTGGCACAACAGATTCTTGGTGTGATCTTAAGTGAAAATGAGAAACCCTTGGTAGAACAAGGATTTCCATCATATGTATTCATGAAGATAAAAAACCCTTTGTAACTGGATTTTCATCATATGTAATCATGATTAATAAAATTATCTTCTTTTATGCATCTGATGATTCGCCATATTTGCTGTGAGAAAGTCTGAATATGTGCAGCTTCAGCAGGTTCTGAATAATTTTACGCTGACTCTGATAAAAGAGTATCTGATCTGATCCCGTCTTTTATACGTAATTGAAGACGCGTAGAAAGCTTCTTTACCATTAAGTTTTCACGCCCCAGTCCCCAAATACGTAGGACTAGGAACACGTAAGCATGCCAGCTGCATAGATATGGCAACTCCAATATATGGAAACCATAATCCATACGTACGCTGTCATATGAATATAACTCACATGTGGTATAAATAATGTCACAAGTCACAGATATGCTAATATCATCCACACAACAAGTCATATAAAAGAAATACTAAGCTAGAATAAGGAGTCTGAAATATCCAGAAAATAATAGTCAGGTGGAGACAAATCCACTACCAATGACTATAACCAAAACTAAAATGAGAGAGGAGTATAAAATCTCCAATAAAATAATGTGAAGACAGAAGTGTATCAGCTAAAAGAATCCATCGCCAGATAATCAACGATGCTCAGAAGGTAAGACCTCCTCGACAAAAAGGAATGCGTCAGGTCCAGGCCTGTACTCCTGCAAATACTCAAGAGCAGATACACCTGGCAGAGGACCAGGTCCTCAGAGGGACGTAACAAGATATAGAAAATATGAGCCAACTTGAATACAGTAAACATGCATATAAATTGAAAATAAATAAGTACGCTGTACAAGACAATCTATATGAATGCAAATGAGGACAACTTTTCGACGTATGGGCAAGGGTAGGCTACTCGATCTAATCCTCACAACCTCACGCTCGTCAGTGGACATCATCAGCCGACATACCGCGGGGATAGCGACCCTCGGACTCCATCAATTAACATACCGCGGGGGTAGCGACCATCGGACACGACCCACCATAGTGCGTGCTAGTGACTACGGTGTTACCAGAGTGGTTAAAAGCCCATACGCCTAATGATTGTCCTCTATGATACTAAGTGTCAAGTGTGTGTCAACATATCTAATATATAGTAATGACTGAAGAAAAACTACACATGCAAGAACTATACAGAAATAAAATAAATAAATAGAAATATAAATAGCATGCAAAGTACTGTAAACAATTTAGCAAGGTATCTTGCCTGGTAAGAAAGCTGCAAGGTGTACTGTCTAGAAGTCAAACGCACAGGATCAAAAGCTATGGCCGCAGAACAAATCTATCCGGATGCTGAAATAAACATCACCAACGTACCCAGAATGAGCAAAATAGCTAAAAAGCACTTCCCTTTTGTCCAATTTGGACACAGGAGCAAAACGGTAATTTCGGTTAAAAGTGGGGTCCACATGTGGCCCACTTTGCACCGAAAAGCGTGCCAAGGGTAACAGTCTTTAAATGAGACAAACTATAGGTCAAACAACTATAAATGTCAATACGAACCCAACGGTATGTCCAAATATGGATTTTGATGGGCCGAACAAAATTTTGTCCAAAAAGTCAACTGTGGGGCCCGCCAATTGGCAATTTGGTCAACCGTCTCAGAATTGCGTGAAAATTGGGTCACAGGACCAGCGCGTTACCACGAGTCCAGTGGAGCAAGTTTTGTCGCAATCTGACAAGCGTGCACAAAATACACGCGAGTTCCACAAAAGTTACGACACGGAGTGTGTCCGCGGATACGGCCTGATTCCGGCGCGCACACGCGTCCGAATCAGTCCCCACAAATTTTCACGTGTCCGGTTATGCTACGTGCACCATTCGATACACTTGGTACATGGCGGGGCGGTCCCGTTTGGCGGGGCGCGCTCCGTTTTCCAACTTTTGGAAATCTGGAAAAAGTGGGTGCGCGCAGTTTTGTGACGAATTTAACTATGTCCACAGCAACTAATAGCATAGGGTTATTTAACAGAAAATAAACTAGGTCAAGTTTTCTATAGTTATCAAAAAAGAATCACTGAATTCGGATCTCTGTGGTGGGAGATACGAACTCGGCAATATAGATGGTCACCGTCGTTTTCTGCAATTTCAGAATTGGGTCTGCTCCGCCCACTTTGGACGCTATTTTTTGCCTAGGGATACACGTTTTCCGAGGTTGGCTATAATACAAATATGGAAGAGGGTTAAGGGGTGAGCATACCGGTGAAGACGGAACGGTATTTGGTTGAGCGAGTCGACGGAAAACAATTCCGGAGCGAAGGTGCCTCGTGTAGAAATTTGTAGGACGCGAGGTCGGAGTCGCCGGATGGTTCGGATGGCTTGGCGGGGCTTCTCTGGCTGCGGTGATGGCTCTAGATGGGAAGAGGAGGTCTGAAGATTTAGGTTAGGATTTTTGAAAGATAAATATATATATATATATATATATATATATATATATATATATATATATATAATATAATAGGGAGAGAGAGAATGTTGAGCGGCCAAAGGGGGTCGGGTTGGGAAGTGCTAATGCAAAGTTGCTGAAGGGTTGCAAATTTGCTAAGACTGTTGGGCGGTCCCTGGGAGCAAGTGCTACGGCTAAATGGGGGTATAGCATTGCTAAGGAATGGTTACATAGTAAGTTGTTTTGTTATTATTATTATTATTATTATTATTATTATTATTATTATTATTATTATTATTATTATATTTATTAGTTAATTCTTTAATAATTCTTATACTTTCTTTTCTTTTCCTATCTAAATTTATATATACATATATATATATATTTGTATATACATATATATTATATATATACTCATAAGAAAATTTATGGATTAGAATAATGCACACCATTAGGCTATCAACTGCTTAAGGGGTCTCCTACATGGAATAAATTCCGAAAAATTCCTGATAGTCCCATAAATCCTCTAAGTGCCCGAACACCTAAAATAAAAATTATTAAAAATCTATTTCTCCTATTTAGCACATAATTACCATAATTAAATTATTAATTAATAAAAATAATAATAAATACGATTTTTAGAAATAGGGGTTTTACATTCTACCCAACTTACAAAAATTTCGTCCTCGAAATTGACACTAACCCATATTCATAATGATAACTATAACTATTATACTACATTGGTATCTAGTAGGACTCCTAAAACTCATGGTCTGCCATTCTAACACTTTCTCATTTATTGTCCATCCACTTATTTTATCATCCTCTAACTCGTCTACACTACCCAACTTACAAGAATTCTACTAATGGTCACCTTCTTTGAAGCTATTGTCTAGATTATAAGGCAATTATATTTATTGGGTCGAGAATCTTGGGATACCTGTCTAGAATCTCATAACTATGACTTTTCCCATAACCGTCAAGTATCATAGTCTAATACTGCCACGCCACCTGGCCAGTATGGCTGCAAGTAATTCGACTACTCTACCAAAATCGTCTGGCGGCAACTGTCGCTACCTCGCCGGCGATTTGTCATAGTCATCCGTTTGTAACAAGTGCCTTCAACTCTTTCCTAGGCATAGTCTAAGTTTTTAAGGAGACACTTAAGGTCTTGACTAACTATTAGGGGCATGATCGGGCTCAAGTGATCTAACAATTTCTACTATGCTACATGGTGCTACTTAAGGGTTAAACTAATAAAGAATACAGATATTGTTATAGTGCATATATATATTAAGAACTCATCATTAGTTATTAAGCATTACTAACACATTTATGTTTAACTAACAAAATAGGGGTGAAGTTGATATGAATCAAACAATTCATAATGGCACGAAAGATACGACTATGATAGGAAGAGTTACGCACGAGATAAGGAGTGAATATAAAAGGAGAAAATGAGTCACCCAAGAGGGCGAGATAAGGATAGGGGAAGAATACTACTACTGCTACTCCCGTCATCCATTAGCATCGCGTGTATGCCATCTGGATAGAATAGAAATATATTCTCATAACTACTAGACTACCATATATATAATTCTATATCTATTTGTGCATCTAAGATCTTGTGTCACAATGGGGTTATGAGTATGCAAAGACAATTATAACTAAAAGGTCGTACCTGTATCTACGGCTTCTTGTGTCTGCTCTCCCATACTTGTCATAATGAGTGCTTGGCCTTGTCCTTGATTGTTCAACTGGGGTCTAGTCCCCTCCATTTGTGCAGACTGTATAAGCAGTGGTGGGTCCCTTTGGTCTTCTATACTTGAGGGTGTATGCGGTGTTCCTGATTCTAATGCCATAGGTCTCTGGTTCTATTTAGGACATTCTCGGGCTTGATGGTGACTTGATCCACATATCATGCACAACCCCAATCGACGATGACAGTCTCTTAGAATATGACCTATCTTACCACAATAGTGACAAGTACGAAGCTCCTTGGTTGGATATGGTGCAGCACTATCTGATTGCTGGCGTGTCAAAGGGTGTCTAATGGGTCCTCCTCGCTGTGTCCTTACTGGTCCCTGATAAATTCTCTGTTGAATTCTGTTGCCTTTGCTGATGGCCTCCTGGATCCTGGCCTCTGTCAATAACTCGACATAAGAGATCCGGGACTGTGAGCTAGTGTAGTACTGGAGCTCCCGAGTCAGCCCACGGTGAAATCTCTTAGCCTTCTCTAAGTCATTAGGTATTAGGACTGTGCCATACTTACTGAGACGGCTAAATTTTGCGTCATACTCATCAACCGTCTTGTCCCCTTGCTCTAGATGGAGGAACTGATCGTACAATGTGTCCCTTACTGTATCCGGGAAGTACTTCCTCTCAAAGTATTCCAAGAATTGTTCCCAAGTCTGACGCGTACCCAGCTGGCGCTCCATTGATTCCCACCAGTGATGCGCGTTGCCTTCTAACTGAGTCCTCACGCCTATCATCCATAGGTCAGTAGGTAGTTGTGATGCCTCTAACAACTTTTTGGTATTGGCAATCCAGTTCGTGGTCTCCTCTGGACTCTCATTGCCCTTATATGGCTTAGGGCCCATCTGCACAAAGTCCTTGACTGAACCGACCCGAGCTTGTGGTACTGAAGCTAGTGCCTGGGTTGGTACAGTAGCATGTGCAGCCATCCTCTCTAGTGCTGCCAAAAATTCTTGCCTCTGCTCGGCTGCCTGCTTCCTCTGCTCGGCTGCCTGCTGCCTCTGTTCCTGTATCATCATCTGAAAGAATTGGAACAGCTGCGCTTGGCCATCTTGCGATGCTAATGGAGCTGGAAATGTCCCATTAGGTATTGTGGAAGAAGTTGATGGAATTTGATTGTTAGTCAGTCCATCCGGTCCGGGAAGAAGAGGTGTCGTTGAGGTCACTCCTAGTGGTTGGTCGTCGTCCCCTGGAGACGTGTTGTCCCCGGTGGCGCCATGCCCGTTATTCAAATTCATCTCTCTGCAAGAGATGGACGAAGGATTAAGAAGCGTACATGAATCAAGCAGGATGCAAGAACTTAAGTAGGACATGTTGGAAGGAAGGTAAGTTATTATCAAGTGTGGATGAGATCTAAAATTCTAATCCTAGGTGCAGGCCCGCTCGGTACAGTGACGTAACCGAGATAATATATTCTTGACCTGCATGGGCCACCACAAAAACATGTCACGCCCCAGTCCCCAAATACGTAGGACTAGAAACACGTAAGCATGTCAGCCGTATGGATATGGCAACTCCAATATATGGAAACCATAACCCATACGTACACTATCATATGAATATAACTCACATGTGGTATAAATAATGTCACAAGTCACAGATATGCTAATCTTATCCACACAACAAGTCATATAAAAGAAATACTAAGCTAGAATAAGGAGTCTGAAATATCCAGAAAATAATAGTCGGGTGGAGACAAATCCACTACCAATGACTATAACCAAAACTAAAATGAGAGAGGAGTATAAAATCTCCAATAAAATAATATGAAGACAGAAGTGTATCAGCTAAAAGAATCCATCGCCAGATAATCAATGATACTCAGAAGGTAAGACCTCCTTGGCAGAAAGGAATGCGTCAGGTCCAGACCTGTACTCCTGTAAATACTCAAGAGCAGATACACCTGGCAGAGGACCAGGTCCTCAGAGGGACGTAACAAGACACAGAAAATACGAGCCAACTTGAATACAGTAAATATGCATATAATTTGAAAATAAATAAGTATGCTGTACAAGACAATCTATATGAATGCAAATGAGGACAATTTTTCGACTTATGGGCAAGGGTAGGCTACTCGATCTAATCCTCACAACCTCACGCTCGTCAGTGGACATCATCAGCCGACATACCGCGGGGGTAGCGACCCTCGGACTCCATCAATCGACATACCGCGGGGGTAGCGACCATCGGACACGACCCACCATAATGCGTGCTAGTGACTACGGTGTTACCAGAGTGGTTAAAAGCCCATACGCCTAATGATTGTCCTCTATGATACTAAGTGTCAAGTGTGTGTCAATATATCTAATATATAGTAATGACTGGAGAAAAACTACACATACAAGAACTATACATAAATGAAATAAATAAACAGAAATATAAATAGCATGCAAAGTACTGTAAACAATTTGGCAAGGTATCTTACCTGGTAAGAAAGCTGCAAGGTGTACTGTCTAGAAGTCAAACGCACAGGATCAAAAGCTATGGCCGCAGAATAAATGTATCCGAATGCTGAAATAAACATCACCAATGTTCCCAGAATGAGCAAAATAGCTAAAAACACTTTCCTTTCGTCCAATTTGGACACAGGAGCAAAACGATAATTTCGGTTAAAAGTGGGGTCCACATGTGGCCCACTTTGCACCAAAAAGCGTGCCAAGGGTAACAGTCTCTAAATGGAACAAACTATAGGTCAAACAACTATAAATGTCAATACGAACCTAACGGTATATCCAAATATGAATTCTGATGGGCCGAACAAAATTTTGTCCAAAAAGTCAACTATGGGGCCCGCCAATTGGCGATTCGGTCAACCGTCTCAGAATTGCGTGAAAATTGGGTCACAGGACCAGCGCGTTACCACGAGTCCAGTGGCGTAAGTTTTGTCGCAATCTGAGAAGCGTGCACAAAATACGCATGAGTTCCACAAAAGTTGCGACACGGAGTGTGTCCGCGGATACGGCCTGATTCCGGCGCGCACACGCGTCCGAATCAGTCCCCACAAATTTCCACGTGTCCGGTTATGCTGCGTGCACCATTCGGTACACTTGGAACACGGCGGGGCGGTCCCGTTTGGCGGGGCGCGCTCCGTTTTCCAACTTTTGGAAATATAGAAAAAGTGGGTGCGTGCAGTTTTGTGACAAATTTAACTATGTCCACAGCGACTAATAGCATAGGTTTATTTAACAAAAAATAAACTAGGTCAAGTGTTCTACAGGTATTAAAAAGAATCACCGAATTCGGATCTCTGTGGTGGGAGATACGAACTCGGCAATATAGGTGGTCACCGTAGTTTTTTGCGATTTCAGAATTGGGTCTGCTCCGCCCACTTTGGACGCTATTTTTCGCCTAAGGATACACGTTTTCCGAGGTTGGCTATAATACAAATATGGAAGAGGGTTAAGGGGTGAGCATACCGGTGAAGACGGAACGACATTTGGTTGAGCGAGTCGACAGAAAACAATTCCGGAGCGAAGGTGCCTCGTGTGGAAATTTGTAGGACGCGAGGTCGGAGTCGCCGGATGGTTCGGATGGCTTGGTGGGGCTTCTCTGGCTGCGGTGATGGCTCTAGATGGGAAGAGGTGGTCTGGAGATTTAGGTTAGGATTTTTGAAAGATATATATATATATATATATAATATAATAGGGAGAGAGAGAATGTTGAGCGGCCAAAGGGGGTCGGGTTGGAAAGTGCTAATGCAAAGTTGCTGAAGGGTTGCAAATTTGCTAAGACTGTTGGGCGGTCCCTGGGAGCAAGTGCTACGGCTGAATGGGGGTATAGCATTGCTAAGGAATGGTTACATAGTATGTTGTTTTATTATTATTATTATTATTATTATTATTATTATTATTATTATTATTATTATTATTATTATTATTATTATATTTATTAGTTAATTCTTTAATAATTCTTATACTTTCTTTTCTTTTCCTATCTAAATGTATATATACATATATATATTTGTATATACATATATATTATATATATACTCATAAGAAAATTTATGGATTAGAATAATGCACACCATTAGGCTAGCAACTGCTTAAGGGGTCTCCTACATGAAATAAATTTCGAAAAATTCCTGATAGTCCCATAAATCCTCTAAGTGCCCGAACACCTAAAATAAAAATTATTAAAAATTTATTTCTCCTATTTAGCACATAATTACCATAATTAAATTATTAATTAATAAACAAAATAATAAATACAGTTTTTAGAAATAGGGGTTTTACAAAGTTGAAAATCCAAACTGTCATGCTATTTTGAACGAGGAGTTGCGTAGAATTTCTGAACTGTTACTTCTCTGATGCGAAGAATTTGCTGTTCAGACCGTCGTCTTCAAGAATATTTTCCCGAAAATCCCTTGAAAAGGGTAAGATATGGCCATCAAACAGGCCATACTTGAACTTGTGTAAAAGACTGGACTTAGGATGAACTTCCAATCGACCCAAGAAGGAGAGCCACCTTCAATGCTGAACTCTGTATGCTTTGGGCACTTGGAATATTTTGTAGCCAAGAAGAAACATTTCTGTGTAAACCCTTGCGGTTGGCCATCTGTAGCTGTTGAACGTAGACTCGTAGATTTGTAGCTTCTTAAGCGTAAAATTATAGGTTTATAGCCTATCGAGCATAAAAGCTACTGAGCATAAAAGCATTCGGGCGTAAAACCATAGAAAAAAACTTCAGAGCGTGAAGTCATAGATTTGTAGCCTCTGAGCGTAAAACCGTAGGTTTGTAGCCTCTCGAGCGTAAAAGCTGCTGAGCATAAAAGCATCCGGGCGTAAAACTATAGATTTATATCCTCTGAGCGTAAAATCGTAGACTTGTAGCCACTGAGTGTAAAATAGCTCCTGAGCGTAAAATCATAGATTTGTAGCTTCTGAGCGTAAAGTCGTAGGTTTGTAGCCTCTCGAGCGTAAAAGCTACCGAGCATAAAAGCATCCGGGCGTAAAACCATAGACCTATAGTCTCTGAGCGTAAAACCGTAGATTTGGGGTCTCTTGAGCGTAAAAACTCCTGAGCGTAAAATCATAGATCTACTCTGCGCGTAAATTCTGGATCCACTGACCGTCCGTCTTCTTCTTTTAAATGATAGGCTGACGTGGTCCCAAATCATAACCGAATATTAAATATCAGATTTGGTTAGGAATTTGAAGAGTTATCTGAACTCTATAAATACCCCAAGGCTTTGAGAGAAGAAACTCTTCATCTGTCTTTTGCAAAAATCCTTTGTTCCTTTGAGAGCTCTTCTTCGTCTCTTTCTTTGAGAACTCTGAGTTTTAGCCATGGCACCGAAACCAACTTCCACCTCAAAGAGAAAGAACGATGCATCTTTTTATCGCTCCTCTGCTCAAGCACGAGCAACTCCCATTGGGCTGAATGAACCTCGCTCTGAACGAAGTGCCCCACCGTCAAGCTGTGCACCAGGCGTCATAGGTAAAGCTTTTGGGACGAGAAAAATGAAGAAAACCCTTCGTACACGTTGTACGTGAACGCGCTAGGTCATCTTCTGTGCTGAGAGCCTCTTCGAGGAAGATGATGCACATAGATATTTTATCTTTTACGCCCACATTCCTAATGTGTCAGCGTAAAACTTTATATTTTTGCAGTCTGGCATAAAAGCTTTGACTGTCAGAATTTGGCGTATACTACAAACTTTGAGTGTTACGCTCTGGATGAAAATTTTGGCGTAACAACTCAAATTTTGGCAGTCTGACTTAAAAACACAGACTGTTAGATTTTTGTATATACTGCCAACCTTGAATTTTATGCCTCGAAAATAGGTTCCAGCATAAAAACTCAAGTTTTTACAGTCTTGGCATAAAAGCACAGGCTGTTGATCTTTGGCGTGAGCTGCAAGACTGTAATGTCTAGTGTAGAAACTGACTTGTTCTTCTTGCATTTTGTAGTGGACTTGCAGATCCCTCTGTTGGCTGAGGCGATGGGTTCTGCTGCTGGGATGCTGAACTCCAATTATCTAGAGGATTTGTCCCATGTGACATTCTCTATTTCTGGAGACAACTATCCTGAAGGAAGGAGAATCCTGATCTCGTCGCAGGGAGAACGTATGCTGTTGAGTATGATCAGCGGGGAGCCCCTGACATAAATAGATGGGGACAAATATATAAAACCAGCTTTCCTGTTCGGGGATATGATTGATAAAAAATCCCAAACGAAGCCCAAGAAGAAAAAGTAGATTTTTACTGCTGAGGGCATGGTCATGTACCTGCCCAGGATGTCGAGAGATTACCCTATCTCAGCATTCTTCCATGCCACGCATCCCAGGAAGATGTCATGGACCCTGACCCCTGATCTTCACGGCCAGCTGGGGAAGATATTTTATCAGAAATGATCAGACCGAGGATTATTTGTGAGACATCATTCAGGTCCTATTATGCCCTTCAGAGGATTATTTTCGGGCAGTGTCCTGAGTGAAGACACTGCACTACTCCAGCCGATTCAAATATCAACTTTTTGTAATGACTTCATGGGGAGGGGAGGAGTATACCCCAAGGTTAATCCTCGGACCAGCGGATGGGTTATCCCTGGAAATCTTCGATGGGCTCGTTTAACTGCCTAAGCCCTGAAGCATTTTCAGACGGAGCTGGAGAGCATTGGTCTGTTCGCGGCTGTGAATGCTACCAGTGTTGGGCTGCCTCTCAATCCCAACCTATTTTTGGCTTTGATGGAGCGGTATATCTTGCTCACTGGGACTTTCGCCACTCCGCTAGGGGAGTTGGGATTGGCCCTTCATGAGATGGCAGAGATTTCAAAGCTGCCAATGGGGGATACTCCTTATGAAGAGTATGTTCCCATAAACAAGGAGCTGAGGGATACAAACCCTCGGGTAGTGGTAGTGTACCAGGAGCTAATGAGCCATTATCTAGCATGCACCACCTTCTATAATGAGCCCTCTAATTTGGCTCATACCAACAAATGGGCATCCTATCTCTTCTTTCATCAGGACAGATATGCTAAGCCAGACAAAGTTGTGGATAGCAGAGATAAACCCTTGAATCTTCTGAGCGTGCTTAATGCCCAAATAGTCGATGATCTTATTGAAGATGCTGGAGCTTCAGATCAAGTTCTCGATGAGGAGATCGAAGGTTATCCTACAGGCACTAAAGCCTACAGTTATATGAGGCATTACCGTAAGCCTGTGTCAAGGAAAGCTCAACTGGCTGGTTTCCTCTCTGTATGACTACGTCGATTGGTAGTACCTAGCATCGCATCTGCATATCGTATTCATCGCAACACCTTATGGCCTGCAGTGCATTTGGTGTTTGGAGCAAGACTGGGTCTGCTCACTGCCATGGTATGCCGGATACAAGCTGGCCTGAGGGCCCTTACTGATGGGATTCTTGCTGATGAGTCACGACGTGAAAACTTTCCCAGGGTAGAGTTGCCATTCCTATATCTGATATGATGGTTAATTCTTCATAACCCCAAGATGATGTCTCCCGGCTCTGCCAGTAGTTCAAAAAATAATTTCTTGTTGAATTACAAGAATTCCTCTTGGAACGTGTCCACCGTCGTAGACTGTCGGCGAGCATTAAATTTTGCTCATAGTTGTAAGCTTTTCTGTACCGTCCCCACTGTATATATCAATCAACAAGGGACGAAACTTCAGGATTCAGGTCATGGGAAGACCGTTCTTTCCCCCGAAGCTTTCTATTGGTTGGTCTGCATTAGACCTTCCTATTTGTTGTACAGAAGTGAAGACCATTGCTTCTTGGAGCCTTATCTGCCCAGTCGGTTCGCCAGGCAGTTTGGGTATGACCAATTGCATGTGGAAAATGCCATTACCAGCTTCAAGTCCAGAGATGGACTTATTGATGGAGCCAGAGGGTGGCGGTACTTCATGATGGGTTGTACTAGAGCAACCTTTACTGTACCCGCGACTTTCTCTCCATGGAGTTGCGCTTCCTCCATTCATACGCACAATTTTATGTGGCCATCAATACCCTCCTTCACGATTTTGATATGAATGGAAGTTTTAGGATGCCCTCTCATAAGGCCACTGGAAGAGAGGAGGTCCCATCAGTCTCCTCCGACGAAGGTGAAGACCCTGTCGGTCCAGATGAGTTTTTGTTGACAATACCGAGAGGCGTAATACCTCCACTTGAAGAGACTCTCATTATCCCCAGTAAGCGAAGGGATTCCACTCAAAAAGAGCCTTTCCCTCGTAAGAAAAAGAAAACTGCCAGTGGTCCTAAAAGGACTTCCAGCCATGAGGCTTCTAGGAGTGAGCCTGTTGTTTCCCCGGTCAGGGATGATTCTTTGATCGAAGGTCCTTCGACTTTTAGAGAGGGAACCTCCACAGTTTCGGATGACAGTGCCAGAGATTCTTTGCTCGAGACTGCTGTCGCTACTACCGCTACTGGTAGTGCAGTGAGGTCACCTTCGAGGCCGAGCAAATTAAGGATATCTTTATCCAGACTAATAATGGGTCCAGCCCCTTCTTCATCTGTAAGTATCTCCAGCGAGATTCTACCTGATGAACCTTGATTGGATCTGGGTGAAGACTTGGATGACTACCCTCAGTCGTTATTTGGTGCACCCTCCTCTCCAGGTCTGACAGCTTGCTTAGCATCATTAAGGAGTAATTTAGCTGTACTGGCTGCGGACGTGACATATATACCATCAGCCATGGGTAAATGTTGTCCTTATGCCTCTTTTTTAGGAAAATTAACATCAAATTGATATTAATTTTCTCTTGTCTTCTTTTCAGGGGAAGACACCTTAGAGGAAGATAGAGCCAACGCAACTTTTGACTTTGTTGCGGATACTGCCGATGAAACAGCGGCGCTCGATTTTGAAGGGGCATACTTTGAAAATGTTGCTCCTTCGTCTGCAGCATTTTCGGGTGTAGCCTCGCCCAATACAGTCCTGATATCTTCAGAGGAGAACGAGCCCATCATAGCGGCTGCACTTCCTTCGTCTAGTATGCCAGCAACTTCAACTGTTGTTGGCGTCTCTTCTTTTGTCGCACCATCTGCTGAAGCGACAATTGTGGCTACATCTTCTGCCAACATTCCACAAAATAGTTTCACTGACATCGCGGCCACTCCCAGCGTCCATCCACATTTTAACATGCTAGCTGAACAATTTACAAGCATATTCTATGTTACTTTAAAATCGTTGATATCCATGGTGCTGGAGAAGAATATGGGCTTTGATGCTCTGAAGATGTCCTCCAATCTCACCATAGCGCAGATTAGAAATTTCGATGTCGATGGACGCGCTGATGCTTTGTAGCAAATAGTTAATGGTTTGGAGCAACCTATTAACAATTATTTGCAATTGTTTTGAGATAATGTCGATGATATGATTCAAGCCAAGTACGACTCCTTGACTGCGAGGCTTACTGGGGAGATGGAAACTCTGAGCAAATCCATCGAGGTACAGCAGCAAGAGATGAATGAAGAGCATGCTATATTGGGGTATGTCATTCCCCAGCTGGCAAAGTGCGAGGCTGAATATGAGGGAAATAAAAGGAGGGTCCGCCAATTGGAAGATGAACTCGCTCAGGCAAAGGATAGGGCTCTCGCTTTATCGGCAGCTCGAGATGTGTTGAAGGACCGAAAGGAAGCGGCTCAGCAGAACCTGGCACATGCGGGTGCCATCCACGCAGGTTTTGTATATGCTCGGTCTGAACTATCCCTCCTAAGCAATGATGACGCAAGAATGGAGTGGGCTCGCGCTAACATTTTAGACTCCAGGAATGAGAGGATGGCCACTCTGGCGCAACATATTCGCGATTTGGCTGCTCTTCCTAAATGATATACTTTTTTGCTTTTATATGTAACTTGCTCTTTCTGGAGATAATAAAGAGACTTCATCTGAATTTAGTGGACCCATTATTTTTGAATATAAATGATAGGTTAGGGTGAAAGTAATATCAGAGGTATCATTAACATGACATACTTTCGTTAAGGTTTTGCTGAATGTAAATTCATGCAGAGTTAACATGAACCTGATAGAATATAATCCAACTAAATTTGTATACTAAACGCTATCAGAGGTAATATGAACATGATAGGTTTACAAATTAAGGATATCTATTCGGAGATCACATTAACCTGATAGAATATGATCCAGCTAACCTTTGTATGTGGTATTGTCAGAATAAGATCTTTACCGTACTCTATTTAAACAAGGGAGATTAAGCATAGTACTTCTTCTAGAATTTACCATTGATATGAGCCATTACCAATTTCCATTAGGCTTGGCTAAGGTGAAAGCACCATTTGCAATCATATAAAGGCCTTCCCATTTTTTATGATTATTTGTGTGTACTTCGGATGTTGTACTAGAGGTAGTATGGACATAGTACAATATCGTGTTTGTCAAGGACATTCTACTGGAGGATTTTTTGTGGACCTATTATTTCTTGTGCACGAGAGTGCAAGTAATAAGTTTAGGACAAGCCCTGCCAGAGGTAATATGGACATGGCAGTTTTTGTGGACTTAACACCACTGGCGTACTTAGAATCAAGTACGAGTGTTAAGTTGAGATGACAACCGATATCAGAGGTAATATGGACATGATAATCGATAGCCAAAAATTCGGAAAGTTTGTTCAGAGGTAATATGAACATGACAAACTTTTGAGTTGTGACTCCATTAGGGATGGAGGTATATATCTGCTCAGAGGTAATATGAACATGGCAGTTTTTTATGGACCTAACATCACTGGCGTACTTAGAGTTAAGTACGGGTGCTAAGTTGATAAGACAACCGATATCAGAGGTAATATGGACATGATAATCGATAGCCAAAAATTCGGAAAGTTAGTTCAGAGGTAATATGAACATGATAAACTTTTGTGGTGTCAGATTTACTCTACTGGAGAAAGTGAAAAGACGTAGTTCAGAGGTAATATGAACGTGAACTCATGTTCGAAAAATTTATTGTGGAGTGATTTTCCTGAGTGGGGATAGACCTGAAGAATCTGCTGGGAAAACTTTAGGGACTCATCATCCGATATTTTCTTGAGGGAGCAAATTGTTATGTTTAGAGTGAAATCAATTTGCAGTGATCGTCCCCTCGTTTATAAATGCAAAGTGACGACTTTGGCGTCGATCAACTCCTGGATTCTTCTTTTTAGTATATAGCACTCCCTTGAAGGGTGATAAATGTACCAATGGAAGAGACAATAATCTGGATTATCGACTTTGCCAGCCCTCTCAGGGTATCTGATGTTGGGTAGCTGAAGTTTGTTTTTCTTCATCAATATATTGAAGATTTCAATGATGTCATCTTCATTGAAGGAGAAAGTGCCCTTCGACCTTCGGGCTCCCGATGCCTGAGTTTTTCGACCTTCCGGGAAGACGGTCACCGTTGCATGATCTTCAGACTCAGAGGGAATACTACCCCCAGTTTTGGATGCTACCCTATTTTGTCGAGGTAGACTACCCCTAGACATGTCGTGGCATTTATCCACAGAAGTTGATTTAGAAGGACCTGCCTCTGGAATTACTAGATCAGACTCTGGAGGTTTGGAGTTTGCAAGAGATGCGGTATTCCCCAACCCAAAACGAGTTTGTTGACAGTAAGGATTACCATGCAACGGTGTTCGTCTGCCTTTTCCATAGTTGAGGCCTTGTTTCAACTTCAAATTGTAACCTATTTTTTGCATAATCCTCAAAGCCTGCGGGCTATATCTGTGGATTTGCATTTTTCCACCATCGAATTTGTGTGAGTCTTCTTGTACAATCGGTCTGTTCCGCATTCGACCGAAGATTATTTGATGTTGATCGTCGCGAGTAGGTAGAACAATAAAAATAGACTCTTCATGTGGCCCATATGTCATGACGATATTAGATCTTGACGCATCTTCCCACATGATCTCTCCACGCTTGGAAGTTAGGGGCGCCAAATCTTGATTTTGACCCCTTTCTTTGTGTTTTTGGATCAAGAGTTTACGCAAGTCAACAGAAGAAGAAGAAGGCTTATTCTGCCTTTTTATATTAGCCGGAACGAGGATATTGGGAACCCCAACCCTCTTTCTGCCGCAGGAATACAGCAGTTTAGCCATGTGAGTAGCACATGATCCATGAGGAGCATATCTATCCACAAACTGGGTCTTCTTTACGCCGAGAGACTTGTCCTGGCGTAATCTGGAACTCTGCTTATATTGGCGTAAAACTAAGGAAGTCCTCAAACGGCCATCAGCGTTCCGCGTAACTTGAAGAGCGGGCAGACTCCTCTCTTGATGGCGTAAAATTCGAGAGGTCGAGAAATCCGCCACTTGTTTTCCCTTGCGGAGATTACAGGGACCCTCTGCCTCCTTTTGAGCGGGAGAGGTATTTTTACGCGCGAAACACATTGAATTTTCTAACTTGGCGCTGAGGCCTTGTCAGAAACTATGTCTACCCCGTCAGCGACGGAAGTTTTTACGCGTAGAGCGCATTGTATACTTCTGGATTGGCGCTGAGGCATTGCCAGAAGTTTTGTCTGACCCGCCAGCGACGGGAGACTGAGTTTTACGCGCAAAGCGCGTTGTATACTTCTGGATTGGCGCTGAGGCATTGCCAGAAGTTTTGTCTAACCCGTCAGCGACGGGAGACTGAGTTTTACGTGCAAAGCGCGGAGTGGACTTCTGGATTGGCGCTAAGGCATTGCCAGAAGCTTTGTCTGTCACGTCACAGACGGGAGACGGGTTTTTACGCACAGAGCGTATTGGTTGGGATGCCACAACCTTGTTGATCGGAGAGAGAGAGCATGCAGAAAGAGTAGAGGATATCCGGGGCATCCATACTTTACGCAACTTCTTGCTGTCCTGAATAGATGTGGAATAAAATTTACCCCCTGCGCGAAGCATGTCTTCGTAAGCAGATTGGTCGAATTATTCGACCAGAGTCTTCTTCGATGATCCGACGGATATAGCATCGTGTTGAGTAATGGCTTTCTCATCGGAAGAGAAAGTTATCCCTAACAGAGTCTCTATCTTGTGTTTGATAATAAACAAAAGAAATAAAAATAGGTTTATACGAAACCCTTTCTTAGGTTTACAAACAAGAAGTACAATTAGTCATATACGTGGATATCAAGTACAAAATTTAAATCTAGGTAAATATTGCTATAGGAGTCTGATCTGCGGTCAATCACTTTGTCCCTTGGACCACACGATGACGAAGAAGTGCTGTAGAAGATGAAAAAGCTTCAAAAATCGCAAGAGGGATTGGATGCTCAATGCCAAAGTTGTCAATCACTCCCCTCTGTCTGTGCTCTAGACTTTTTTCTCTCAATTTTTTGACCTTTGTCTCTCAAAGATCAAATCCCCCTCATAAAATTTGACCCCTCATAAAATCTGCCTCCTCATAAAATTCGGCCTCTGACCTCCATGGACGGAGGTCTCTATTTATAGGCATAGAAACTGAACAGCGGAGAGAACCGCACCTTTTACGCGGCGGTTATCATAACTGCTACCCACGTATAAATGATCTTCTGAATAAGCGTGTGACGTGTGTCCCATTAAGAGATAATGCGTATAACTGCTACAAATATTACGGTATGCAAGCCACGTAGGTAACTGCCCCTCGCGTAGAGATGATTGGCGTAGAAGCCAAATAACTGTCTCGTTGGCATAAAAAACCAAATAGCTGTTCTGATGTCATAAAAGCCAAGTAGGCGTAGAAGCCCAATAGGCATAGAAGCCCAATAGTTGACATATAGGCGTAGAAGCCAAGTAGGCGTAGAAGCCTGATGCTGCATAGATAGGTAGCCGACGTAAAGGTGGCAAGTTATTTCTCTTTAACTGAGGTCTTGAGCGTATTCTGGATCAGATAGCCTGTTCACATACCTTTGCAAATATAGCCTGAATTGGCGTATTTCAAGGAGATAGCATACGGCGTACTCCTATAGTTGAAAATAGCCAGGTCGGCATATTTCGAGGAGATAGCATACGGCGTACTCTTATAGTTGAAAATGGCCTGATGGCGTAATGTGCAGGGATGGTGATGTGGACGTATTATCCCTAATTATAGCTCTCCTAGTCATTAGAAATAGAGCAAAATCTCGTGCATTAAATGTAGAGATCTGCCCCATATCTTAATTGAAGAGACGTGCCTCGGGTTCTGTACGAAGAGCAACTTTTGACGTGGCGGTCAGCTTTGTCTCATCCTGAGAGTAAAAGCTCATGCTTGCATGTGTAAAACTAGGCAGCGTATTCCTTGAATGCGTAAACGATGACTTAAATCAAGGCTTTGTCACTAAACGACAGTCTGGAGCTCTGTGCCGAATCATCATTACAGCCGTCGTCTTGATAGTCGTGCAGTACTCTTTGTCAGGAGTCAGGTGCATTGTACTGTCTGACAGGTTCATTCAAGGAATACGAAGCGTTCCTCGTACACTTCCATGCTGCATTAAAAGCAGATGAGTTTTACGCCATAAAGGCGATGTAGTAACCCTTTTACATTGAAGCCGTATGGAAATACTGCATTACGCGGGTTGTTCTGGAGCTATGTTTTATGCTGAAATAGCGTTGAAACTCTGCTGTACGCCAATGGCTTTGAAGTCATGCTAAACGCTGCACAGCACTGAAACTCTTCTTTACGCGGGCTTCATGCATATTGCATATAATTCTACAGCATATTTTTCATGCTTCTACACATATCATATATATATGTAACATTATCTCCACATATACATATATATATAACTACTCCCATATATATAGACATATAACCATCAATACCTAAAACTATGTATACATCTCACTCATATATATAACATACACATATACATGTAGGCACTTACCCAAGTATATATATAAAATACATCATACGTCACATGTATATATATCTATGTGGAACTATGCATACATAAGTATACACCTATTACCATTTGATATATAGATAACCATAGACTAGTACATCAATATATATCTATATATATACACATACACATATGTAGTACAACATTTACTTATCATATAGATACCCATATACACAACACATATAACTACATATGTATACTATAATAATATATATATATCTATAAATGCATATGAATACATCTACTACAATATAGAAATTAGATCTAGAAATAAAATGCAACAAATACGTTGAGTGCATCGTACCCGTATCATACTAGATCTATGATACGCTTGTGACACGAGTCTACCACACAACCAAACGTACCCCGAAGGACACGTGTAAGTCATATATATTATTTATGAACAATACGGAGAGTCAAACATAAATCTATGTGTCCGTGTCAAAATATGACATGTTCAAAGTCCCGTGTTGGAGAAAAAACCTCCAAATCAACACGTATCACCAAATTGATGGAATACGATCTACACGTATCCCATTGTGGATACGACACTAGCCCCAAACACATAATCACATGCCAAATTGATCAATAGGACAAATTGACACACACAATAATGTCAATCTCGGAATTCCTCCAAAATTGACACAAAAAGTACCATAACTTTCTCAATAGGCCTCCTATGAACACAAAACTAAATCTTATGGGTAGCCTATGCATATGGGTTGATTTTTTAAGGTAAATTCTCAGATTTATAACCTAATTTATGGAAAAAACTGAATTGTACCTATTGGGAGATGGATTCCCAATAAAACCTAAAAAATTGGTAAAATTGGCCTTCAACTTGTAGATCCTTGCTCCTTTTTGTACATCCATGCTTCCTTCTTGTAGATTTATGCTTCTTTCTTGTAGATCCATGCTTTAATAGCCTCCAATGGTGATTTGGAAAATAATTGGATAGAAATTTGGTAGGGATTTGGTTGAGGAAATTTTCTAGATCTAGATTTAGAATAAAAAATAAAGGGAGAGAAAGTTTCATCCCCTTTATATAGGCCTCACTTGCCCCCTCCCTCAAGCTACTATGTAAAGTCTAAAATACCCCTTGGGGCCTCTCATGAAAAAATTAATTAAGGAGGGAAGCTTCCACTCTAATGGGTTTAACATAATTAATCATCCTCCTAATAATTGGACTTCTAATTATTGGGCTCAATTCTAACTAGAATTAAATGTTGGTCCATGAGTCTAAACTAAACTAATTAGGTCCACTAACACAAGTCCAAAAATAAATCTAACATGCTAATAATAAATAAATAATACAATAAATAAAAATTTAACATGCATAATATTTAATTAGTTACCAGAAGACTAAAATATCCTTTTCTAGAAAATGTGGTAGTAACAACTGCACATCATAAAACACTGAGAAGCAACAGCTTCAACATTAGCTGCAACATTAGCAACAATAACATGGTCAAGGCAGCAGCATGGTTCAGCTAGTTCGTTTACTAGTTTAGTTAGTTTATTAGTGATTTAGCTAGTTAAGGTTAGAGTCTAGTTAGCAGTTCAATAGTGTAGTAGTTAAGTGCTTTGTTGGGTAGTTATGTATATAGATACATGTTATCTAATAGTTACTTATATACATACTTTATTAGATTAGTAACTATATATATATATGTATATAAGTATTGATGGTAAGTTAGTATTGTAGATATGTATATGTGTATTGTATATATGTATTATATATTAGGTAGTTAGTAGTATTTTAGTAGTTTAGTTATGTTAGTGTATAGCTATTGTATTGGTAGTTAGCTATATCTTAGGATTTGAATTACCTTGTGATACCAAGGTAATGTCAAGGTATTAGTCGATACTCATGATATTGGGTTTGAGTATCGAGATGGGTATGTAGGTAGTGAGATACGCATTAGTTCAAAGCCAAGGTATCAAATTTGCATTAGTTAGCTAAGAATAATATATCTATTATCTTGTATATATATAAATTAGTATTTTTATATCCAAAAACTTGCATATCCTATGATACAGTATTTTATGTGTATCCTGGTATCTTAGATTAGCTAGTGTAACCTAGTTACATAGTGTGCGGACCTAATATCCTAAAGTTAGACTCATACAACCTAGAAATAGCTAGTTTGACTAGTTTGATCTAGAGTTGACCTAGTTTGACTATTTTGACTTGGAAATGGCTTCATGACCTAGAATTGAGATAATTTAACTTATTTTCATTCCGAAACCTTGTATTGATGCAATATACCATATATAGGTCTGTGTGACACCATCTTGGGCATCGAGAGACACACCTTGCTCAGGACCTCAGACGAGTATTTCTCTGTTAGTTTTTATTTCATAATAGTGTATATATCTCATGTTCTAGAACTGTATACTTGATTCGACACAGTGGTTTTATGGACTGATACTACATGGATCCTGTCAGGAGATGTTATCCCCTACCATGTTTAGCGGGTAATCTTTTACATATATTTCATCGTGTGAATTGGGTATTGATTATTTATATTTCGTATTTCACACACTGCTCGTGTTCAGTATGCTTATTTGTGTATACACACTGGTCGTGTTCAATGTGCCCATATTCGTGTTCGTAACGTATCGTGATTGGATCCATTGGTATTAGTTGGGGATGGGGAAGTAGGAGTTGATTAAGTGATCAAAGCCCCAGTGTATTCGTGTAATTGTCGATTACATACCACACTTGTAATCGAGTTCCCTTATTGTATTTGTGTTCAACCTAAACCGATCACATTATGAACTTGTATTCCGAGGCACTTTAGTTAGATTTCAGTTATTCATTTATATTGTAGATATTCATTTTGCTTGTTCTTCATTTTCGTACATTACCTGTTCACTCTAGTTTATTTCATTCAGATGTTTAGTTATCTTATATTCTTTTCTATTATCTGTTTTATATACTCGATTATATATTTGAAACTGCTTTCAGAGGTATGTACTTCGCTCCAATCCTAACTGGATATATTTTTCCAGATGATTGGCTCATAGATCAGTGTCCTATATTCTACGGACCACAGGATAGTGTACCTTTAGATGATACTCCTGTAGACCAGTAGGACTTAGTTGCAGAGCCTGAGGAGATTTAGTTTATATTTTGGTGGACTTGTATTAGACTTCTTTAAGATTCATGACTTATATATTATTTCAGACTTGTGGATTATATCTTGATTCTTTTCTTCGTTATTCCATTCGTGCTTTATCTTTCTTAGTTTGCATTATGATTCAGTATAGTTAAATTGTGATATACCATATTGTTTCTCCTGAGTTGAGATGATTGACAGGTACCATATTTATAATGTTGAGATATTTAATTAGTTAGAATTGACCCAGACAGCATTCTACCGCCGATACTGCGGCATAGGCTCAGCGTACCCACGTACTCCTGCCCGAATATTTGGGTGTGGGTCGTGACAAATATGCATCTAAGACCCTTCCTAGAAATATCGCAATACACAATGAACCCTCAATGTCGTACTAGAAGTGTTAGAATCGATGTTGAAATCATCCTCTTCTTTTATTTCCTCATACGATGCCTGACACTCTTCTACCCAATCAAACACAACATCCTTACATGTTAAATGCATAAAGGGTGTTGATATCTGGATGAAGACTTCCACAAACCTCTGTTAATATTCTGCTAATCATATGAAACTATTCATATCTGTCACTGACCTCAGAACTAGCCAACTCTCTATGGCCTCATTAACGTTCCTCGAATCCATTAATACTTCTACTCCAGAGATGATATGCCCCACAAAATAAATACTATCCAACTAGAACTCAAACTTGTTAAGCTTTTCATCCAAGTGGAGGTGTCTCAGAATCGGTAATACCCTTTAAATATGCTCCTTATACTCCACCTCGTTGCTAGAATAGACGAGGATATAATATATGAATACCACCACAAACTGATTCAAATGGGGAATAAATATATTGTTCATCAAATCTATAAATATTGTAGATGTGTTAGTTAGCCCAAATGATATCACCAAGAACTATTACCCATACCGCAATTTTAATATTGTCTTTGGGATGATCTACTCTCGAACTGACAGATGTTGATACCCAGACTGAAAATATGTCTTAGAGAAAACTTTGGCTCCACTCAATTGATCAAATAAGTCATCAATTGGCAAAGAATACTTGTTCTTGAATTTTTTTCATTTTTAGTTGTTTATAATCAATGCAAAAATATGATGAACCTTCCTCCTTGTCCACCAATACCATCGGTGCTCCCCAATACGATCCACTAGGTCTAATGAATCATCTTGCCTTTATATCATTAATATGTTGATATAACTTATCCAACTCATACTAAGACATCATGTAGACTCTATTGGAAACTAGAGATGCTACTGGTATCAACTCGATACAAAATGTCTCTAACCAGTGGCATTCTTTGAAGCTCATCTAGAAATACGATGAGATACTCCCGGATCACTCTAGGAATTTGCTCCTCCACGGCAACAACTGTTATCACTCTACCTGTAAACCCCCTAAATTTTCAAATTATTAAATCTGGGATTTTTCCCAACTTTCTGGAATTTTCTGGGAATTTACTGTAATTAAAATCAAGTTTTTCAATTAATAAATAATTTTTAATTAGCAATAAATAATATTAAAATATCATGAAAATAATATTTTTGGGTGTAAAATAAAAAAAAATGGACTTAGGGTAATTTTCTGGATTTTTCTGGGCCTCAGACCTATTTTTAAAATACCTCAAAACTATTTTTATAAATAAATAAATTAATTAATATATTTCTTATTATGTTTATTTTTTTTTTTTTTTTATATTTTTCTTTGGGCCCGGCCCGGCCCAGTGGGCCGAGCCCGTTAGCGAGCCCAGCCCAGTCCCCTGTTAACGGGTCGGGCGGGTTCTCCCCGTCCGGATCCGCGCCCGACCCGGACCCGCATCACCCCCACCCTCTCCCACGACTCTCTCTCTCCGATTTCTCCGCCGCCCGCCGCGGTTCCGGCCGCCACGACCGCGCCACTCCCCACGTCCCCTTTCCCTACCGACTTTCCCGGCCACGACAGCCAGCCCCGACCCTATATAAGCCTCCTCCTCCGCCCACACTCCCCCAGACTCGATCCCTAACCCTAACTCTACCCTACTCCGACCACCCCACTCCGGCGAGCCCAGTCCGGCGACCCTCCGCCTCAGCCGCCTAGCTGCCCCCGCCGGACCACCCGCCGTCCAGAACTCCTCTCCCCTCCCTCTTCCTTCTCCTCCCCAGGCGGAGCCGACCCCGAGCCCAACTCCAGCCGCTCCGGCCGCTTCCGGCCTCTGCGCCGCCTCCGCCAAGCTCGCCGGCGCCGCCCGAGCCCTCCGACCAGCTCCCCCACCGCAGCGACGCTCCCCGCCGCCGTGCCGACCACCGGCCGCCGCCACAGCGTTCGAAAACCCTAACCCTAGCCCTAATTTGGACTCCGTGTCGGACACGACACGGACACGTCTCGACCCTGATTTTCGGGTCCCCTTCAGGTACGTGTAACTTTCGCCTCGTAGCTCCGTTTTCAATTTCGCAAATTGCGTTGTGAAGCCTGTATGACCCTCTCGGTGTCCGAACAAACTGTTCGGAGCATCGCGTCCTGTGGTGATCGCACACCGCGATCCAAAAACAGGAAAAATCAGACCCTGTTTTACCCCAGAACTGAGTCCGTCCCGCCAAACGGGACGACTTGGTCGCGTGCGGTCTTCACAGATACGTACGCATCGTCGATACGGACGTGTGAGTTTTCGTGGAAGCTGATTCGGGTGTGCGTGCACACCGGAATCAACGTGTATCCGCGGACACCGCCCCGTATCCGCCCTTTCGGCAATTCACTCTAACTTCGTGCATACACGTCGGATCGAGACGAAATTGCGCCATCAGACTCGTAGCAATACGCTGGTCCTGTGGGTCAAGTTTTGTTCGATTCTGAGAACGTTGACGAAATCGCGTGTCGTGGGCCCCACAGGCCCCGCTCGACGGGCGATTTTGTGTTCGGCTCATCGGAATCCAAATCTGGAAATTCCATTGGGTTCGTATCAGCGTTCCTGACCTGTTGACACTAAGTTTGGTGAATTTGGAGACCTTCGACCCGGACACGTTTTTCGGTGCAAAGCGGGCCCACCGGCGGATCCCGTTTTGACCCAAAACTGCCGTTTTTGCCCTTGTCTCCAAATTGGACCCAAAGACAGGCGTTTCTAGCTATTTGACACCTTCTGAGCATGATGGTAATGTCTATTTCAGCTTTTGGACTCATCTCTGGACTTTTCCCCCAAGAACCTAATTAATCAGATCCAAACAACAGGCAAGTACCTGCACTTCAAGTTAATCTTTATATTATGATAATTAAATTCCCTGCTCTACTAGTACCCTTGCTGATTACACGTAGTGTTAGAATACTATATTTTATGTCTTGAACATTGGAATTCATGTCTTGTTTTTCATGTCGGGTGGGAGAATACTAGAAGGCATGTAGTTTACCCTTCCCCTTGCCGTATTTAATAGCTGGTGGTACACGACTGTCCATCAGCCGGATCTTGATTATTCGTGTTTAATAGTCGTCCATGACGGCCGGATTAGCCTTATAAACCCCTACATGCCAACTAAGTATTCTAAAAACAAACACAAGTTTCATACAGATAACTTCTGGTCATGTTATATTCTTGCTGACTGTGTAGTTTCTTTTCCTGCTCGTTTACTTCTGTTTTCTCATATTCCTGTTTATAGTTTTGACTCTGAGATATTAACATTCCTTTATGCAATTTCCTTAACATGATGTTCAATGTTTAATTGTCATAAATATTTAGTTTAACATTGTTGTGCACTGTGTACTTTGCTCCTTTCCTGACTGGATCTGTTGATTTAGGCGATGATGAGGATCTTGCCCCTACTTATTATGGTCCTTATGAGGGTACAGATGATACCTATGAGGAGCCAGAACCCACCCAGGAGACCCCTGCTGCAGAGTAGCTAGCAGTAGCTATCTTTTATTTGTTTCTTATCTTATTTAATCGGGTTTGTCCCCGATTTCATTTGAAATTCCTGTATTAAACATTTGAATTGTTGTCACATTTATTTCAGTTGCAATCTTAAGTTTCTATTCTCATTATTATCTTGCCTATGTTAATTGTGAATGAGTTAGACTAGTTTAGATGGATTGACCTAGACAGCGTACTACCGCCGACTCTGCGGCGTAGGCTGGACGTACCCACGTACTCGTGCCCGAACTTCCGGGTGTGGGTCGTGACACTACCTTTAGAATACCTCTACTCTGCTTGGACAAAGGTATACTCCTTCTCGCTTGGAATACTAAATATGACCCACCACGTGTATTAGTCGATCGTCTCATAACTCTCTCTCAGCAAGCCCATGCCCAAGATAATATCAAACCTATCGATAAGTAGTTCAATCAATATAAAGGGTCGTAGATGCCCACACACTACGAGTGGATACGCTAAACACATTTTACAAACTCCTATGAGTCCATTTCTAGTGAGTATATTTAGCCTTTCTAATAATGCCTCAAACTCTAATCCAATATGTATCGCAAATCATGTTGATACAAATATATGAGAAGTTACTAAATTAAATGAGGCTACTATAGGGAATGATACAATAAAAAATATACATGCCACCATATGGCATGATATTAATGCCTCCTCCAGAGATAAGGTGAATGCATATACATAACCCAACTGGGTGCCTTGCTATTGTCTGGCTTACTGTTGCCTCTGAAACCGTCCAAACTATTGTGGCCTCTGATGCTGAAATATTAATGACTACATCGATAATCTACACTGAGCTAAGGGTCAAACTGCCAATAAATATCCTCTATAAGGCATTGCCCATGGATTTCTAGAAGCCAAAACTATGACACTTGCGTACTTGCGCTCTAAATTAATGGGAGGATAGATACCATGTAGTATGGACTCCCAAATCTAAAATATTGTCGGTTGGCCAATCTACACACCTCATGAGTGTGTTTGCCATCCCCGTAGAAGGCACAACCCACTGTCTTCCAATGGTGCTGTTGTTGAAAACTCGACTACTACTGTAGAGTTGGCGCTATAACTACTGACAATATCAATCATCGCGGTACTCAAAAATCATAAATTATAATCCTGGGTATTGGTGCTGACTTCAGGGGAATAGCCCCTCCAATTTGTGTATGGGACCTCCTCTTGTCCTTGTCCTCGCGATAAGCCTCTGGGGGGTGATCTCATGTCTCCTCGCCTCCGTCAAAAGAGCATCAAAAGTCTGGTAATCATGCCCCTCTAACTACATAATCTCCAAGTGAAGACCTAAGTGGAACCTAATGGCCCTTTTTGGCTTTGTAGATACCATCACCAAAGTAAATCTTCTCAATCTGCAGAACTCTACTATATACTCATCAACCGACCTCCCCGACTGCTTGAGGTTGATAAACCAGTGCTGTAACTCAAATTGAGCCACTACACAAAAAAACTTGGTCAAAAATTAATACTAAAATTGTCCCAAAAGATATGATGTGCAAGACCGCTCTCAACTGATGCTTACTAATCTCCGACAAGGTCATATAGCTACAACATCACTAAGTCCACCTGGTCTTCCTCTAGAATCTGGCTATCTCCAAAATAGACTACATATCCTATAGCATGCATCTGAAGTATTAGAATCCTACGTTACATAAAAGTAATGAGGGTTGAACCGACATAATCTACATGCTGACCAAAATCTTGTCTCTCGTACCTCTATAGGGCTATTTATAATTATTGGTTGAGAAGGATATTATGCTCGTACAATACAGAGCAGCCAGTTGACCTAGAAGTATGTTCTTTCTTGTTCTGTTTTGCTTTCCTAGGGGTAGCTTCATCTTTGATTTTCGAGGACGAAATTATTTTATGGGGGGTAGACTTGTTACTACTATATTTTCTAGAAAATAATATTTTGGTCATTTCATAATTAATTAAATATGTGCATATTGTATATTTATTTCTTGTATTATTTATTTATTGTTAGATATTATATTATAGTTTGGACTTACATTAGTGGACCTAAGTGGATTAGACATGACTCTTGGACCAACATTATTTTTAGTTCGACTTGAGCCCAACAAACAAGCCCAATTCTTTAAGTTGATGATTAATTAGTCAAACCATTAGGAAAAGAACCTTCTTTCCTTAATTACTTTTTTCATGAAAAGCCCATAGGGGTGTTTTAGATGTTACACACTTGCTTGAACCCCAAGCAAGGGGCCGACCACTATTTAAGGAGAGGAGTTTCTCTCTCCTCTTTTTTCTTTACCTAAAATTCTGGAGCTATAATTTTTCTCTTCCAAATTCCTTCATCCCTACACCAATCCCTACCCAAATTCTCTTCTAATTCCTTCTCTACTCACCATTGGAGGCTATTATAACAAGGAGGAGACAAGGATCTGCAAGGAGGTGATTAGTGCGTAAGTTGAAGGCTCTTTGCATCCATTTGGAGGCTTATATTGAAAATCTATCTCTCAATAGGTATAATTCAGTTTTATCTTCTAATTAGACTCTAAATCTGTAGTTTAATAACTAGAAAACCTCTCATGTACTAGGGCTACCCATAGAAAGAGAAATTAGGTTCATAGGTTTGGCACAATTATGTTGTGTTTTGTGTCAAATTTGGGAGAATTTCGAGATTGGCACAACATGTATTGGTCAATAGGTCAATTAGAACAAATTAATATATGTTTGGTTGTGTGAGACTAGTGTCGTGTCCATAATTGGATACGTGTTGGCTGTATTATAATATTTTGGTGATACGGGTTGATTTGGAGGATTTTTTTTGACACGGGGGTTTGAGCATGCCAAATTTTGACACAAGCACGGAGTGATGTAGCTAGCACTTTATATTGCTCTTAATTATGATACTAGGCTTGCTTGTGTCCTTCGGGATACGTTTAGTGGTTTGTTGGAGCCGTATCACAAGCGTATCATAGATTGAATGTGATACATGTGCGGTGCACTCTACGTGTTTGTTATTTTGCTTTCTAATTCTTTTGGTCTAGTGTGGGTATTTGAGTATTGTATATGAGTTTCATATATATATATATATATATATATATATATATATATTGGTTATATGTTCAGCTATCTATGTTTATAGCTTGTATTTTGTGTGCTCTAGGTGTATTTTCGGAGAGTGGTTAGTGTGCACGGTTATGTACATGTATGGACTGATCTTGAGTTCATCGTGGAAAGATGGAGTTTTTCTCATATATATAATTTGATGAGGAGAGAATTAGGGGACAGTTGGGTCATTGACAGAGGACATATTGTCAATGACCGTGAGAGGGGGTATATTGATGTGCATTGCATAGTACAATAGGAAGGGGCTGTGCACTAGAAGTGTACAGTAGCAGTTGATGGATTAGCAGTGGCAGATGCTACATGCTGCTCTTGGCAGCCACATGTTGGTGTAAACCGAGCACAGCAGCTCATATATCATGGGGGGAGGGGGTGTGCTGCTATGTGAGTTCAGTTCAAGTATTATTAGATAATTTTTAGTTTTAGATATATGTTAGATAATAAAGGTAAGTTAGTATGGGTACTGTTAGTAGTTAATTTAAAGTGAAAGTTTGTGTCAGTTAGTTGCATGCCTATAGATAAGTGACTGTTAGTTATAAATAACAGTAAGCTCTTATATTGACGTCGTAGAGAGTGGAGAATTCGAATATGTATATATATATATATATATATATATATATATATATATATATATATATATATATATATATATATAAAGTTAAGGTATTTATTGATGTTAGATACTTGGTGTAAGATATGTATGTGGGTAGTGACTGTTAGTTATGGTTATAGTTGTATATTGATATATGTTATGTGTTATGTGTGAGTATACTTTAGATTATAGATATTAGTTACCCATGTTTGATTAATTATTAGATATATATGATAGTAAATATATTGGTATATATATATAGATAGCTAATTAGCTAAGTGTTAAATAGATTAGTATTACCT
Source organism: Iris macrosiphon (assembly GCA_036927795.1). Classification (NCBI taxonomy): domain Eukaryota; kingdom Viridiplantae; phylum Streptophyta; class Magnoliopsida; order Asparagales; family Iridaceae; genus Iris; species Iris macrosiphon. The sequence continues at coordinate 85,743,436 of JAYESA010000008.1, forward strand.
GGTGATTCCAATGTAATGGTGGGTTTTGGTATCTCACACCAATTGGGTAGCTAATTGTCATGTTTGTCTCAAAGCCAAGTAGTATTATAATACTAGTATAGTATTAGTATTACTAATAGGTAGTTATATTAGGGTATCTTGAGTATCTTAAGATATGTGATAGTATCGATACTCAGGTATCCTAATATTGCTATTACAGCCTAGTTAAGTAGTGTATGGACCCAATAACCTAGAGATGGACTTATACAACATAAAAATAGTTAGTTTGACCAAGTTGAGTAGGTTCACCAAGATTTGACCTAGTTTGACTATTTTGACTTAGAGATGGCTTTACGAGTTAGATCTTGACTTGTGTAACTTATTTTCATTTACAAAACCTTGTATTGATGCTATATTCCCTATTTAGGTCTCCGAGACACCATTTCGAACATCTAAGATTTTATTCGTCAGATTTCAGGCAAGTACATTCTCTAAGAGTTTTCCATTTATGATATCCTCGATGTTTCTTGTATTTAGTGTAGATATCTTTGACTTTCCTAACACTTAGTTACACAGATTGGTATTCCTGGATCCCGTTATGAGATATTATTCCTGATAGTTTGTAAACCCCCTTGACCAAATTTAGGGTTATCAGTTTAGATTGAGAGACTAGGAATTAATTTGGTGACAATTAGAATTGGATTACAATATTTTAGAATTTTGTACAACAATATATCTCCTAGTGCACCTTACCGTTGCTTCGATAATTGGAGCACCTCACTAGCCATTGCCTTCCTACAAATTTCATAACCTTTCCCTAGACGTGCCAACCTACCATTTTGACCCTTGTATAACTCATGACCACTCTCTCTTGTGCTACATTTTAGTCGCACAATATTCGTCGCAGACGCTATTATTTAATTCTAAATAAAATACAACTTTATACCCTTGTGCGTTCCAATCAAAATTGAAGGCACAATCTCGACCGTTTTTTGTAACCCAAAATTATGATAATATTCTACACTGAATCCTCTATGTCCATGACACTTGTGTCCCATCTAATTTTAATCCCATGTACTTCTAATTAATTCTAGAACACCATGCGCGGTATTTTAATTAATTAAAACCCAATTTCCATCTTTGTGCAATTTTCCTAATTGTTGGGCATTTTTATGCAAAAATGCATTGAGGTGTCCACACCATTGGACAACGCATGAAGAAACCCAATTTCCCTTTCACATGAATTTTTTTCCCATAATGTTTCAGAATGTGCAAACGCACAACATCGCCCCCTCAATTGAACCTAGCATTTCAATTTAAATAATGCAAATTGTAGCCTCCAAACATTCTCATATGAGCCCAAGGCCCAATCCTAAGAGGTGTTGATCAAGCCCAAACTTCCTAGGTCACCAAAAACCAAAAAAAATCTACATGTATAAATAATCCCTTCTTCCTAATTTTCACATTTGCAAACTCAATACCTAAACCCTAGCCGACCACCCCCTTGCCCGACTCCCCTTCTCCCTTCCCCACAGGACATAACCACCTCCTCCACCTACCCTTGCAGTCGACGTCGAACCACCCTCTAGCCGCCGGACCACTCCCCCAGCCGCCTGCATAAACTGCCACCATCTTTACCATCATCAAACCATCCGACCCGACCCCCTTCATGACTTCTATCACCAACCCGACCTCCCTGCCACCTCCTTCAGCCGTTGCCACCGCCACCAGCATCGTCCCCATCACCACCACTACCACCAGGACCACCGCCACTACCACCACGACCGCCACCCTCCTCCTCTTTCCCGTCGTCACATCATCACCAACCCCACCAGCGCCAACTCCATCCAACCAGACTACGACTTCCCTCTGCCGCCAGACTCCACCAGCAAACATCGCCCTAACACCACCATCAATCTCCTGACCACCCCCATAACCGACCCCCACCGTCAGCCACTGTCCCCAACCGCCTGCAACCGCCTAACCGCGCTGCCATGGCTGCTGCTGCCGTTGCTGTTACTACTGTAACTGCTGCGGTTGTTTTCGAGCCCCCGCCGGAGCTCCGCCGCCCCCTCGTCGGTGACGACCGCACGGCAAACACGCACGACAAAGTAGGTACGTATATATATAAATATATAATTGTATATATATATAACGTATACTGTATAAATGTGTATATATAATTTTGTATATTGTATATATATATAGTATATATTTATATATACTGTATATAATTTTGTTTAATGTATATATATATATATAGTATATATTTATATATACTATATAGATTATGTATAATGTATATATAGTATATATTTATGTATAAGGTATAGTGTAGTTTATTTATAATATATATATATATGTATATATGTACTATTGTGTTATATAATGTATTTATATTATGTATTAATGTATTATTGTATATAATATCTAATGTATATATGTATTTATATATGTACGGTGGTATTTACATAATGTATTTATATACCATATCTTATGTATTATATTATTATTATTATATATATATATATATATATATATATATGTTATTTAATTTCATATATATAAGGTACATTTGAATATTTGTATATTTTTGTGTGTGTGTATATATATATATATATATATATATATATATATATATATATATATATATATATATATATATATATGTATATATCTAAATATGTAATTAATTTATATTAGGTATATATGTAATGTATTATAGGTACATATGTTGTTATTTTATATATTACATAATTGTGTACATGTATATGTATTATATTAGTGTTTATGTATATATATGTACATATGTATTTTATTACTTATGGTTGTTTATGTACATATATATGTATAATATATATATGTACATATGTCTATATGCATAATTGTATATATATGTATGTATGTTATTAAATTATCTAATGTATATATAGGTATATGTGTTACGTATGTATACATCTACTATGTTAGCATAGGTAATTAAGCATAGTATAATGTAGTGATTTATAATTTTGGGTTATCTGTTCGTAGGCATCCGAGACGGTGCTACCTTGACTGCTGGTTCCGGAGCATTGCTTGCGTACCCCAAAGTTCCAAGCAAGTATACCTTGCCTTGTTGTACTATTTAAATTCTGTATTATTAGCTGCATATTTATTATTTTAATTTTGCGCGTCCGAGAGAGACTCGGGTACAGCCAACAAAGGCGTTGATGTAAGGACTTGTGTCTGACTTAGAGTCTAGTGGACCCACCTAAAGTTGTGGAGTTATCAGTATGACTCCCCAGGCCTTGACACGTAATATTATACGTCACAGAGTGAGTTCATGTAGGGATGCGTGCCTCATGATTGACTGGCCATCAATGTGAGCAGTACGTGTGACGGTATTTAGCTTAGTTGTTTATTACTCTAGAGACTTGCATTATAGTATGAGGTGTCCACGTCGTGTTTGTGACTTGTACATTGACATTGGGCGGGGAAGACAATTAGTAGGCGTATGGGACAGACATTTGGCTGCCGTAGTTTCAGAGTAAACTGTGGGGCCGTGAGCCTCAGTGTTACCCAGTTATGGGACATGTGTTACACCATTATGGGCTCAAGTTACCCGGGTATGGGATCAGTGCTACCCGGTTATGGGATTATATGCTTGTCGATACATCCGACATAGGTTACTAGCTGTGCGCTATCATGATCGGTGATATAGTCAGCATATACATCTGGCATCTAGTTTACAGCTAATGCTAGATACTTAGCCTCTGGCTCGATGCTACGCTTTATACTTTTTACCTACCCATACGTACCAAGATTGTCTTCAAAGTGCATCTCACTTAGCTGGTTAGATCACCCTCGAGTTTTCATAGTATTTATTTTATGGCATGCTTCTATGTATCTTGTTACGTCCCTCTGAGGACCTGGCCCTTTCCAGATTTGGATGAGGCATATTATCCTATAGTATACGGACCCGGACAGGAGACGAGGTTCGCTTCCACGGAGGAGCTATAGGTGCTACCGTCAGAGTTCTCGTGATCATTTGGTAGGCCTTCTGCCTAGGATTGGAGCATCATTATCTAGTCAGCCGATGCCTAGTCATTACTCTTTTTATCTGTCATTTAACACTTTTATTTTATCATAGTAGTGGGTTTGTTTCCACCAGATATTCTTAGTTGTACTTTGACATTTTGAGACTGGCGTTTATCTTTTAGTATTTATTATAGTACTTTTTTGCTGTTTATATTATGGATGAGATTAGATTATATCTTGTTGATATTGGACTTGTTAGTATTTTGGACAGCGTAGCACTCTTCGTTAGGATCCATTAAATTAGGATATCCTCGGAGACGTGTCAGCTGGCTATTGCTACGTGGCCTGGTCCCGTGTATTTTGGCACTGGGTCGGGACATGGTTTTAGTGGTGGCCCATGCAGGTCTCTGTTTATCGCTTGTGGTATGGTAACATGCCCAGCGAGCCTGCAATAGGTTAGAAATTAATAAATCTCATCCACTTTGATTATCGTCTTTGAACCTCCTTCGCATTGGTTAATTAAATATCTGTATCCCGTTCGTTATCCCCGTAGAAGTTACATTTCTTGCAGCAAGATGAACTTGCACAGTGAACGAGGAGCACCCAGTGCCACAGTACCAGCCGACACCACCCAGAGAGATGAGATATCCTAAGGACCACCTGGAGAGCAACTGTAAACCCCCTGAATTTTCAAATTATTAAATCTTGGATTTTTCCTAATTTTCTGGAATTTTCTGGGAATTTTCTGTAATTAAAATCAGGGTTTTGAATTATTAAATGATTTTTAATTGTTAATAAATAATATTAAAATATTATGAAAATAATATTTTTGGGTGTAAAATGGAAAACTGGACTTAGGGTAATTTTTCTGGATTTTTCTGGGCCTCAGAACTATTTTTAAATGCCTGAAAACTAATTTTATTTATTTATTTATTATTTATTATTAATTATTATTTATTTTATTTTTATTTCTTTCTTTTCTTTTCCGGCCCGCGGCCCGTTGGGCCGCGGCCCGGCCCGTAGCCCCAGCCCAGCCCGCCTTAGTGGGTCGGGTCGGGTTCAACCGAACCCGACCCGCCGTCAACCGACCCGCTAGCGACCCGCGCCCCGCTCGGCCACGCGCAGCGCCGCCCGCGGTTCCCGCCGCCCCGCCCGCGGCCACGCCTCCGCCCGCGTCGCGCTGCCCGCCACGTCGCCCGCCTCGCCCGCTCGGCTCCGCCCCGTCCGCGGCCACGACCACCGCCCTGACCCCTATAAAATCCCCCCCCCCGATCTCGATTTCCCCTCAGCCAGCCACCGCTCCCCACCGTGCTCCGCCCTAGCCCCCGCTCCGTCGACGACCGCCGCCGGCCCTCCTCCTCCGCTGACCACCGCCGCAGGCTCCGCCCCCTTCTCCTCCTTCCTCCCTCGACGTCGACGAACACCATCAGCAGCAGCAGCTCGACGAGCCCGCCGCACCGCCTCCAGCTCCGCCACGAGCCCGGCCGCCGCCGCGCCGCGCCGTCCTCGGTCCCCTCCGCCTCTGCATGGCCGCCCATGCCGCCGTGTCCGGCGAGATAGCCTGAACCCTAACCCTAATTCCTTTTTGTCGTGTCGGACACAGGACACTGTGTCGTGTCGGACACGATTCGCCCCCGGTTTTCGGGTCCCCTTCAGGTGCGTGTAACTTTCGCCTCGTAGCTCCTTTTTCGATTCCGCGAATTGCGTTGGGAAGCCTGTATGACCCTCTCGGTGTCCGGACAAACTGTTCGTGGCACCGCGTCCTGTGGTGATCGCACACCGCGATCCAAAAACAGGAAAAACCAGACCCTGTTTCACCCCGGAACTGAGTACGCCCCGCCAAACGGGACGACTTGGTCGCGCGCGGTCTTCACAGATACGTGCGCAGCGTTGATACGGACGTGTGAGATTTCACGGAAGCTGATTCGGGTGTGCGTGCACACCGGAATCAACGCGTATCCGCGGACATCGCCCCGTATCCGTATTTCCTGCAATTCACCCTAACTTCGTGCACACTCGTCGGATCGAGACGGAACTTGCACCATCGGACTCATAGCGATACGCTGGTCCTGTGGGTCAAGTTTGGTTCGATTCTGAGAACGTTGACGAAATCGCGTGTCGTGGGCCCCACAAGTCCCGTTCGACGGGCGATTTTGTGTTCGGCTCATCGGAATCCAAATCTGGAAGTTCCGTTGGGTTCGTATCAGCGTTCCTGACCTGTTGACACTAAGTTTGGTGAATTTGGAGACCGTTGACCCGGACACGTTTTTCGGTGCAAAGCGGGCCCACCGGCGGACCCCGTTTTGACCCGAAACTGCCGTTTTTGCCCTTGTCTCCAAATTGGACCCAAGGACAGGCGTTTCTAGCTATTTGACATCTTCTGAGCGTGATGGTAATGTCTATTTCAGCTTTTGGACTCATCTCTGGAAACTTCCCCTAGAACCTAACTAATCAGATCCAAACAACAGGCAAGTACCTGCACTTCAAGTTAATCTTTATATTGTGATAATTAAATTCTCTGCTCTACTAGTACTCTTGCTGATTACACCTAGTGTTAGAAATATTGAACTCCATGTCTTGAATATTGGTAGTTCCTGTCTTGTTTTTCATGTCGGGTGGGAGAATACCTAGAAGGCATGTAGTTTACCCTTTCCCCTGGATTGACTAATAGCTGTTGGTACACGACTGTCCATCAGCCGGATCTCGATTGAATTGTCTAATAGCCGTTTATGACGGCCGGATTAGCCTTATAAACCCCTACATGCCAACTATGTATTCTAAAAACAAACACAAGTTCACACAGATAGTTCTGGTCATGTTATATTACTTGCTGGCTATTGTAGTTTCATTTCCTGTTTCATTTATTTCAGTTTCTCATATTCCTGTTTACAGCTAACTCTGAGATAATAATGTTCTGCTAATGCTGTTTCTCAACATGATATCCAATATTTAATTGTCATAATTATTTAGTTTAATCTTGATGTGCACTGTGTACTTTGCTCCTTTCCTGACTGGATACGTTGTTTAGGCGATGATGAGAACCTTGCCCCTACCTATTATGGACCCTATGAGCCAGCAGGTGATACCGTTGCAGAGCCAGTTCCCGCACAGGAAGCTACTCCTGCTGAGTAGTTAGCAGTAGTTATCTTAGTTTTGCTCTTTATCTTATTTAATCGGGTTTGTCCCCGATTTTATTTTGGAATTCCTGTACTAAACATTTGAATCTGTTGTTACATTTATTTCCAGTTGCAAATCTTAAGTTTCATTTCTCCTTATTATCTTGCCCATGTTGTTGTGAATGAGCTAGTTAGTAAATCTGGACTTAACCTAGACAGCGTACTACCGCCGAGTCTGCGGCGTAGGCTGGACGTAACCACGCACTCGTGCCCGAATTTCCGGGTGCGGGTCGTGACAGCAACCACTACTACAGGCCCCGATAATTCTACAGGCCCCATTAATACATTAGCGTGAGACTTCTCAGGGCGATCCTACATAGCAGCATGAAGGACAGACTTCCCAGACGATCCCTACGCAGCATTACGAGGGCCAGACTTCGGGAGCTACACCGATGCCATAAACCGAGAGGCCGATATCCGAGGAAACACCTACCGCACAGCCAGAGGTCCCATTACCACCACCTCCACCCTATCCACCTCAGATGCCACAATCAGAGATGGACAACCACAGATGCTTTAGTTCTTTCAAGCTATGATGCAAGCACAGTGGTATCAGACCGAGACGTTGAGACAGAGTTTGTTGGCAGTTCTAGAGAGGACACCTGCCCCAGCACCCGTACCACCACCTCCACCAACTCAGGCAGTTGGTACTGTACGATGGTTCTGCCAGATGGGCCTGGATACTTTTTTGGGCAATGAGACTGCAGAGGAGATCTCTGATTGGGTCGCCAACACAGAGATGCTACTAGAGGCTTCCCAGCTACATCCAGACCTATGGATGACCACAGTGAGGGCCCAGCTTAAAGGCAATGCCCACCACTGGTAGGATTCTAAAGAGTGCAGTGTAGGCAAAACCCAGACATGGGAGCAGTTCTTAGAGTACTTCAATACAAAGTATTTTTCGGCTACAGTCAGAAATGCCCTATACTCCCAGTTCCTGTATCTAGAACAAGAAAATATGACTGTAGACGCATACGACATGGAGTTTAGCAGACTTAGCAGATTTGGTGTCGTCTTGATACCCAACGATCTAGAGAAGGCCTAGAGATTTTATCACGGCCTTACTTTCGAGCTGCAGAGGTATACTACCGCCGAGGCCAGGATTTCTTATGAGGAGGTTCTTTTAGAAGCGAGGATCCAGGAGGCCATCGACAGAAGAGCAAGACGTTCCAGCACGACAGCACCAGCCATAGCCCAGTCCAGAGCAGGAGGACCGATCCATCATCCAGAAGTGCAGACGCAACAAAAGAATGTATCGTATCAACAGAGAGAGCAACCGACGTGTCACTTTTGTAGAAAGAAGGGACATATTCAGAAGGATTGCAGAAGAAGACTAGGACTATGTTTGAGGTGCGGATCAGACCAACATCAAGCTTTAGAGTGTTCCTAGTATGTCGATAGAGCCCAGCAGATAGTACAAAGGCCAGCTCCATCAGTCCTAGGTATGCCCGTAGCATTGCTTGATGATTTAAGGTTTATTACCTGTTATTTTAATTTTAAGGACGAAATTCTTATAAGTTGGGTTGATTGTAAACTCCCTTGACCAAATTTAAGGTTATCAGTTTAGATTGAGAGACTAGAAATTAATTTGGTGACAATTAGAATTAGATTACAGTATTTTAGAATTTTGTACATCATTATATCTCCTAGTGCACCTTACCGTTGCTTCGATAATTGGAGCACCTCACTAGCCATTGCCTTCCTACAAATTTCACAACCTTTCCCTAGACGTGCCAACCTACCATTCTGACCCTTGTATAACTCATGACTACTCTCTCTTGTGCTACATTTTAGTCGCACAACATTCATCACAGACGTTATTATTTAATTCTAAATAAAATACGACTTTGTACCCTTGTGCGTTCCAATCAAAATTGGAGGCAATCTTGACCGTTTTGTGCAACCCAAAATTATGATAATATTCTACACTGAATCCTCTATGTCCATGAAACTTGTGTCCTACCTAATTTTTATCCCATGTACTTCTAATTAATTCCAGGATACCATGCGCGATATTTTAATTAATTAAAACCCAATTTTTATCTTTGTACAATTTTTCCAATTGTTGGGCATTTTTATGCAAAAATGCATTGAGGTATCCATACCATTGGACAACGCATGAAGAAAACCCAATTTCTCTTTAATATGAATTTTTTTCCTATAATTTTTCGAAATGTGCAAACGCACAACATCGCCCCCTCAATTGAACCTAGCATTTCAATTTAAATAATGCAAATTGTAGCCTCCAAACAATCTCATATGAGCCCAAGGCCCAATCCTAAGAGGTGTTAACCAAGCCCAAACTTCCTAGGTCAACAAAAACCCAAACAAATCTACATGTATAAATAGTCCCTTCTTTCTAATTTTTATATTTGCAAACTCAATACCTAAACCCTAGCCGATCACCCCCTTGCCCGACTCCCCTTCTCCCTTCCCCACCAGACTGAACCACCTCCTCCGCCTACCCTTGCAGTCGATGCAGGACCACCCCCCTAGCCGCCGGACCACTCCCCCGGCCGCCTCCACAAACTGCCATCATCTTCACCATCATCAAACCATCCGACCCGACCCCCTTCACGACTTCCCTCACCAACCCAACCTCCCTGCCAGCTCCTTCAGCCGTCGCCACCACCACCAGCATCGTCCCCATCACCACCACTACCACCAGGACCACCGCCACTATCACCACGACCGCCACCCTCCTCCTCTTTCCCGTCGTCATATCCGCACCAACCCCACCAGCGCCAACTCCATCCAACCCGACTCCGACTTCCCTCCGCCGCCAGACTCCACCAGCAAACACCGTCCCAACACCACCATCCACCCCTTGACCACCCCCACGACCGACCCCTACCGTCAGCCACCGTCCCCAAACGCCTGCAACCGCCTAACCGCGCTGCCACTGCTGCTGCTGCCATTGCTGTGACTACTGCCCCTGCTGCTGTTGTTTTTGAGTCCCCGCTGGAGCTCCGCCACCCCCTCGCCGGCGACGATCGCACGGCGGACACGCATGACACAGTAGGTACGTATATATATAAATATGTAATTGTATATATATGTATATATATATAACGTATAGTGTATAAATGTGTATATATAATTTTTTATAATGTATATATATATAGTATATATTTATATATACTGTATATAATTTTGTATAATATATATATATATAGTATATATTTATATATACTGTACAGATTGTGTATAATGTATATATAGTATATATTTATGTATAAGGTATAGTGTAGTTTATGTATAATGTATATATGTATATATGTACTATTGTGTTATATAATGTATTTATATTATGTATTAATGTATTATTGTATATAGTATCTAATGTATATATGTATTTATATATGTACGGTGGTATTTACATAATGTATTTATATACCATATCTAATGTATTATATTATTATTATTATTATTATTATTATTATATATATATATATATATATATATATATATGTTATTAATTTATATTAGGTATATATGTAATGTATTATAGGTACATATGTTGTTATTTTATATATTATGTAATTGTGTACATGTATATGTATAATATTAGTGTTTATGTATATATATGTACATACGTATTTTATTTATGTATATTATGTATATAGATATATAGTATTATACTTATGGTTGTTTATGTACATATATGTATAATGTATATATGTACATATGTCTATATGGATAATTGTATATATATATGTATGTATGTTATTAAATTATCTAATGTATATATAGGTATATGTGTTACGTATTCATGCATGTACTATGTTAGCATAGGTAATTAAGCATAGTATAATATAGTAATTTATAATTTTGGGTTATCTGTTCGTAGGCATCCGAGATGGTGCTACCTTGACTGCTGGTTCCGGAGCATTGCTTGCGCACACCAGAGTTCCAAGCAAGTATACCTTGCCTTGTTGTACTATTTAAATTCTGTATTATTACCTGCATATTTATTATTTTAATTGTGCGCGCCCGAGAGAGACTCGGGTATAGCCAACGAAGGCGTTGAAGTTAGGACTTGTGTCTGACTTAGAGTCTGGTGGACCCACATAAAGTTGTGGAGTTATTGGTATGACTCCCCAAGCCTTGACATATAACATTACACGTCACAGAGTGAGTTCATGTAGGGACGCGTGCCTCATGATTGACTGGCCATCAGTGTGAGCAGTACGTATGACGGTATTTAGCTTAGTTGTTTATTAATCAAGAGACTTACATTATAGTATGAGGTGTCCACGTCGTGTTTGTGACTTGTACATTGACATTGGATGGGAAAGACAATTAGTAGGCATGGGACAGACATTTGGCTGCCGTAGTTTTAGAGTAAACTGTGGGGCCGTGAGCCTCAGTGTTACCCGATTATGGGACATGTGTTACCCGATTATGGGCTCAGGTTACCCGGATATGGGATCAGAGCTACCCGGTTATGGGAGTATATGCTTGTCTATACATCCGGCAGAGGTTACTAGCTGCGCGCTATCATGATCGGTGATGTAGTCAGCATATACATCTGGCATCCAGTTTACAGTTAATGCCAGATACTTAGCCTCTGGCTCGACGCTACGCTTTATACTTTTCACCTACCCATACGTACCAAGGTTGCCTTCAAAGTGCATCTCACTTAGCTGGTTAGATCACCCTCGAGTTTTCACAGTATTTACTTTATGGCATGCTTCAATTTATCTTGTTATGTCCCTCTGAGGACCTGGCCCTTTCCAGATTTGGATGAGGCTTATTATCCTACAGTATACGGACCCGGACAGGAGATGAGGTACTCTACCATGGAGGAGCTAGAGGTGCTACCGTCAGAGTTTCCGTGATCATTTGGTAGGCCTTCTGCCTAGGATTGGAGCATCATTATCTAGTCAGCCGATGCCTAGTCATTACTCTTTTTATCTGTCATTCAGCACATTTATTTCGTCATAGTAGTGGGTTTGTTCCCACCAAACATTCTTGGTTGTACTTTGATATTTTGAGACTAGCGTTTATCTTCCAGTATTTATTATAGTACTTTCTTGCTGTTTATATTGTGGATGAGATTATATTACCTGTTGTTAATATTGGACTTGTTAATATTTAGGTCAATGTAGCACTCTTCGTTAGGATCCATTAAATTGGGATATCCTCGGAGACGTGTCAGCTAGCTATTGCCACGTGGCCTGGTCCCGTGTATTTTTGGACTGGGGCGTGACATAGTTCCTGGCGTATCTTTTGTGCGAGGCCAGTTATTCTTCTGCGAGTATGGACAATGATTCATGAGAAGAGTCACGACTTCTCATAGAATCCCGTGTCATAATGTGACATGGTTAGATCCACTATACCAGTCGGGGGCGGAGAGTATTTAGTATAGATATATGATAATTCCCCTAGATTTCTTATTTTTCTTCAATAGTGTTAATCATACAACGCACATAATTAACTAGGTTGTGGTTATTTTGCTCTACCCAAGCCGATCACATGTTGTCACTGGTACTTACTCACTTAGATAGTTATTTTATTTTCCATATATGTTGTTCGTATCTACTGTAAGTATTTCCTATATTTCCTTATTTCAGTATATTCCTGCCATGCTCTGTTCCTCCGGTATATGATCTATATTTACTATTACATAGTTTTTATCATTTATTCAAACTGCTTTTAGAATTATACTTTGCTCATTCTCTGACTGGATATATTTTCCAGATGACACTAAGGAATGGTATACCACCCACTACGGGACTCAGGACGTAGTTGGCTTAGAGCTAGAGACTGTGGCTCAAGAGGGACTCATCCCGGTTGAGACAGACAATATTTTACCAGTAGCCTAGTAGATAGGCTTATATTGTACTAGATTTGTCTTCAGCTTTTATAGTTAGTATTTTTATATTCTAGACTCATTGGATATACTTCCTGTCTTATGAGTTGTATTTTTGACTCTTCATTTTTTATATCATATTTCGTGCGTTATTCCATCTAATAGATCTGTGATTGAGTATTCATATTTCATTGGTGGCTTTTATATATCTTGATGATCATTATTGCTAGTTAGATAGTTTACCCAAATAATGTTCTATCGTCGATGCTGTGGCGTAGGCTGAGCATTATTCATTACTTGTGCCCCTACATCGGGTACGGGTCATGATACATTTTTAGTGGTGGCCCATACAGGTCCTGGAGGTCGCAATTAGTGTGATTCATAATGGCGCTCTGATTTGAGTGTTATTACGAGCCTATTTCAGGATATATGACATAGGCTATAGGCTGAGAATACTCAATCATAACTACGAAAAAAAAATTATTATTTATTTCGACTGTTCTTCCTTTATATTGATAATTGAGCTTTAACTGTTCTTCTTTGATTAAATTATATCTTGTGCCATATTAATTTTTTTCTTTTGCTTTGCCTTAGGATGCCACCTAAGACTCGATCACTGCATGGAGGAGCAGCTTCGGAGGGATCTACGACTTCCCGAGCGCCTACACCAGTCACTTCTCTGGTGATTGGCATATCAACTGTGTTCAGGGATCCACCTCCAGTACAAAGGGTTATTCCAGTTGTATTTGAGGGAATTCTATCTCTACCTCCCGTACCGACAGATGTGACTCAGATGTTCGTACTATTTCGCGGGATGTTAGAGGCCTAGAGGGCCCAGTCAGAGGCTCACCAAAGTCAGACCGACGTATTGTGGCAGGGTATTATGAGTGTTCATCATCTTGCCTATGCTGCAGTCGAGAGAGATGCTCCAGTCCAGCAACAAGTTGCTTCGCAGGTTGCCTCGCTTCGGTCGAGTAGTATACAGGACTTCAAGATGTTGAAACCTCTGGTCTTCAAGGGGATCAAGGGCATCGTCTTTACTGATGATTGGCTCGAGGATATCGAGTGTTTTATGAGGGTATCCTATCTTGCTGAGGATATAAAAGTTGAGGCATTGGGACTTCAGATGTTCGACATCTCTCGCGCTTGGTTCAGGAATGAGCCACTTCTTGCTGATGTGGAGAAATCTTAGGAGGTGTTCAAGGACCTCTTCAAGAAGAATTTTTTTCTTTGATGGACATATTAGACTTGGGAAGGCAGTTTGAGAGCCTTACCCAGGAGAGCATGTCTGTGGAGGAGTAGGACACAAAGTTCGGGAGGTTGAGCCAATTTGTAGAGTACTTGGTGAGGGAGCTAGAGGTTCGGGCTATCCGCTTCCACGAGGGTCTGAACTATGAAGTAAATATCATTATTCCATTTTTCTACCAGACGTATTCTAAGATACTTGCGGAGGCATGCAAGGTCGAGCGAGAGTAGAACTTGAGGCCCAAGAGAGACCGCAATTCTTTTGTGGGGGCCAGTAGCAACGCATGACCTGCTAATTATCCTCATCTTCTAGGCCTTTCCAGCAGTGACAATAGTATCCGACTCCATCTAGGGCACCGGCTCACCAAGAACCACAGCAGTAGCAAAGACACTCATTGCACGCTTCCTGCCACTACTGCAACAAGCCCGGCCATATTTGAAAAGTTTGCAGGAAGAGGTTGGGAGTTTGTTTGTATTGTGGCACAGAGGGGCATCAGATTAGAGATTGTCCTACCAACCCTCATCGTGTGGCTCAGGGAGAAGCTCCATCTCAGAGAGCACCGATGAGACCACTTGCAGTATAGCCGAGGGGACAGTCGCTTCCGACCCAGCAACAATATTATGCCCAATAACAGCATCAGGGAGGTGCACCTCAGAGACGAGCATTTGCTATGACGGTCGAGGAGGTTGATCCCACCGAAGATGTTATTCTAGGTTCTGTTCTCCTTCATTCTATTCTAGCTTTAGCATTATTTGATAGTAGTGCTTCTCATAGTTTTGTATCTGTTTCTTTTGCTTTGAAGCATCATTTGGTAGTTGAGCCTTTGCTTAGGACTTGTAAGATCATGACCGGGGGAGGCATTATCCTGGTTAGTGATATTTATAAGGATGGGGTGTTACTCTGGGAGGCGGGGTGCTGAGTGCGTGTCTACTTGTAATGCTACTTCTGAGCTATAATATTGTACTCGGGATGGATTGGTTGAGTAGGCACCATGCTAGTATATATTGCAGAGGAGATAGAGTTTTATTTAGCCTGCCAGGAGAGCCCGAGTTTGAGTTTGCTAGAGGACCTTCAGAGTAGGGAGAAGGCATTATCTATGGAGCTATGGTGGAAGAAAAGGAGTTGCCGCATCCGTTGATAGCAGAGTTCTTGGATGTATTTTCTGAGGAGTTGCTAGGATTGCCACCAGATTGAATATTGAGTTCTCTATAGACTTAGTGCTCGGTGTAGAGCCAATTTTATAGCATGTCTATAGAGTAAACTACAACGAGCTAGCTAAGCTAAAGAAGAAAGTGGATGAACTGCAAGATAAGGGGTTTATTTGATCTAGTTCTTCACCATAGAAAGCCCCGATATTATTTGTACCGAAGAAGGATCGGTGCGCATGTGCATCGATTACTCGGTATTGAATAATCTCTCTATAAAAAACAAATACCTATTACCGCGGATTAATGATTTATTCGATTAGTTGAGTGGCGCCAAGGTGTTCTCCAAGATAGACTTGAGATCAGGATACCACCAGGTGAAAGTGAAGCCGGAGGACGTTCTGAAGACTGCTTTTCGGACTCGGTATAGCCTGTACGAGTTCATGGTGATGCCTTTTGGGTTGACTAATGCCCTGGACGTATTTATAAATTTGATGAACAAGGTGTTCCACCAGTACCTTGACAAGTTCGTGGTGGTGTTCATCGATGACATTCTCATATACTCGAAGACGCCAGAGGAGCACGAGGAGCATTTGCAAATTTTGTTGGATATGCTGAGGAAGGAGAAGCTATACAGGAAGCTGTCCAAGTGTGAGTTCTTCCAGGACAAAGTGGAGTTCTTGGGGCATGTTATGACAGGTAATGGGGTTTTAGTCGATCCAAAGAAGATCGCAACGGTGGAGTCTTGGAAGACCCCGAGTTCAGTGGCAGAGATCAGGATTATCTTGGGTCTAGCCGGCTACTACAGAAAGTTTGTGCAAGATTTCTCGAGGATTGCTGAGCCGATGACTAGACTCACTAGAAAGGACACAGAGTTTGTTTGGATAGTGGAGTGTCAGGCTACTTTTAAGGAATTGAAGAAGAGGTTGACATCTGCTCATATTTTGACGTTGCCATCAGGGTCTAAAGGTTTCACTATTTATAATGATGCATCAGGAAAAGTATTGGGTTGTGTTCTCTAGCAGAATAAAAAAGTGATTGCCTATGTATCCAGGTAATTACGTTCTCATGAGAAGAACTAACCTACCCATGATTTGGAGTTGACAGCGGTCATCTTTGCTCTGAATTATGGAAATATTATATGTACGGAGAGCGTGTGAAGATCTTCACGGACCAAAAAGCTTGAAGTATATTTTTACTCTGAAAGAGCTGAATATTAGGCACGTCGGTGGCTGGAACTGATGAAGAATTTTGATATATTCTTACAGTATCACCTAGGGAAGGACAATATGGTTTTCAATTCCTTGAGCAGGTATCTGGTAGCTATGTTTTGATGAGGGACCGACATTTGATTCAGGATTTGGAGAGCCTGGGCATTGAGGTGATAGTTCCTGGGATTGCGATGCAGATGTGTGGTCTACAGATACATTCATATTTGATGGAAAGGATCAAGGCAGCTCAGTATGAGGACGTGTCTCTGAGGAGCATCAGAGCACAGGTTCGAGCTAAATTGGAGGATGATTTCACCATTGTTGAGGATGGTTCTTTGTGGCACGGTACTAGATTATGTGTGCCTAGTGGAGAGATACGTAAGGAGGTATTGCAGGAAGCGTATCGCTCTCAGTATTTCATGCATCTAGGTGCCAACAAGATGTATCAAGATATGCGAGAGAGTATGTGGTGGTATGGCATGAAGAGGGAGGTGGCACAGTTTGTATCCAGATGCTTGCTTTGCCAGCAGGTAAAAGCTGAAAGGCGGAGGCCAGGTGATTTGCTCCATCCATTATCCATTCTAGAGCGAAAGTGGGAGCACATTACTATGGATTTTGTGTCCGAACATTCATGATATCTAGGAGAAAAAGACACAATTTGGGTCATCATTGACATGCTGACCAAGTTGGCCCATTTTTTGCCTTTCAAGGTGGGTTTGTCTAGGAGAAGCTAGCAAAATTTTATATGTGGCAGATCGTCAGGATACATGGGGTTTACGTCAGCATAGTCTCAGATTGGGATAGTCATTTCACTTCTCATTTCTGGAGGAGTTTGCAGACAAGCTTTGGCACTCAGCTCAAGTTCAGTACTGCATATCACCCCCAAACAGATGGACAGTCAGAAAGGACCATTCAGACTCTCGAGGATATGCTGCATACCAGTATACTAGATTTTGGGGATTCTTGGGAGGATTATCACTATTTGGTAGAGTTTTCTTACAACAATAGCTATCAGGACAGTATAGAGATGTCAACATTTGAGGCTCTGTACGGGCAAAAATGTCGTACTCGCTTGTCATGGGACAATATTGGAGAGAGAGATTTTCTAGGGCCAGAGATAATGGTGGATGCAGAGGAGAAGGTTAAGCTGATCACGGATAGACTTCGGGTGGAGCAGGACAGACAATGACATTTGGCTGATAGTCAACGTAGACCTTTGGAGTTTGAGGTATAGTTTTAAATTTTTGTTTTGTGCTTGATATTGGTTGTTTGTTATAGATTAAGTTCTTATGGTTGTGGTATATTCTAGGTTGGAGGTCTGGTGTTTCTAAGGATTTCTCCGATACGAGGCACGATTCGCTTCGGTGGAGGCAGAAAGCTTAGTCCGCGATTCATCGGACCCTTCAGTATTCTCGAGAGGGTCGGTGTAGTTGCCTACAGACTAGACTTACCACCTGTATTGGAGGGAGTTCATAACGTATTTCACGTATCACAATTGAGAAGGTACGTGGTGGATCCTAGTCACGTATTGGATCACTCAAAGATAGAGGTGGGCCCTACTCTTAGCTAAACAGAACAGCCAGTTGAGGTTCAGGACCAGAAAGATAAGGTACTGAGAAACCAGACCATTCCTTTGGTACACATCACCTAGAGGCATCACTCTCCGGATGAGTCTACCTGGGAGAGGGAGGATGAGATGCAAGAGCGGTGCCCATATCTGTTTGTGCCTTGAGGTATGTTCTTCCTTGTTTTGTTTTGCTTTCCTAGGGGTAGCTTCGTCTCTGAATTTTGAGGACAAAATTATTTTAACAGGGGTAGACTTGTCTACCATATTTTCTAAAAATGGATATTTAGGTCATTACATAATTAATTAAATATGTGCATATTGTATATTTATTTCTTGTATTATTTATTTATTGTTAGATGTTATATTATAGTTTAGACTTGTTTTAGTGGACCTAAGTAGATTAGACCTGACTCTTGGACCAACATTATTTCTAGCTAGACTTGAGCCCAACAAACAAGCCTAATTCTTTAAGTTGATGATTAATTACTCAAACTATTTGGAAAAGAACCTTCCTTCCTTAATTACTTTCTTCATGACAACCCCATAGGGGTGTTTTAGACTTTGCACACTTGCTTGAACCCCAAGCAAGGGGCCAGCCACTATTTAGAGAGAGGAGTTTCTATCTCCTCTCTTTTTTCCATCTCCCAATAGATAAAATTCAGTTTTCTCCTTCTAATTAGACTCTAAATCTATAGTTTAATCACTAGGAATCCTCTCATATATTAGGGATACCCATAGAAAGAGGAATTAGATTCATAGGAGGCCTTTGGAGAAATTTATGATGTATTTTCTGTTAATTTTGGGGAAATTTCGATATTGGCAAAATATGTGTTTGTCAATAGGTCAATTAGACCAAATTGACATATGTTTGGTTGTGTGAGACTAGTTCATGTCCATAATTGGATACGTGTAGGCCATATCATGACATTTTGGTGATACTGGTTGATTTAAGGGGTTTTCTTCGACACGGGGGTTTGAGCATGCCATATTTTGACACAAGCACGTAGTGATGTAGCTAGAACTTTATATTTATGATATTAGACTTGCTCGTTTCTTTCGGGATACGTTTGGTGGTGAGTTGGAGCCGTATTGCAAGCGTATCATAGATTGAGTGTGATACGGGTTCGGTGCACTCCACGTGTTTGTTATTTTGCTTTCTAATTCTTTTGGTCTAGTATAGCTATTTGAGTATTGTATATGAGTTATATATATATATATATATATATATATATATATGTGTGTGTGTGTGTGTGTGTCACTACTATATTTTCTAGGAAAGGATATTTTGGTCATTTCATAACTAATTAAATATTATGCATGTTGAATATTTATTTATTGTATTATTATTTATGGTTAGATGATAGATTTTATTTTGGGCTTGTGTTAGTGGACCTAACTAGTTTAGATTAGATACATGGACCAACATTTAATTCTAGTTAGAATTGAGCCTAATAGTAAGCCCATTCATTAGGAGAATGAATGAATTAATTAAACCAATTAGACTTGAACCTTTTCTCCTTAATTAATTCCTTCAAGACAAGCCACAAGATATATTGTGGATATTTCATAGTAGCTTGGAGGAGGGGTTAGAGGTCGGCTACATTAGGAGTGGAGAGAGACTCTCTCTTCATTTTTTATTCCAATCTGGATCTAGAATTTCCCTCTTCCAAATTTATTCATCTCTACACCAATTCCTATCCAATTTTTTCCTAATTCCTTCCCTATTCATCATTGGAGGCTATTAGAATAAGGAGGAAGCAAGAATCTACAAGGGAGAAGTAAGAATCTACAAGAAGGAGCAAGGATCTACAAGGAGGAGCAAAGATCTACAAGTTGAAGGCTCTTGACACTTAATTTGGAGATTTTATTAGGAACCCTCCCATGTACTAAAGCTACCCATAGGAATTGGAATTAGGTTCATAGGAGACCTATGAAAAAAGTTATGTGGTAGTTTGTTTCAATTTTGGAAGAATTCTGAGATTGGCACATCTTGTGTTTGTCAATAAGTCAATTAGACCAAATTGACATGTGTTTAATTTTGTGTGACTAGTGTCGTATCCATAATTAGATACGTTTAGACCGTATCCCAAAAATTTGGCGATACGATTTAATTTGGGGGTTTTTTCGACACGAGAGTTTGAGCATGTCATATTTTGACATGGGCACTCAGACGAATAGCTAACACTTCGTGTTGCTTCTAATTATAATTTTAGACTTTCTCGTGTCCTTCGGGGTACGTTTGGTGGTATGGTTGAACCGTATCGCTAGTGTATTATAGATTGAGTGTGATACGGGTGTGGTGCACTCCACGTATTTATTTTCTTGCATTTTAATTCAATTTACCTTGGTTATAGCTATTAAAGTATTATAATTATAATTGTTATATGATATATATGTATATATATAATTATATGTTTGTTCTATATTTTATTTTGATGTATTGATGGTCATGGAAGAATAGGAGAGTGCATGTGCATCATTAGTGTGGATATATATATATATATATATATATATATGAGTGAGTGTATGTGTGTATTAGATGTGCGCATGTGAGCTAGAGGGAGGAAGTTATAAGCATAAGCAGTGATAAGCAGGCGATAAGCAGCAGCAACAGTAAATATAAGCAGGCCGAGAAGCAACATCAAAAGCAGGCCGAGAAGCAGCAACAGTAGTGAGCATAAGCAGCAAGAAGAAGCTACAGAAGCAGCGAGAAGCAGCTACAGAAGCAATAAGCTGCAGCAACAGTAGAAGCAACAAGCTGCAGCAGCTGCAAGCAGTAAGCTGCAACAGCGAGAAGCAGTAAGCAGAAGCTGCAACAACAGAATCAATAAGCAGCAGCAGTGATAAGCAGAAGTTGTAGCAATAAGCAACAGTAGTTTGAGTGCTTAGAAATTAAGTTCTAGATAAGTTAAGTTAAGCAAGTTAATAAGCTAAGTTAGTTTATATTGATAGTTAGTTATGTATATATTGTTAGTGAGTTAAGTTTATATATATATATATATATAAGCAGCACTAGTTAGCATTGGTTAGTATTATTTTTAGTTTACCTTGAGTTACACCAGGGTAATAAAAGTTGAGGTATCTTGGGTATGGGTATTGAATATCCGATAGGGATGTTAGTTACGATAGTTGGCATAGTATTGCTATAAGTTTAAGTGTATGTTAGCGTATAGTGAGGTATGTTGGTTAGTAAGCTAATGTTAGATATTGTATTACCTTGTGATACCAAGGTAATGTTAAGGTATTGGTTTATACTCAAGGTATTGAGTTTGAATATCAAGATGGGTGTGTAGGTGGTGTGATACCGTATTTGGTTCAAAGCCAAGGTATCCACTTAGCATTAGTTTGGCTATGAGTACTATATATTTTGTCTTGTATATATATAATAGTATTTTCATATCTAATAACTTGCGTATCTTATGATACGATATTTTATTAGTATCCTAGTATCCTAGTATAGCTAGTATAGCTAGTATAGCCAAATTACATAGTGTATGGACCCAATATCCTAGTATTAGTTTGGCTAGGACCCAATATCCTAGTACATGGGCCACCACTCTGATATACGTAGCTGGCTTTGTCTTTCCCCTGCTCTCCAGTAATATGGTTCTGGGATGTGACACGTCTTAAGTGGTGGCCCATGCAGGTCTAGAAATTCAGAAGCGTGGGGGATTTACCAGATGTTTTAGATGTCTCGATCATGTTACTCCTTGATCTCCTCCAGTGTCGAATTTATATCCCCAAAATCTTGATTCAACATGTGCCTTGATCCTCGATCAATCATGTCCCTTCCCTTTGATCCTTGTGTTCTTTATCTTTTTGGAATATTGCTCATGATCTTCTGATCATCCAAACTGAGTTCCTCCAGTAGCAGGATAACATTCTGATGTCCGGCAAACCCTTGAGGTTCTGCCTCAATATTCCGGGGCCGGGTCCAGAACAGCTCAGAATGAGGAACATCAGAACCGGCCAGTACCTTTCGTGCAACCAGTACCTGATACAGGAGGGGAAACTAGTATGCTAATTGATATCCTTCGAGAATTATTGGCATCTTAAGGGCGTCGAGAGGACGTACTTATTCAGTCAGTACAAGGGGTCTTGGAAAGAGGCGAACATCGTGCCAACAGCTCGACAAGCAACTTCAAGTGCCTCCAACCCTTGTATTTCTATGGTACCGAGGATGCAATTGCATCGGACACGTGGCTTCAGGACACTGAAGCTATGAGGCAGCAGAAGTGCCGGCTAGAGAGCAAGTGTCATTAGTTCGACTGCAGTTGCTAGACTTGTCCTTAGACTAGTGGGCAACATAAATGATTTCACTAACAGTACCCGTCCCTTAAGTTGTCTTCAGTGAATGGTTTCAGACCAGATATTTTGATATAGTATCGTGTTATGATCTACAACAAAGGTTTAATAACTTGAAGCAGATGGGCAAGACTGTCGACGGCTATACGATAAAATTTTGCAGACTTAGTCAGTTTACTCCCACCTTGGTGGCAACCGAATTAGATCGAGCAATAAGGTTCCAGTAGGGACTTCATCTAGAGATCATATTGGCAGTGGAACAACATGAGTTCCAAACTTTTAATGTTGTGCTAAGAGCAACAAGGAGGCATGAGTATACCTCCCAGCAAATTGTGGATAAGACTGAAGGACGAAAGAGGACTCACACATCAGGACTTTCTTACACCCAATCTTCAGCTCTAGTCCCTGCAGTTAGGGATTTAACTATCGGATCTCTGAGGTAGCCAATTTTGACAGCCTCAGTACAATAAACAGCCCCAACCCAAACTCAACAACAAAGGACATCTTCTACAACAGGGTATTCTCATTATAGAAAACCTGGGCATGTATTTTCTGAGTGTCACAGAGCACAAGGGTTGTTTTTAGTTTATGGAGCTCCAGGCCACAAAGTAGGATCTTACCCACACAGATCCAGTTCATCATTATCATCTTCTCCGACAAGACCGCAGTATCGGGCTCTAGTGTCGATTCAGCAATACCATGGTCATAGGCCTTTATCGACATAATCTCAAGTATTCCAGCAATAGAGGACACAGCAGTATGTGCAGGCCCAATATCAAGTACAGGCCAGACAAGGAGGTCCTCACTAGAGAGGACCAGTACCGAGAGGACGAGGTCAGGTGATGCTAGTCACTGTGGAAGAACAGTTAGCTTCAGGTAAAGTGGTGGCATGTACCATTCTTGTCAATTCTCATTCATCTTAAGTATTGTTTGATTCTAGTGCATCACATTCTTTTATGTTTGCACAATTTGTGACCGAAGTTGGATTAGAACCTGCATCATTATCAGTAAGACTCATTATACTTACTTATAACGGTATCGTGGGAGTCGATAGATTTTATGCCTCGTATCGAGTCGTGGTGTGCGGGCGAGAGTTTCCCGCTAGATTGATAGAATTTTCTTTAGGAGATTATGACGTCGTCTTAGGTATGGATTAGTTGAGTGCCTGATACGCAATGATAGATTGCCATAATGGCAGGGTTATCTTTTGTATTCCCCGAGAAGAAGAATTCTTATTTTCTAGAGGCGAGACAGAGTCTTCATCAGCGATCTTTAGAATTGCAGTAACATAGGAAGTATAATTCCCCAGAGTTGTTAATAAATTTCTCGATGTATTCCTAGAAGAGCTTCCAGGCATGCCAGCAGAAAGCGAGATCAAGTTTACCATTGATATACTTTCAAGAACATCACCAGTGTCAGAGAGAGTCTGTCTATAGGATGGTACCTTCAGAGTTAGAAGTCTTGTACCGGATGATAGAAGAATTGAGAACCAAGGGATTCATTCATACTAGTGGATCACCTTGGGGAGCCCCAACGCTATTTGCGAAGAAGAAGGATAGCACATCATGATTATGTATGGATTATCGTACCCTCAATGCGGTAATCATTAATCATAACTATCTCTTGCCAAGGATCGACGACTTGTTCGATCAGATTAGTGGAGAAGCGATATTTTTTTAAAATTGATTTACGGTCAGGTTATCACCTGTTTAGAGTCAGAGAGCAGGATATACCCAAGACGGCATTCAGATCGAGATATGGACATTGGGAGTTTCTAGTAATGCCCTTTGGAGCAACCAATACGCCAACAGTTTTTATGATTCTCATAAATCGTATTTTCATGCCATACTTGGACAAGTTCATGATAGTGTTCATCGACGACATCTTAGTGTACATTCGAAGTGAAGCAGAGCACGAAAAAATCTTCATAGATTTCTCTAAGTTCTTAGAGAACATAAGTTATATGATAAGTTCAGCAAGTGTGAGTTCTGGCTTGATCGCATTTCATACATAGGGCATATTATTGCTAAAGGAGGAGTTGAAGTGGATCCCCTAAAGATAGAAGCCATTGAGACGTGGCCAATTTCCACGAACAGTTGCAGAAGTTCATATTTTACTAGATTTAGCTGGATATTATCGACGATTTGTGTCATATTTTACTAGAATTTTTGCACCCTTGACGTAGCTAACATGGAAGGATGTGCGCTTTGATTGGACAGATGAATGTCCAAACTCTTTCTAAAAGCTCAAGCAGAAGTTGATCACGGCACCTATTTATACTCTTCCAGATGGGTCAGGTGGTTTCATACTATATTGTGATATATCAGGCAAAGGATTATGATGTATTCTTATGCAGCGTGGCAAGGTTATGTAGGATCATATGGCAACTCTAAAGGGTGGGTGAATAAAGTAAATGCGTGTGCAGCAGAAAATAATCACCAACTAAAAATTCTAAGTTATATGATAACTTATAAACTACAGTAACAGATATTTAAAAGAGAATAAGCAGTGTATAAGTAAGGTTCAGAATAGCAAACTCAAACACAGAGAATTTTATCCTTGTTTCCCTCGTGGAGGACTAGTCCAGGCCCGAGAACTCTTGCTCGTTGTTAATCCACTATTTATGAAATAGGGTACACACGCACCTTTGATCCGAAGAGTACGCCAACTTCTTACAATACGAGCTTTGATCCGAAGAACTCACGACTTTAGACAGGAATTAAAATATAGCTTTTTAACCAAGCTTGTACAACTCAACTCAACTTCTAATTGGAACAGCACTTGGCCACTTAAAAGGAAAGAAAGTTGTCATGAGATCTAATAATGATAAGGATCTTTATAGGAATAGAGAAGATGAAGAATGATTGAGTTAATATGAAAATGGAGAAATTCTTCTCTATTTATAGGATTTTTGTAGATAGAGTTCGGGCTGAGTTCAGATGTATAACATTTAAAATTTTGAACGTTGGAATCCTGGTCTTCAAGAGATAAGTCTGACTAGGAAATCGGTTTTTGAGTACCCTAGTTCGGACCGAGTTCGGGCAGAACTCGTGCCGACTTCGGTTTGGTCTGTTTCAGACTGTTCTGAGTTGAGTTTGAGTTTGGCTCGAATCCAAATGAAGTTTTGGTTGGGTAGGCTTATGTTTGAGTGGGCTTGGATACAGGTTTAATCTATATGCCAAAATTTTGTTCCGACTCATATAAGTTCTTAGACTCAATAAAATAAAAAATTACATAACAAACCATAAAAGAAACCTGAACATAATCATCTGTATTCATAGCTTATGGCGAAGTGATACGCCATCTTCTTCTCAGATCCATCAGAGTTGCAAGGTATCGACTCATAGTTTGGATCGATTATTAAAATCGGTTTGACCATGATCAGATGGGCCAACAATCTCCCCCATTTTAAGAATTGACAAAACTGCGACTGATACAAGAACTAAGATTATTAATAATTAAAGACTCCCCCACAACAACAGCTTTTAACGGTTGTTATGTGTGTATCATCGATGTCTCCTCCATCGTTATTTTATCAAAATGGTAACTCTCCCACGTAATATTGGAGACAAGCGAAACAAAAGAAAGTAAAGTAGATACAACACAATATCAAGAGCGCAATAAAAAATAGCTTACAACAGACATCATTACCAATATTTATTAAAATAAAGCATTAATAATAAAAGTCTCATTGCCAAACTAAAGTAGCATATCTGGAGTAACATCTCATAATAAAAAACATGAACATCTAAATGCTAAGCTAATAATCTTTACACTACTTCTGATCATTTTCACTGGTCTCTGTCGAACGGTTGGGATCATAAAAAGTAGCAGCAGGATCAAAATATCGATGTGCGTTTGATCATTTATGCGATAACCTGAGATGGATGGGTCATGAACCATATGAATCGATCTACTGCCAGGGTATTGAGAGAAGTTATAAAGCATATCCAGAATAGAGTTGGATATAGCCAAAGCCTAGAGAGTGGTACGGTGATCCATGGTACGATAACGATCATCCTCTAATCTGTGATTATCATCTTCCAGCCGAAAGCGATCCTGGAGCATAGTGTGGAGATACTCAAGAGTAATGGGAGAAGAAGGTGGGGTAGTATCATCAGAAGGTGGTGCAGATGGGCCAGTACTAGAGGTAGAATCAAAAGGTAGAACAGTTGGGAGAGTAGGGTCAGTGCTACAGGCAGTAAAGAGGTAGGAGGGCTCTGCTAGATAAGGCCATTCATCCAACGGAATGTTAAAGTGTTGAAAATGATAGGTAAGTACATAGCATATAATAATTTTTGCCTGGTCTTACGTACTCGAACCATAGTTTGAATAATAGACTTTGGAAATCTAAATTGAATTCCAAAGTGGAGATGTTAGATAGCAAACAGTTCTAAGTTTATGATATTAACAGTGGATGATTGCTTGGGAATGATCACAGAGAAAACAATATGATGTAAGTCATAAAACCATTTGTTAAGGTGTTTGGCTTTAATCTTACCCTGGGAACGAGTGACAAAAGTGCAAAGGGAATCCTTAAAGGAGTCTAGAGTCTTGCCTTTGGGAAAAATAAATTTGGTGATGTCGACAAGGGGTTCACCATCGTTTGGAATATTAAGTATTTCTCCCAAGTCGTCAAAATCAAATTTAATGTTTATCCCGCCAACACGAGAATGAATAGAATCACCTTCATATATTAGATTGCAGTAAAATATTTTGATGGCATTGATATAGATTGAAAATCTAGATATAACTAATTCATCCAATCCCAAAGTGCGTAAAGTAGGCATATTTGCAGGAAATAGGGTAAAATTGATAGGATTTCCAGGACAGACAGTACTAGTAACAAAATTATCAAACCATTCTACATATTGTTCAAGAGATGAAAATAGGAATCCATCATAATCATCCTCATCGGGCATTGAAGGACTGAACAGGGAGCATAATATATCTTCATGAACATTGGAAGATGATGCTTCCCTAACAACTTTTCTTTTTCTAAATAACTTAAGAGCCACTTAAAAAAAATAAGAGAGGAGAGATGATTATACATGAAAATAGATAGAGAATATAAAGGAGAACCTTGAGAAACACCAATATCTAAGATTTGGAGAGACGAGAGATCGTATAACTATAGGTTTTCTATTTTCATCAAGATCAAGTTTGGTTGATGTTGCCATTAGAGTTCTAATAGATTTTGCGTTGTCCATATCGATTTTCTTTATCACATCTTTTGCATACTTTGATTGATTGATGAATATTTCCTAAGAATTCTGCTTGATTTGTAATCCGAGGAAGAAAGTGAGTTCTCACATCATGCTCATTTCGAATTCCTTCTGCAACTTAGCAAACTTGTTGCATAACATCTCATTTGGAGATCCAAAAATAATATCATCTACGTAAATTTACACTAAAAAAAGATTTTTATCATGAGATTTTATAAATAAGGTAGTATCAACTTTCCCTTTAAAAAAATAATTTTCAAGTAGAAAGGAGCTAAGGCGTTCATACAAAGCACGAGGGGCTTGTTTGAGTCTGTATAGAGCCTTTCTAAGCTTGAAAACATGATTAAAAAATTTGAAATCTTCAAAACCATGGGGTTATTCAACAAAAACTTTCTTTTTTATAACACCATTTAAGAAAGCACTTTTGACATCCATTTGAAATAATTTAAAGTTGTAAAAACTTGTAAAAGCATAAAGCATGCAAATTGATTCTAATCTCGCAACAGATGCATAGGTCCCATCGTAGTCAATACCTTCTTCTTGATTATAACCTTGAGCTATGAGACGTGCTTTGTCACGAGTGACTATACCATCCTCATTAAGTTTATTTCGGAAAACCTATTTGGTACTAATGAATGGGTAATTATTTGGTCTGGGAATGAGTTCCCAAACTTGATTTCGTTCAAATTGGTTGAGTTCCTCTTGCATTGTAGAAATCCAAAACTCATAATCAAAGGCTTCTAAAATATTTTTAGGTTCTATTTTAGAAATAAAAGCAACATTTATGATAATATCTCTAGTTGCAGAGCGCGAACTTATACCTTTCGATAACTCACCAATTATCAAGTTCTCTGGATGGTTGGTTGAGAATTTCAATCTTTTAGGTAAGCTGTCCAAATAAATTATTCCATTTTCATCTTCAGGGGTTTTATTGGAGGTTATCCTGATATCTTCATCATCATTGTTACTTACTACTTGACTGTTAAGCTCATCAAAAGTAACATTAATTGATTCTACAACATTCAATAACTTTTTATTAAAAATTCTAAAACCTTTACTCTTAGCAGCATAACCAAGAAAAATTCCTTCAACAGCCTTGGAATCAAATTCACCTAAGTTATCTTTAGTATTCAAGATAAAACATTTATAGCCAAATACTTTAAAATAACTGATGGTATGAATTCTATTAAACCAAAGCTCATAGGGAGTCTTCTTCGATATAGGTCGAATAAGAACCCTATTAAAAATTAGGCATGTTGTATAGACAGTCTCAGCCCAAAAATATTTTGGAAGGTTATACTAATTTAACTTGACTCTAGCCATATCACCAAGAGTTCTGTTCTTCCACTACATAACACCATTTTGTTAAGGAGTTCTAGGACAAAAAATCCATGCACAAATCTATTTGAATTACAAAATATTTTAAAATCAGAATTTTTCAGTTTTTCTCCATGATCACTTCGTATACGAGTAGTCATGAAACATTTTTCATTTTGTACCTTTTTGTAAAAAGTAACAAATTCTGAAAAAGTTTTATTTTTATTTGCTAGAAAATAAACCCAACTATATCTAGAAAAGTCATCAACAATCACATAGGCATAAAGCTGACCACCAAGACTGACGACTCTGCTAGGTCCAAACAAATCCATATGCAAAGGTTGAAGAGGGCTAGAAGTACTTACAGCGTTTATTGATTTGAAAGAAGATCATGTCGTCTTGTTCTTTTCACATTCAGCACAGACCATATCTTTCATTAAAGGAATTTTAGGTAAATCTTTTACCAATTTCTTTAAAGATAGTCTTGCTATAGTGTCCATATTTGCATGTCCAAGGCGCATATGCCACAACCAACTTTCGTCTTTGGTTGCGTATAAGCATCTTTCTGTATTGTTAGAATTTTATGAAAAATAAAAATATATATATTATCTTCTTTTATTCCCTCATAAGTTATCTTACCAGTAGATTTATCATAAATAGAGCATTTGTCTTTCACAAAATTAATGCCATAACCATGGTTAGCCAATTGACTAATGCTTAGTAGGTTATGTTTTAATTCTATTACTAAACATATATCTTTAATAATAGGGGAAGGATAAATACCTATATTTTCATTACCTATAATATCCTTTTAGATTATTGCCGAAGGAGATGTATCCTTCTTTCTTTATCGATAGAGTTGCGAATAGATTTGCATTACCAGTCATATGACGCGAGCAACCACTATCGAGAATCTATTTGTTTCTAGTGTGAGAGAGAAGATCCACCTACAACAAAAGTTGAAGATGTAATATTTGGTACCCACTTTTATGAGGTTCTTGATATGTTAGTTTTTAGAACCCAGATATATATATATGCATATCAACTAATTTTCTAATTTTATATTGTCGTGATATGTGCTCTTTAGTACCACAATAGTGGCATATAGCAGACATGTGTTCATACTAGGTGCAGAGGCATAATGTATATATAAGTATGTTGTGATTTACGTGGATACTTGTAATAGAATGCATGATTAGAAGGTTTAGCCTTCTTGGGTTGTGTCTGGTGAGTGTTCTTGGGCCATGAGTGACACGTGTTAGATTGGAGAGCAGTTTGTACAGGCTGTTTTCCTAATTTTCAACTTTTTGGAAGTGTCAAGTAACTTAGTATATCTAGCAGTTAAAGCATTAATTCTAATAAGTGCATTACTACTCTTTTTCTTCTATATTTCATAATCTTCTTTGAGCTTAATATAATCCTTGTCCTGTTGCTTATTTTTAAGAAGTGCTTCTTGTAAGTTCAATATAACTAAAGCTAATTCATCTAAATCACTTGGAGATTGTATTTCTCTGATCTCATCTAGGAGTGTGGACAATCTAGTAATCTCAAGTTTGTGTGCTTTGAGTTCCTTCTTAGAGTTCTTGTATTTATCAAGTAGTGATTTGTGATCATCTAAAAGGTCACTAAAGGCATCACCTAGTTTATCAAATATAAAGCCATCATATAGGTGGTTCGTAGATACCTGATCGAATGCCATTAGACAAACATTTGCCAAGTTGCGAGGATTCTCATCTTCTTCATAATTGCTTGCTTCGCTTTCACACCATATGCTTGTATTTATGCTTTCTTTTTCTTCCATGTTGCTAGCTTCTTCTTTGTGCTTGTACTCATGAGTGGCTTCAAGAAGTTTCTAGATTTCATATGAGGTCGCACAAGAAGAGATGCGATTGAATTCATTTTTGTCTAAAGCATAGTAAAGAGCATTCATTACTTTTGAATCAAGACTAGCTAGCCTCTTCTATTCTTCTGTGTAATCATAATAGGGTCTGTTAACTAAAATGGAAGTGAGAGGAGAAATGATGGTAGGCTTTCTATAGCCCTCAATAGTTTTGGTCCATACGTCAAAACCAAGTGATTTGAAATAAAACTCATACATGTCTTCCAATAAGTATAATTGGTTCCGTTAAATAGTAGACGATCATCTATGGATTGGCCTACTCTGGTAAAGCTAGACTTCATGTTAGCCATGTGTATTCTAGAGTGTATAAACTAACCACAGTTTAATGAACATGCCTGTTTTGATACCCATTGTAGGATGGTGTAGCAACTCTAGAGGGGGATGAATAGAGTAAATACGTGTGTAGCAGAAAATAATCACCAATTAAAATTTTAAGTTACAAGCTAACTTATATACTGCAGTAACAGATATTTAAAAGAGAATAAGTAGTGTATAAGTAAGGTTCAGAATAACAAACTCAAACACAAAGAATTTTAGCCTGGTTTTCCTCTTGGAGGACTAGTCCAGGCCCGAGAATTCTTGCTCAGTGTTAATCCACTATTTGTGAAATAGGGTATACATGTGCCTTTGATCTGAAGAGCACGCCAAATTCTTACAATACGAGCTTTGATACGAAGAACTCGCGACTTAAGACAGGAATAAAAAAATAGCTTTTTAACCAAGCTTGTAGAACTCGACTCAACTTCTAATTGGAACAGCACTTGGGCACTTAGAAGGAAAGAAATTTTTCTTGAGATCTAAGAAAGATAAGGCTCTTTATAGGAATAGAGAAGATGAAGAATGATTAAGTTGATATAAAAATAGGAAAATTGTTCTCTATTTATAGGATTTTTGTAGACAGAGTTCGGGCCCAGTTCGGATGTATAACGTTTAAAATTTTGAACGTTGGAATACTGGTCTTCAGGAGATGAGTTTGTCTAGGAAATCGGTTTTTGCGTACCCTAGTTTGGACCGAGTTCGGACAAAACTCATGCCGAGTTCGGTTTGGTCTATTTCAGACTGTTCTGAGTTGAGTTTGAGTTTGGCTCGAATCCAAATAATGTTTTGGTTGGGTAGGCTTATGTTTGAGTAGGCTTGGATACATGTTCAATCTAGATGCCAAAATTTTGTTCTGACTCACATAAGTCCTTAGACTCAATAAAATAAAAAATTACATAACAAACCATAAAAGAAACCCGAACATAATCATATGTATTCGTAGCTTATGACGAAGTGATGCGCCATCTTCTTCTCAGATCCATCAAAGTTACAATGTATCGACTCATAGTTTAGATCGATTATTAAAATCGGTTTGACCAAAACCAGATGGGCCAAGAATCTCCCCCATTTTGAGAATTGACAAAACTGTGACTGATATGAGAACTAAGATTATTAATGATCAAAGACTCCCCCACAATAATAGCTTTTAACGGTTGTTATGTGCGTATCAATGATGTCTCTCCCGTTGTCATTTGATCAAAATGGTAACTCTCCCCCGTAATGTTGGAGACTAGAGAAACAAAAGAAAGTGAAGTAGATACAATACAATATCAAGAGCGTATTAAAAAATAGCTTACAATAGACATAATTACCAATGTTTATCAAAATAAAGCATTAATAATAAAAGTCTCATTACCAAACTAAAGTAGCATAACTAGAATAACATCTCATAAGAAAAAATATGAACATCTAAATGCTAAGCTAATGTTCTCTACACTACTACTGATCATCATCACTGGTCTCTGCCGAACGGTTGGGATCATAAAAAGCAGCAGTAGCATCAAAATATTGTTGAGCGTCGTGATCATCTATGCGATAACCTGAGATGGATGGGTCATGAACCATAGGAATCAGCCCACTTCTAGGGTACTGAAAGAAGTTATAAAGCATATCCAGAATAGAGTTGGATATAGACGGAGCCTGGAGAGTGGTACGGTAATCTATGGTACGATGGCGATCATCCTTTAATCTGTGACGATCATCTTCCAGCCGAAAGCGATCCTGGAGCATAGTATGGAGATACTCAAGAGTAATAGGGGAAGAAGCTAAGGTAGTATAATCAAGAGGTGGTGTAGATGGGCCAGTACTAGAGGTAGCATCAATAGGTGGAACAGGTGGGAGAGTAGGGTCAGTCTTACTGTCAATAAAGAGGTGGGAGGGCTCTGCTAGATAAGGACAGTCATCTAACAAAATTTTAAAGTATTGAAAATGATAGGTAAGTACATAGCGTACAATAATGTTTGCTTGTTCTTACGTACCCGAACCATAGTCTGAATAATAGTCTTTGGAAAGCTAAATTAAATTCCAAAGTGGAGATGGTAGATAGCACACAGTTCTAAGTTTATTATATCATCAGTGGAGGATTGCTTGGGAATGATCACAGAGAAAACAATATGATGTAAGTCATAAAACCATTTGTTAAGGTGTTTGGCTTTAAGCTTACGCTGGGAACGAGGGACAAAAGTGCAAAGGGAATCCTTAAAGGAGTCTAGATTCGTGCCTTCGAAAAAATAAATTTGGTTATGTCGACAAGGGGTTCACCATCGTTTGAAATATAAAGTATTTTCCCCAAGTCATCAAAATCAAATTTAATGTTTATCCCGCCAACATGAGAATGAATAGAATCATCTTCAAAGATTAGATTACAGTAAAATATTCTGATGGCATTGATATAGATGGGAAATCTAGAAACAACTAATCCATCCAATCCCAAAGTGCATAAAGTAGGCATATTTGCAGGAAATAGGGTAAAATTAATAGAATTTTTAGGACAGACAGTTCAAGTAACAAATTTATTAAACCATTCTACATATTGTTCAAGAGATAAAAATAAGAATCCATCATAATCACCCTCATTGGGCATTGATGGACAGAACAAGGAGTTGAATATATCTTCATGAATATTGGAATATGGTGCTTCCCCAACAACTTTTCTTTTCCTAAATAAACTTAGGAGCCATTTAAAAAAAATAAGAGAGGAGAAATGATTATACCTGAAAATAGATATAGAATATAAAGGAGAACCTTGAGAAACACCAATATCCAAGATTTGGAGAGATGAGAGGTCATATATTTATAGGTTTTCCATTTTCATCAAGATCAAGTTTGGTTGATGTTGCCATTGGAGTTCCAATAGATTTTGCGTTGTCCATATCAAACTTCTTTATCACATCTTTTGTGTACTTTGATTGATTGATGAATATTTCCTGACAATTCTGCTTGATTTGTAATCTGAGAAAGAAAGTGAGTTCTCCCATCATGCTCATTTCAAATTCCTTCTGCATATACTTAGCAAACTCATTGCATATCATCTCATTTGGAGATCCAAAAATAATATCATCTACGTAAATTTGCACTAATAAGAGATTTTTATTTTAAGATTTTATAAATAAGGTAGTGTCAACTTTTCGTTTAGAAAAATAATTTTCAAGTAGAAAGGAGCTAAGGCGCTCATACCAAGCACGAGGGGCTTGTTTGAGTTCGTATAGAGCATTTCTAAGCTTGAAAACATGATTAGAAAATTTAAAATCTTCAAAACTAGGGGGTTGTTCAACAAAAACTTTCTCTTTTATAACACCATTTAAGAAAATACTTTTGACAACCATTTGAAATAATTTAAAGTTATAAAAACTTGCAAAAGTATAAAGCATGCAGATAGATTCTAATCTCGCGACAGGTGCATAGGTCTCATCGAACTCAATACCTTCTTCTTGATTATAACCTTGAGCTATGATACAGTGACTATACCATCCTCATTAAGTTTATTTCAGAAAACCCATTTGGTACCAATGATTGGGTGATCATTTGGTCTAGGAATGAGTTCCAAAACTTGATTCCGTTCAAATTGGTTGAGTTCT
The DNA here is from genome assembly GCA_036927795.1 of Iris macrosiphon. Classification (NCBI taxonomy): domain Eukaryota; kingdom Viridiplantae; phylum Streptophyta; class Magnoliopsida; order Asparagales; family Iridaceae; genus Iris; species Iris macrosiphon. Next base: position 85,778,235 of record JAYESA010000008.1, read on the forward strand.
ATTTTTATTTTAGAAATCCAAAACTCATAATCAATGGCTTCTAAAATATTTTTTGGTTCTATTTTAGAAATAAAAGCAACATTACAATAACATATCTTGTTGCAGAGCGAGTACTTATATCTTTTGACACCTCACTAATTATCAAGTTCTCTGGATAGTTGGTTGAGAATTTCAATCTTTTTGGTAAGCTTTCCAGATAACTTGTTGCATTTTTATTTTCAGGGGTCCTATTGGAGGTTATCCTAATATCTTCATCATCATTGTTACTTGCTACTTGACTGTTAAGCTTATCAAAAGTAACATTAATCGATTCTTCAACATTCAATGACTTTTTATTAAAAATTCTAAAACATTTACTCTTTGTAGCATAACCAAGAAAAATACCTTCATCAGCCTTGTAATCAAATTTACCTAAGTTATATTTAGTATTCAAGATAAAATATTTGTAGCCAAATACTTTGAAATAACTGATCGTAGAAATTCTATTAAACAAAAGCTCATAGGGAGTCTTCTTCGATATAGGTCAAATAAGAATCCTATTCAAAACATGGTATGCTGTATTGACAGTTTCAGTCCAAAAATATTTTGGAAGGTTATACTGATTTAACATGACTCTAGCCATATCGCCAAGAGTTCTATTTTTCCACTACACAACACTATTTTGCTAAGTAGTTCTAGGACAAAAAAATTTATGCACAAATCTATTTGAATTACAAAATATTTTGAAATCAGAATTTTCCAATTCGCCTCCATGATCACTTCGTATACGAGTAGTCATCAAACATTTTTCATTTTGTTCCTTTTTGCAAAAACTAACAAATTCTGAAAAAGTTTTATTTTTATTTGCTAGAAAATAAACCCAAGTATATCTAGAAAACTCGTCAACAATCACATAGGCATAAAGCTTACCGCTAAGACTGGTGACTCTGTTAGGTCCAAACAAATCCATATGCAAAAGTTAAAGAGGTCTAGAAGTACATACAGCATTTATTGATTTAAAAGAAGATCTTGTTGCATTGTTCTTTTCACATTCATCACAGACCATATCTTTCATAAAAGGATATTCAGGTAAACCTCTAACCAATTTTTTTGAAGATAGTCTTGCTATAGTGTCCATATTTGCATGTCCAAGGCGCATATGCCACAACCAGATTTTGTCTTTGGTTGCGTATAAGCATCTTTCTACATTGTTAGTATTTTTTAAAAGATAGAAAATATATATATTATCTTCTTTTATTCCCTCATAAGTTATCTTACCAGTAGATTTATCATAAATAGAGCATTTGTCTTTCACAAAATTAATGCCATAACCATGGTCAACCAATTGACTAATGCTAAGTATGTTATGTTTTAATTTTGTAACTAAACATACATCTTTAATAATAGGGGAAGGATAAATACCTGCATTTTTATTACCTATAATGTTCTTTTAGATTATTGCTGATGGAGACGTATTCTTCTTTCTTCATCGATAGAGTTGCGAATAGATTTGTATCACCGGTCATATGACGCGAGCAACCACTATCGAGAATCTATTCATTTCTAGTGTGAGAGGGAAGGTCCACCTACGATAAAAGTTAAAGATGTAACATTTGGTACCCACTTTTATGAGGGTCCTGATATGTTAGTTTTTAGAACCCAGATATATACATGCACGTCAACTAATTTTTTAATTCTACATTGTCGTGATATGTGTCCTTTAGTATCAAAATAGTGGCATGTAGCTGACATGTGTTGATACTAGGTGCAGAGGCATGATGTATATATGAGGAAGTATGATATGATTTACGTGGATACTTGTAATTGAATGCATGATTAGAAGGTTTAGCCTTCTTAGGTTGTGTCTGGTGAGTGTTTTTGGGCCTTGAGTGACACGTGTTAGATTGAGAAGTAGTTTGTATAGGTTATTTTCCTAATCTAATTTTTAACTTTTTGGAAGTGTCAAATAACTCAGTATATCTAGCAGTTAAAGCATTAATTCTAATAAGTGCATTACTACTCTTTTTCTTCTCTATTTCATAATCTTCTTTGAGCTTGACATAATCCTTGTCCTGTTGCTTATTTCTAAGAAGTGCTTCATGTAAGTTCAATATAACTAAAGCTAATTCATCTAAATTATTTGGAGATTGTGTTTTTCTGATCTCATCTAGGGGTGTGGACAATCTATTAATCTCAAGTTTGTGTGCATTGAGTTCCTTCTTAGACTTATTGTATTTATCAAGTAGTGATTTATGATCATCTAGAAGGTCACTAAAGACATCACCTAGTTCATCAAATATAAAGTCATCATATAGGGGGTTCGTAGATACCTGATCGAATGCCATCAGACAAACATTTGCCGGTTGCGAGGATTCTCATCTTCTTCAGAATCGCTTGCTTCGCTTTCACATCATATGCTTGTATTTGTGATTTCTTCTTCTTCCATGTTGCTAGCTTCTTCTTTGTACCTGTACTCATGAGTGGCTTCAAGAAGTTTCCAGATTTTATATGAGGTCGCACAAGAAGAGATGTGATTGAATTTTTTTTCTTCTAAAGCATAGTAAAGAGCATTTATTGCTTTTGAATCTAGACTAACTAGCCTCTTCTATTTTTCCGTGTAATCATAATAGGGTTTGTTAACTAAAATGGAAGTGAGAGGAGAAATAATGTTAGGCTTTCTATGACCCTCAATAGTATTGGTCCATACGTCAAAACCAAGTGATTTGAAATAAAAACTCATCCTTATCTTCCAATAAGTATAATTGGTTCCGTTAAATAGTGGAAGATCATATATGGATTGGCCTACTCTGGTAAAGATAGATTTCATGTTAGCCATGTGTATTCTAGAGTGTATAAATAAAGCACAGTTTAATGAACAGGTCTGCTTTGATACCAATTGTAGGATCGTATAACAACTCTAGAGGGGGATAAATAGAGTAAATACGTTTGTAGCAGAAAATAATCACCAATTAAAATTTTTAAGTTACAGGATAACTTATAAACTGCAGTAATAGATATTTAAAAGAGAATAAGTAGTGTATAAGTAAGGTTCAGAATAGCAAACTCAAACACAAAGAATTTTATCCTAGTTTTCCTCTTGGAGGACTAGTCCAGGCCCGATAATTCTTGCTCGGTGTTAATCCATTATTTATGAAATATGGTACACACGTGCCTTTGATTTGAAGAGCATGCCAACTTCTTACAATACGAGCTTTGATCCAAAGAACTCGCGACTTCAGATAGGAATTAAAAAAATAACTTTTTAACCAAGTTTGTACAACTCGACTCAACTTCAAATCGGAATAGCACTTGGGCACTTAGAAGGAAAGAGATTTGTCTTAAGATCTAAGAAAGATAAGGCTTTTTATAGGAATAGAGAAGATGAAGAATGATTTTGATATAGAAATGAGAAAATTCTTCTCTATTTATAGGATTTTTGTAGATAGAGTTTGGGTCGAGTTCGGATGCATAACGTTCAAAATTTTAAACGTTGGAAGCCTGGTCTTCAGGAGATGATTCTGACTAGGAAATCAATTTTTGAGTACCCGGGTTCGGATCAAGTTCGGTCAGAACTCGTACCGAGTTTGGTTTGGTCTGTTTTAGACTATTTTGACTTAAGTTTGAGTTTGGCTTGAATCCAAACAAATTTCTGGTTGGGTAGCTTATTTTTTAGTAGACTTGGATACAAGTTCAATCTAGATGCCAAAATTTTGTTCCGACTCACATAAGTCCTTCGACTCAATAAAATAAAAAATTACATAACAAACCATAAAAGAAACCCGAACATAATCATCTGTAGTTGTAGCTTGTGGTGAAGTGATGCGCCATATTCTTTTCAGATCTATTAGAGTTGTAATTATCGACTCGTAGTTTGGATCGATTATTAAAATTGGTTTGATCATGACCAGATGGGCCAACAGGTTATAGCTTATGCGTCTCAGCAGCTTCGAGACCATGGGAAGAATTATCCTACGCACGACTTGGAGTTAGCAGCAATTGTCTTTGCACTCAAACTTTGGAATCATTACCTTTATAGATATCGAGTAAAGATTTATACTAATCACAAGAGTTTAAAGTATGTCTTTACCCAGAAGGATCTTAACATAAGGCAGAGGAGATGGCTAGAATTAATGACAAACTATGACCTTGACCTTCAGTATCATCCTTGGAAGGCCAATGTCATAGTAGATGCCTTGATCAGGAGAGAAGGAGCCTATTTATTGACAATGCAGTGAGGAATATTAGAAGATCTTCAGGAGATGGACATAGAAGTAGTATTTTATGGCGGCAGAGCATTGATGGCAGGTCTGCAAGTTCAGTCCAGTATAGTGGAGAGAATCAAGGTGCCGCAAGCAACATATATCAAACTTCACCGACTCATGGAAGAGTGTAAGGCAAGACGTAGACCCAAACTAAGCATTAACAGTGGCAGAACTCTTCGCTTTAGAAATCTTCGTTTTGTACCTAACGGAGACATTCGTCGCGAGATTATGTCAGAAGATCATAGTTCACAATATTCAGCGTATCCCGGAGGAACAAAGATGCACAGAGATATTTGTCAGTATTTCTGGTAGAATGGAATGAAGAAAGAGAAAGCCCGGTTTGTCTTCCGATGTTTGGTCTGTCAATAAGTTAAAGCTGAGCATCAGAGACCCGCAGGACTTCTTCAACCGTTACCAATTCTGGAGTGAAAGTGGGAGAATATAACCATGTATTTTTTGTCAGAACTTCCTAAATCCCCAACTGGCAGAGATGTTATTTGGGTAATAGTGGATCATCTCATGAAAGTTGCACACTTTCTTCCTTGTAGAATTGGCCAGTCCACAGAATAGTTAGCGGAGATGTTGTCACGACCCGCACCCGGAATTGGGGCACGAGTACGCGGGTACGTCCAGCCTACGCCGCAGCATCGGCGGTAGAATGCTGTCAAGGTCATGATACTATCTAAGCAATCTCACACGAGCATCCAATCTCCATAAGGAGGCACGGATGACACAATATAATATGAACACATACTCAATCACATAACTACAGCACGATAAGATATCGAAGAAAGAAAATAAAATACAACACAAGTCTAAATATAATAATCTAACTCAACAAATATCCATGTCTCAACAAATATACCGGAGACAAATCCGGTGCCAAATGATCTACTAAAAGAACTAACTAGATAACTAGTGATTCCGGCTAGACCTCCCGGAATCACAACTGAACTACCAAGTCCAAGTCTACAGCTACTCACCCTGTGGTCCATAAAGTGTTGGATACCGGTCCTCTAAGGCATAGTCTGGAAAAATATTTCAAGTCAGGAAGGAGCAAAGTACAGTCTCAAATAACAGTTCCATTTAATTGATAAGGACTATAAAGCAATAAACAGATGATGCTATATACTGAGAGAAGACAGTGAATAAATGCAATGGCAAAATAAGAGACAGGCAATATAAAGAGACAGGCAATATGGACAATATGATATAGTCAGTGCATATATAAAATGAAGAGAACAAGGTACAATATCATATACGGGTGATGTAGTATATGATCTAAAATAGAGAACTGTAATCTATTCTAAGTGTTTGAAATAGTAGTTTCGAAATATGATCGGCTTAGAAATATGTACGAGAGCTATATGGCCTGGCTAATCATATGTGAGGGCATGATTAACACTTACATTGTTCTATACTTGTATAATAGGGATATGATCACATTTCTCACTAACTACTTCCCCGCCCCCAACTAGTACTGTGAATCCAATCATAACATGTCACGATATACGATCAATGTCCAATATATCATGTACGAGGTCTAAATACCAATGTCGTATACAATGTCAATACGATAATCAATGTAACATCTCATGACTAAAGATCCAATCTATATACTAGTCCGTGTAGTACAGTGTCAAGAATCAGATATAACATTTCTAGATACTAGAATTATAAAAATTATCAAACAATTGGAAATTATCAGAGAATGTACTTGCCTTGGGTCCTTAGCTAGTAATACCAATGTCCTATTCCAGAGTATCGCCTGGATGAACCAACAGTCCTATAGACATATCATAAATATAATATTTGTATCAGATGCTACACTAACACACAATCATAATATACTGGCCTCGGGGCTATGCCAGGTATGGCACTAGTCAACTAGGGTCAAGTGCGTCAAGTTGCACGGGCGTCGTGTCTGTGATTGTTATGCAAGACAGACGACGGGGCTCGCCAGTACGTCAGTATACGTGTGGCAGTCAACCAATATTTACTGGGTTACAGGTCAATGTAAAGACGGGGCATCCGTAATTACACTTGGGTCGCCTAGTACACTCTTAAATAGACATATATCATTAATTAAATACAATATGTGTATACCAATAATTACGTACAAAATATGTATAGTATATATACATTAAATAGAAATATATATTATATATATACATATGTTAAAAAATATACATACCATATTTATATATATATATATACAACCAATATTTATACGTATACGAGGAATATATATATATATACTGAATATATATATGTTTATATATATATATATATATATATATATATATATATATATATATATATATATATATATATACACCAAAATAATACAATTACCATATACGTATATATGTACATATATATATATACCAAATTACAATTTTATATATGCTACATATATATATACATACCAAAATTACATACATATATATATATAGGTATATATATATATATATATATATATATACCAAAAATACGTATTTTATTACACGTATTCTATATAAAAATATACCCAATTTACATTTACTAACATATATTATATATATATGTATATATGTATATATGTATATATATACCAAAATACGTACTAATATATATTATTTAATATGTATATACAATATATATTGAATACATATGTATAAATAGAGAAATACACGAAACATACATACATACACACACACACATACACATATACACACACACATACACATATACACACATACACATACACACATACACATATACGAGGGGAGGATCGAACCTGAGTGTGCACGACGTCGGCGAGGACGTCGACGACGATGACGAGGTGGTGGTGGTTCTGCTCGTCGGAGGGGAGCTGATCGTGGAGGGTTGTGGTGATAGTTGATGAGGATGGTGGTGGTGCCGGAGTGCAGCAGGGAGGGGAGACTCGGCTGAGCTGCGGTGGTGGCAGTAGTGGTGATTCGGGAAATGGCTCACCTGGTGGCCGCTCGAGGGGAGTTGGGAGAAGAGCAGGGTCGGGGAAGCAGGCAACGGGAGGAGGGAGATACAGGGAGGAGCTCGGCGGGGCTTGGACGTGTGTCAAAAGAGGGGAGAAGAGGAGTACAGCGAGGTCGGAGGAATGCAGTGATGAGCCGGGGTCGACGGGTGCTCGGCTGAGTGCAGGTGGAGTAAGGTGGACTATGGTCGGAAGTTGCAGCGAGGGATGAGGTGGTGGTGATGGTGGAGTATGATGATGATGGTGGTGGTTCTAGTAGCTCGGTTGGCCGCCGGGGTGAGTTGGCCGGTAGGGGAGCTAGGAGGAGGAGGTCGGACTGCAGTAGCGGAGCGGGGTCGGGACTGATGGTGATGCCGGTGGTCGAGCGGGGTACAGCAGCGGGGGATGAGGGATGAGTGGAGCTGCGCCAGAGTACAAAGCAGCGGGGAGCTCATCGGATGTCGAGGGTGGTGGAGTTTGATAAACGGGTGGCTCGAGGGGGTGGAGCCGTTGGTGGCAAGTCGGAGCTCGGGACGGCCGGATGTCGTGAAGAGGGGAGGAGCAGCAGGGAGCTGCTGGGAGAGCAGGGAGGAGATCGGCTGCACTGCGGGCCGCCGGGGAAGGAGCTCGAGGGGGTCGAGACAGGAGGAGCCGGGGTTTCGGGTTGGAGTCGGGGAAGAAGCTGAGAGCGGTCGGAGCTCGGCCGGGCCGTGGTCGGGGCTTGGCCGGGCCGGTGAACAGTGAACAGTGGCAGTGGGTTTGAAATTCCCCCCTTTTTCCAATTCAAAAAAGAAGGAGAAGAAGAAGAAAGGAAGAAGAAGAAGAGAAAAAGAAACAAAAAAATAAAGAAATGGAGGGTGGCTACGGTTGAATGAGGGGGAGGAGATGGGGGCTTCCCTAGGTTTGGGGATTAGGTCTAGGTTGGGAAGAGTGTATGATGGGACATTAAATAGGATGGTGAGTGGGAAATGAGTGGTGTTGATGCACCTATTTTGAATGGGTGGTCAGGATTTGACATGGAAGAATTCCTTCATGTAAGGATGAGGGTTGTTGACTAGTCAAATATTATGGCTCTTCATTTGGTTTGAACCAATGGGGTGTTGACACCTAATGCAATATTTGCAAATTAGTTCCCTTAAATTTGGATATTTGCACAGACACATAAAATGATGAAAAATTGGTGGGCGATTTGGTGTTTGGTGTTTTATAGGGTAAGGGAGTGTTGTGTGTTTTGTATGGGCTTAATTAATGGGGTATTTGGATTAAGTCAGGATTAGTCAAAATGGTATCCCCAATTTAATTAGAAATAAATGCAAGCTGTGTTCTAAAATTAATTAGAAGTACATGGGGCCAAAATTAGATCGGGTCACATTTTTCATTAGTGAAGAAGACTCAGAACAAAATATTACCCTAATTTGGGTTGCACGAAAAATGGATAAAGATTGCCTCCAATTTTGATTGGAACGCACAACGATACAAAGTTAGAATTTATTCAGAAATTAAATAAACGTCCGCGACGAATATTGTGCAGCTAAAATGAAACACAAGAGAGCATAATTATGAGTTACAAAAGGGTCAGAATGGAAGGCAGGCACGTCTTGGGCAAGGTTATAAAATTTGTTGGAAGGCAAAAGCCAGGGTAGCGCTCCAAATATCGAAGTCTACCAGCTCAAACATTAATGAACACTGTATATATATAATATATTTAAATACACATCTCACACAATTATTTAATTTAAAATACACATATCATGAAATTATTTAATATAACTACCACAATATTAATAATATATAAAAAGTCAAAAATACCCCTATTTTTGAATGTGGTAGTGACAAGTCTACCCTCCTTAAAAAAATTTTGTCCTCGAAATTTAAAATCCTCAATAGTAGGATTTATTCATTATATTATTTTTCATCAAAAGTTAAATTCATCAACCACGAAATCAGGTAGTAATCCACAATGTCATTTCACCATTTTCAAAATTCTGCAATTATTGTATTCCTAAAAATCCTCGAAATAAAAATTAAACTCCATTTTTATCACAATTTTCCTCGAAATTTTTAAGTTAATAATTAAATACTCGAAATTTAATATCTACTCCTCAAATTTAATTTCAATCAATGCATATATATATAATTGAAATCTTATCCCAAAAAGTTTGAATTCAAACACTAATCCATCAATAATCTTATTCCTTGGTTTCCTTTTTCCTCAAAATACTCGACAACGTGATACCTATGGATTTTAATGCAACATCCATAATATAAAATTTTAAATTCATATCTCGCAATCAAATAGATCTAATGATAATCTCCCTAATTTTCTCTAATTTTAATAACCAATTTAATCATATCATAATCTTCCTAAAATTAATAAATCATCATTTATGCAATGTTAATTTCTTAACTCTTCCATTTAAATTAATGCTTATCCTCAAAATTTTAAGCATCTTGTCTCTCCTTGGCAAGTCATAACCCTTTTCATAAATCTACTATGGTCAACCCCAATAATCATGGTCTACGAAAATTCTACCTACAGTCATACAATCTAAGAAAAATATGAACGATCATGTGTCTTTTGACATGGTATTGCAGTCTCTGTCAGGGTGTACTACTAACTACATTCTAACAAAAAATCATGCATACAAGCTACGGTACTAGGGAATCAGTCAATCAATCAAATAGAAAGGAATAGAAGGAAGGAAAGAACAGAACCTGCTAACACATTACCTGCAGTATCGGTCTCCTCGACCGTCATCGCAAATGCCCCGCCCTGCTGGGGTGGTTTCCTTCGTGGGTGCTGAGCAATATACGGTTCCACAGGTAGCCTAACTGGATCTCTATAATTTAGAACTGCGCACTGGCCAGGAAGATAAGGGGCTAGAAGACAATCTCTTACTCGATGTCCCATAGCGCCGCAATGCAAATAAAGTCCTAGCCTCGTTCTACAGCTTTTCCAAAGGTGACCTGGCTTCTTACATAAATGACAAGTCTGCTGTGTCTCTCTCGAAGGCTGCTGCTGATCCTACTGAACATGAACTGGTGCCTGGTACTGCTGTTGATGCTAAAATCCCCATGGCTGTTGCTGAATATGAACTGGGGCCTGGTATTGCTGTTGATACTGAAATGCCCACGGCTGTTGCTGAATACGAGGACGCTTGGCCGGTCCTGTACTAGTATCTCCAGAAATATTATGACTTCTCTTAGGCCTGAGATCCAGATCCTCTTCTGCAATCTGGACATCCATCAAGATTCCCTCAAAGGTAGCGGTACGACGACCAGAAGTGCGTGACCTAATCTCTCTCGTCATCCCCTTTCTAAATTTCCAGGCTCGATCTCTTGGGTCCCGAATCATAGACGATGCAAAACGGTTCAATCGACAAAATTCTACAGCATACTCGTCGACCGACATGTTTCCTTGAACGAAGTCATGAAACTGACTTTCCAAGGTTCCCAATGCCATGTTGAGAAAGAACTTCTCCTTGAAGAGCCCCTTAAAGAGCTCCTTGAAGGTCTCCTAAGTAAGTCCTTGTGCAGTAAGTCTCGGCTCCGTACGATACCACGTGAGTTAGATATCGAACATCTGACTGTCGACCGCCTCTATCCGTAAGCTCTCCAGAATATGGGCCAATCGCAGGCTCCTCTCTATGTCCTCTACACAGTCGTCAGCGTAGAGTATCCCTTCGATACCCTTGAACTCTCGAGACATCATCCTCTTGAAGTCCACTATAGTGCCTGATCTCTGCTGTTGCTGGCCAGGTGTCACGACCCGCACACGGGGTAAGGGTACTAGTCGGAAACAACGCCCAGCCTACGCCGCAGAATCGGCGGTAGAACGCTGTCTAGAAAGTCTATCTAATATAATGAACCACCAAAAGATAGTGTACTCAATCACAGAACTAAGATAGAATGAACACGAATCAGATAAGAATAGAATAGTCATCAACTCATGAGTTTAAAATAATACATCAATGAGTCTGAAGAGTAACAAAAATAAGCTGGAGACAAATCCAGTACAAAAGAATACTATCATACTAGAAGCTACACTCCAGGGTCAACTGTCTCAGTTGGGAAAAGTCCCTCTTGAGCCAGGGTCTCCGAATCTAAACCCACAACATCCTGGGGTCCATAATAGGTAGGGTACTCCTCAGTGTCATCTGGAAAAATATATCTAGTCAGGAAAGGAGCAGAGTACATCTCTAACAGCAGTTCTAATCCATGATAAAAACTATGTAACAGTAAATAGCTGTGGATAAATAAGATGCACAAAATAGATACAAGAGATATATAGACAATAAGGAAATACTGGAAAGAAATATAATAATGAACAATATGCCAATAAAACAATAATACTAATGACTAAGTGTGTGAGTACTAGCTTAACATGTGATCGACTTGGGCAAGATACAATGCGGCCTGGCTAATCATACGTACGGTGCATGATCAACACTATTCGCTTACCAATACTTTATTCAATAGGGATTTGATCACATATCTATACTAATACTTCCCACCCCCAACTGGTATAATAGATCCAACCACGGTATGCTATGGCACTAGATTTCCCCAAGAAGATAGCTAGTCTCCCCGAGAATCGGTGTCTGTACATGTACAAGATAACCAATGAAACATTACTTGCACCATATACACCATATACCAAGGAATAATATCTCATGACGAGATCCGGATATACCAATTCGTGTAACCATAGTGTCGAGAGAAACATGTAAATCTACACTAGATACAACGAACATAGAGGATATCATAAATGAGAAACTATCAGAGAATGTACTCGCCTGAAGTCCAATGAACAGTCTCACAGATGTCTGACTCGGTACCTCGAAGACCTAGATATGGAATACCACATTAATACAAGGTCCCGGAAAGAGAACAAGTCAAACTAGTCAACTCCTAGGTCAATAAATAAATTCTAAGTCAAAAGTCAACTATGGTCAACTCTAAAGTCAACTAAAGTCAAACATGGTCAAACCAAGGTCAACCTCACAAGAAAACTATATAAAATAATATAGAAATAAAATACAACAATTTAGGAATCAAAATTAGATCCCAAATCATACTCACACAAAGTATACTACTAATACAAATAATATATACCCTAAAATAATATATATACAAACCAATATGTATACAAATAACATAATATATTATTACAAATATTATACAAAACACATATATATACACATATATATATACAATAATAATATATAAAATATAATTTAAAACTGTCAAAGCGTCACTGAAAACAGTGAACAAAACAAGATAAAATAAAAACAGGTTTAATAGTGACAGTTTTGACTGTCACTGAAAATTCGTCGCAGAAACTCCATATACGAAACCGCTGCTGTCACAGTTTGCTGACAGTTTCAAACTGTCACAAAAAAATGTCGCTGAAAGGTTGCCGCTCAAAACTGCCGCAGCATTAATGACAGATCTGTCATTAATGCTGACCACTGTACAGCGGCTGCTGTTCAGACCAAATAATGACAGTTTCACTGTCATAAAAACCACTGTCACCAAAATAAATAAAAATATAAAATATATATATATATATATATATATATATATATATAAATATATATATGCAATAATAATCACAATACATATATATAAATAAATAATTATATACTTATATATATATGCACATATAAACTTATAATTAAATACTAATAGTTACAACACATGCACATATTAATGTTCATATTTTACATGGCTAGAAGCACACCTAAAATATATATACATTAATATACAAATAATTACATAATAATTATAAATAATATAATTACACAATTAAACACACAAATATATTTTATAAAACATTTATGTATAATTTATACTATTAACATAAGTACATATATAATTACATGCAAGAAAGCTACATATTATATTTGTACATCATATTAGCACACACAAAAATATATAGATCTATGCTACAATAATTACTATAATAAATACACAAAATAAATATATAATATCTATATATATTTACTAATTATAATTGAAGAATTTAAACCATACATAATTAGATCTATTCAAAAATTCACACAATTGGAGAGTATCACACCGTATCCCACTAGATCTAGGATACGCATGTGACACGAGTCCAACACACAACCAATTGTATCCCGAAGGATACAAACAAATCACAAATAATATTTATGAATAAATCAAAGTGTCAAAAGTAGATCTATGTGTCCGTGTCAAAATACGACATGTTCAAAGTCCCGTGTCGGAGGGAAAACCCCCAAAATGACACGTATCACCAAATAGTTGGGATACGAACCACATGTACCAAATTATGGACACGACACTAGCCCCAAACACATAAGCTCATGTCCAATTGATCTATAGGATCAATTGACATACACAACAAAATATAAATTCGGAATTCCAACAAAATTGACACAAAAAGCACCATAACTTTCTCCATGGGTCTCCTATGAACACAAAATAAAGTCCTATGGGTAGTACATATATATAGGTTAATTTTACATGATTAAATCTCAGATTTAGAAGCTATTTAAATGGAAAAATCTGAATTATACCTATTGGAAGATGGATTCCCAATGAAACCTCCAATTGAGAAGAACTTGCTTCCAAATTGTAGATCCTTGCTCCTCTTTGTAGATCCTTGCTTCCTTCTTCTAGATCCTTGCTTCCTCCTTCTCTAATGGTGAATTGGGAAAAATTTGGAATGAATTTGGTAGGGAATTGGAATGGGAATGGAGGGAATTTGGGAGTGGGAAATTCTAGATCTAGATTTAGAATGAGAATGAGAGGAGAGAGAAATTTCCCCCCTCTTTTAATAGGCCGGCCTTGCCCCTCTCCCAAGCAATTGTAAAATGTCTAATGTACCCCTTGGGGCCTCTCATGAAGAAATAATTAAGGAAGGAAGCTTCTAGTCTAATCACTTAATTAATTTAATCCATCTCCTTAACCATGGGCTTTCTAAATGGGCCAAGTCTAACTATTTAATTCATGTTGGTCCATGGGTCCAAACTAAACTAGTTGGTTCCACTAAAATAAGTCCAAAATAATTAAATAACATCCAACAACAATTAAATAATACAACAAAAATTATTTACCATGCACAATATTTATTTAAATAGAAAAATACTAAAATACCCTTTTTTCTAAAATGTGGTAGTGACAAGTCTACCCTCCTTAAAATAATTTCGTCCTCGAAATTCAAAGACGAAAACTACCCCCAAAAAATCACAAAACAGAACTAAAGAATCATAACTAACTAATGAACAAAACATAACAATGAACAGAACATAACTAGAGAATTAACATACCTCAAGGTACAAACAAATATGGATAACGCTCTCGCATGTCATCCTCTCTCTCCCAGGTAGACTCCCCCGGAGAGTGATGCCTCCATGCGACGCGCACCAAAGAAATAGTCTGGTTCCTCAGCACCTTCTCTCTCTGATCCAGAATCTCAACTGGCTGCTCTGGATAGCTAAGAGTAGGGCCCACCTCTATCTCCGAGTGATCCAATACATGACTAGGATCTGCCACGTATCATCTCAACTGCGACACATAAAACACGTTGTGCACTCCCTCTAATGCAGGTGGCAAGTCTAGTCTATAAGCAACTGCACCGACCCTCTCTAGAATAGTGAAAGGTCCGATGAATCGCGGACTAAGCTTTCTGCCTCCACCGAAGCGAATCGTGCCTCGTGTCGGAGAAATCCTCAGAAACACCAAACCACCCACCTAGAACAAAATACCATCTTAAGAACTTAATCTATAACAAACAAGAACAAGCACAAACAAAATCTAAACTATACCTCAAACTCCAAAGATCTCCGATGGCTATCGGCCCAATGTCGCTGTCTGTCCTGCGTCACTCGAAGTCTGTCTCTGATCAAATGAACCTTCTCTGCTACCTCCACAACCATCTCTGGCCCAAGCAAAACTCTCTCTCCAACATCGTCCCAAGACAAAGGAGTACGACACCTCCGACCATATAGAGCTTCAAAAGGTGACATCTCTATACTGGCCTGGTAACTGTTGTTGTAAGCAAACTCTACCAAATAGAGATGGTCCTCCCAAGAACCCCCAAAATCTAGTACACATGTGCGCAACATATCCTCGAGAGTCTGGATAGTCCTCTCTGACTGCCCATCTGTCTAGGGATGATATGCAGTACTGAACTTGAGCTGAGTGCCCAAACTCCCCTGCAAACTCCTCCAGAAATGAGAAGTGAAATAACTATCTCGATCTGAGACTATGCTGACGGGAACTCCGTGTATCCTAACGATCTGCCTCACATACATCTCTGCCAGCTTCTCCGTAGACAAACCCACCTTGAAAGGCAAAAAGTGGGCCGACTTGGTCAACCTATCAACAATGACCCAAATTGCGTCTTTCCCTCCTGGAGATCGTGGAAGTCCGGACACAAAATCCATAGTAATGTGTTCCCACTTCCACTCTGGAATGGGTAATGGCTGAAGTAAACCTCCTGGCCTCTGCCTCTCGGCTTTCACCTGCTGGCACACTAAGCATCTGGATACAAACTATGCCACTTCCCTTTTCATGCCATACCACCACACACTCTCTCGCATATCCCGATACATCTTGTTAGCACCTGGATGTATGAAATACTGAGAGCGATGCGCTTCCTGCAACACCTCCTCGTGTAACTCCCCACTAGGCACACACAATCTAACTCCATGCCTCAAGGATCCATCCTCTGCAATAGTGAAATTATCCTCCAATCCTGCTCTCACCTGAGCTCTGATACTCCTCAAAGATACATCATCATACTGTGCTGCCTTGATCCTGTCCATCAAATCTGAGTGTATCTGCAATCCCCACATCTGCATAGCACCACCAGGAACAATCACCTCAATGCCCAAGCTCTCCAAGTCCTCCAACAGATATCGATCCTGCGTTAAGAATATAGCTACCGGATACCTGCTCAAAGCATCGGCAACTACATTGGCTTTCCCAGGATGATATTGCAAAGAGATATCAAAATTCTTCATCAATTCCAACCACCGACGCTGCCTCATGTTCAACTCCTTTTGAGTGAAAACGTACTTCAAGCTTTTGTGGTCTGTGAAGATCTCCACACGCTCTTCGTATAAATAATGTTTTTACAACTTCAGGGCGAATATGACAGCTGCCAACTCCAAATCATAGGTAGGATAGTTCTTTTCATGAGGATGCAATTGCCTGGATGCATAGGCAATCACCTTCCCATGCTGCTGAAGAACACAACCTAAACCCTTCCCCGATGCATCACTATAAATAGTGAAACCTCCGGACCCTGATGGCAACGTCAAAATAGGAGCAGACGTCAACCTCTTCTTCAACTCCTCAAAAGCAACCTGGCAATCCTCCGTCCAAACAAACTCCACATCCTTCCTTGTGAGTCTGGTCATCGGCTCGGCAATCCTCGAAAAATCTTGTACAAACTTCCTGTAATAGCCTGCCAATCCCAAGAAACTCCTGATCTCTGCTACTGAACTCAGAGTCTTCCAAGATTCCACTGCTGAAATCTTCTTCGGATCTACTGAAATACCATCACCAGTCACAACATGCCCCAAGAATTCTACTTTGTCCAAGAAAAACTCACATTTGGACAACTTCCTATACAGCTTCTCCTTCCTCAGCACATCCAACATAATCCTCAAATGCTCCTCATGCTCCTCCGGTGTCCTCGAGTATATGAGTATGTCGTCGATGAACACCACCACGAACTTGTCAAGGTACGGGTGGAACACCTTGTTCATCAAGTTCATAAATACCGCCGGTGCATTAGTCAAACCAAACGGCATCACCATAAACTCGTACTGACCATACCGAGTTCTAAAAGCAGTCTTCGGTATGTCCTCCGGCTTTACCTTCACTTGATGGTAGCCTGATCTCAAATATATCTTAGAAAACACCTTCGCACCACTCAACTGATCAAACAGATCATCAATCCGTGGCAAAGGATACTTATTCTTGATAGTAAGATTATTCAAAGCCCTGTAATCAATGCACATGTGCACTGATCCATCCTTCTTTGGTACAAACAATACCGGGGCTCCCCATGGTGAAGAACTCGATCTGATAAACCCCTTATCCTGCAATTCGTCCACCTGCTTCTTCAACTCGACCAGCTCGCTGTTGTTTACTCTATAGACATGTTGCGAAATTGGTTCTGCACCTGGCACCAAGTCTATAAAAAATTTTAATATCTCGATCTGGTGGCAATCCTGGCAATTCCTCAGGAAATACATTCAAGAATTCTGCTATCAACGGATGTGGCAACTCCTTGTCTTCTACCATAGCTCCACAAATAATGCCTTCTTCCTGCTCTGCAGCTCCTCTAGCAAACTCGAACTCTGGCTCTCCTGGCGAACCAAACAAAACTCTACCTCCTTTATAGTCTATGCTAGCACGGTGCCTACTCAACCAATCCATCCCAAGTACAATGTCATAGCTTGGAAGTGGCATTACAAGTAGACACGCACTCAACTCCCGGCCTCCCAGAGTAACTCTCCGATCCTTGCAAATATCATTAACCAGGATAATGCCTCCCCCGGTCATGATCTTGCAAGTCCTAAGCAAAGACTCAGCTACCAAACCATGCTTCAGAGCAAAAGAAACAGATACAAAACTATGGGAAGCACCACTATCAAACAAAGCTAAAGCTGGAATAGAATCAAGAAGAATAGAACCTGCGATGACATCTCCTGTGGGTTCCTCCTCTTCGACGGTCATAGCAAATGCTCGTCCCTGCCGAGCACCTCCCTGCTGTTGATGCTAGACAAAACGTTGCTGCTGTGTCGGAAGCGGTCCCCTCGGCTGTGCTGCAGGTGGTCTCGTCTGTGTCCTCGGAGCTGGAGCTGCTCCTTGAACTGCACGACGAGGACACTCCCTCGATTGATGCCCTTCAGTACCACAATACAAACAAACTCCTAGCCTCCTCCTGCAAACTTCCCAGATGTGGCCAGGCTTCTTGCAGAAGTTGCATGGAGCTTGCTGTAACTGTCTCTGCTGCTGAGGTGCCTGGTGAAAAGGAGCTCTAGCTGGAGTCTGGTTCTGCTGTGGCTGCTGGAAAGGTCTGGACTGGAAATGAGGACGTTTGGCAGATACTGCACTGCCGTTGGCCCCCAGAAAAGAATCACGGTCTCTCTTGGTCTTCAAACCCAGATCTCGCTCAACCTTGCGTGCCTCCACAAGTATCTCCGAGTATGTCTCATAAAAAGACGGAATGAGAATCTTCACTTTCTAGTTTAGAACCTCTCGGAAACGAATAGCTCGAACCTCCGGTTCCCTCACCAAGTACTCTGCAAATTGGCTCAACCTACCGAACTCCGCAGCGTATTCCTCTACAGACATGCTTCCCTGAATGAGACTCTCAAATTATCTCCCCAAGTCAAGCATGTCTATCCGGACGAAAAACTTCTTCTTGAAAAGGTCCTTGAATACCTCCCAAGATTGTCCTGCGTCAACTAGAATCGGCTCATTCCTGAACCAAGTGCGAGCGACGTCGAACAGTTGAAGTCCTACCGCCTCAACCTTCAGATCTTCAGAAAGACGGGACACCCTCATAAGACGCTCAATGTCCTCGAGCCAATCATCAGCATAGACGATGCCCTCCGTCCCTTTGAAAACCCTAGGCTCCAGTTTCTTGAAGTCCTGAATGTTGCCTGGCCGAAGCTGAGCAACTTGAGGAACAACCTGATGCTGGATCGGAACTCCTCTCTCAACTACAGCACGAGCAAGCTGATGAGCACTCTCGATGCCCTGCCGTAGAACGTCGGTCTGCCTCTGATGTGCCTCTGACTGAGCCCTCTGTGCCTCGAGCATCTTATGAAACAGTGTAAACATCTGTGACGCCTCTGCTGGCACAGGAGGTAGAGGTGGAAGCCCCTCAGATACAGCTGGCACAGTCCTCTGAGTAGGTGGTGGACCTCCGAAAGCAGCTGACACTCCAATCACTGAAGAAGTGACTGGTGCAGGCCCTCGGGATGTCGCAGACCTCTCAGAAGCTGCTCTCCCCTGCTGTGATCTAGTCTTAAGCGGCATCCTGAGACAAAGCGAAAGAAAGAATCAATATGGCACAAGATGTAAGACATCAAGGAAAGGACAGTTTAAGAGATCAAGTATCAACGTCAAAGTAGAATAGTTGAATCAAAAGAATTTTCCTAGATGTGATTGAGTATCTCAGCCTATATTCTATATCCTATTACAGGCTCGCAGTAGTACAACTAAGTTGTCGCACTACCACGACATCACATACTTGTGAAGCTAGACCTGCATGGGCCACCACCAAAAATGTGTCACGACCCGCACCCGGGGTAAGGGTACTAGTCGGAAACAACTCCCAGCCTACGCCGCAGAATCAGCGATAGAACGCTGTCTAGAAAGTCTATCTAATATAATGAACCACCAAAAGATAGTGTACTCAATCACAGAACTAAGATAGAATGAACACGAATCAGATAAGAATAGAATAGTCATCAACTCATGAGTTTAAAATAATACATCAATGAGTCTGAAGGGTAACAAAAATAAGCTGGAGACAAATCCAGTACAAAAGAATACTATTATACTAGAAGCTACACTCCAGGGTCAACTGTCTCAGTTGGGATAAGTCCCTCTTGAGCCAGGGTCTCCGAATCTAAACCCACAACATCCTGGGGTCCATAATAGGTAGGGTACTCCTCAGTGTCATCTGGAAAAATATATCCAGTCAGGAAAGGAGCAGAGTACATCTCTAACAGCAGTTCTAATCCATGATAAAAACTATGTAACAGTAAATAGCTGTGGATAAACAAGATGCACAAAATAGATACAAGAGATATATAGACAATAAGGAAATACTGGAAAGAAATATAATAATGAACAATATGCCAATGAAACTATAATACTAATGACTAAGTGTGTGAGTACTAGCTTAACATGTGATCGACTTGGGCAAGATACAATGCGGCCTGGCTAATCATACGTGCGGTGCATGATCAACACTATTCGCTTACCAATACTTTATTCAATAGGGATTTGATCACATATCTATACTAATACTCCCCACCCCCAACTGGTATAATAGATCCAACCACGGTATGCTATGGCACTATATTCCCCAAGAAGATAGCTAGTCTCCCCAAGAATCGGTGTCTGTACATGTACAAGATAACCAATGAAACAATACTTGTACCATATACACCATATACCAAGGAATAATATCTCATGACGAGATCCGGATATACCAATCCGTGTAACCATAGTGTCGAGAGAAACATGTAAATCTACACTAGATACAACGAACATAGAGGATATCATAAATGAGAAACTATCAGAGAATGTACTCGCCTGAAGTCCAATGAACAGTCTCACAGATGTCTGACTCGGTACCTCGAAGACCTAGATATGGAATACCACATTAATACAAGGTCCCGGAAAGAGAACACGTCAAACTAGTCAACTCCTAGGTCAATAAATAAATTCTAAGTCAAAAGTCAACTATGGTCAACTCTAAAGTCAACTAAAGTCAAACATGGTCAAACCAAGGTCAACCTCACAAGAAAACTATATAAAATAATATAGAAATAAAATACAACAATTTAGGAATCAAAATTAGATCCCAAATCATACTCACACAAAGTATACTACTAATACAAATAATATATACCCTAAAATAATATATATACAAACAAATATGTATACAAATAACATAATATATTATTACAAATATTATACAAAACACATATATATACACATATATATATATACAATAATAATATATAAAATATAATTTAAAACTGTCAAAGTGTCACTGAAAACAGTGAACAAAACAAGATAAAATAAAAACAGGTTTAATTGTGACAGTTTTGACTGTCACTGAAAATTCGTCGCAGAAACTCCATATACAAAACCGCTGCTGTCACAGTTTGCTGACAGTTTCAAACTGTCACAAAAAAAACGTCGCTGAAAGGTTGCCGCTCAAAACTGCCGCAGCATTAATGACAGATCTGTCATTAATGCTGACCACTGTACAGCGGCTGCTGTTCAGACCAAATAATGACAGTTTCACTGTCATAAAAACCACTGTCACCAAAACAAATAAAAATATAATATATATATATATATATATATATATATATATGCAATAATAATCACAATACATATATATAAATAAATAATTATATACTTATATATATATGCACATATAAACTTATAATTAAATACTAATAGTTATAACACATGCACATATTAATGTTCATATTTTACATGGCTAGAAGCACACCTAAAATATATACATTAATATACAAATAATTACATAATAATTATAAATAATATAATTACACAATTAAACACATAAATATATTTTATAAAACATTTATGTATAATTTATACTATTAACATAAGTACATATATAATTACATGCAAGAAAGCTACATATTATATTTGTACATCATATTAGCACACACAAAAATATATAGATCTATGCTACAATAATTACTATAATAAATACACAAAATAAATATATAATATCTATATATATTTACTAATTATAATTAAAGAATTTAAACCATACATAATTAGTTCTATTCAAAAATCCACACAATTGGAGAGTATCACACCGTATCCCACTAGATCTAGGATACGCATGTGACACGAGTCCAACACACAACCAATTGCACCCCGAAGGATACAAACAAATCACAAATAATATTTATGAATAAATCAAAGTGTCAAAAGTAGATCTATGTGTCCGTGTCAAAATACGACTTGTTCAAAGTCCCGTGTCGGAGGGAAAACCCCCAAAATGACATGTATCACCAAATAGTTGGGATACGAACCACATGTACCAAATTATGGACACGACACTAGCCTCAAACACATAAGCTCATGTCCAATTGATCTATAGGATCAATTGACACACACAACAAAATGTAAATTCGGAATTCCAATAAAATTGACACAAAAAGTACCATAACTTTCTCCATGGGTCTCCTATGAACACAAAACAAAGTCCTATGGGTAGTACATACATATAGGTTGATTTTACATGATTAAATCTCAGATTTAGAAGCTATTTAAATAGAAAAATCTGAATTATAACTATTGGGAGATGGATTCTCAATGAAACCTCCAATTGAGAAGAACTTGCTTCCAAATTGTAGATCCTTGCTCCTCTTTGTAGATCCTTGCTTCCTTCTTCTAGTTCCTTGCTTCCTCCTTCTCTAATGGTGAATTGGAAAGAATTTGGAATGAATTTGGTAGGGAATTGGAATGGGAATGGAGGAAATTTGGGAGTGAAAAATTCTAGATCTAGATTTGGAATGAGAATGAGAGGAGAGAGAAATTTCCCCCCTCTTTTAATAGGCCGGCCTTGCCCCTCTCCCAAGAAATTGTAAAATATCCAATGTACCCCTTGGGGCCTCTCATGAAGAAATAATTAAGGAAGGAAGCTTCTAGTCTAATCACTTAATTAATTTAATCCATCTCCTTAACCATGGGCTTTCTAAATGGGCCAAGTCTAACTATTTAATTCATGTTGGTCCATGGGTCCAAACTAAACTAGTTGGGTCCACTAAAATAAGTCCAAAATAAATAAATAACATCCAACAACAATTAAATAATACAACAAAAATTATTTACCATGCATAATATTTATTTAAATAGGAAATTACTAAAATACCCATTTTCCTAAAATGTGGTAGTGACACCAGGAACTTCTGGTATTGTGCTACTCTCTCCAAAGCTTGAAGAGTCACCTGATGAGCATTCTCCATGCTCTCTTTCATCAGCTCGATTTGTGCCTGGTGCATTTCTGCTTGCACCCTCTGAGCCTCAGCTTGAACTCGCTGAGCATCTGCCGTCACTCTCTAGGCATCTACCATGCCCTGGATCAAAGTAAATATTTGTGCCCCGTCAATGGACAAACCTCCGGAAATCGGAGTCGGTAGAGGAGGAAGGTTGTCCGTCACAGCTGCGGCAATCCTCTGGACAGATGGGGGAGGAGGATCCCCAAAAAGTTCAAATACTCCCACATGCATCAGAGATGTAGGAGGAACTACGGATGCCTGTCTATCAGGTGGAGAGGTGGAAGACCCCTCTAAAGTTGATGCTCCCACTCTCATAGATCGTGTCTTCGGCGACATCCTGAAGACAGATACAAAAGAATCAATTAAGGCAATAAATGTGATATCATCAAGGAAGGACAGTAAAGTTCTAAAGAAGCAACATTCAGAAGGAATAAGGATAACAAGATAAATAGATTGGAAATATTCCTAGTTGTGATTGCACAGGTCAATGATGCATCCAAGGTTTGATACCCCTATCCCTTTAGGTACTACAGTTTCTACTACAAGCACACTCACTGCTAGCTCTCTAACCTACTACAATTGGTGATACTAGTTGTTCTTATCACTCAAGTGCATATCAAATGCAACACACCATACTAAGTACTGCTCCCTCTAATACAACCCTAGATGGACACCCAAGTCAGTTTGTAGTGCAATCCCAATCATGCTCAAACCAACAGATCCTTACACATGCACCTCATCTACTTATATACTAATATATATCTCTTCCACTATAAAATTTTTATCCTCAAAATAAAATCCTCAAAACTAACTCCTCGAATAATTTAAAGTAAAGTCCTTATACTCTCCTCAAGGTCAAATATTCAATACTGAAACAAAAATTTAATCACTTCCAAAAATCCTTACAGCCTTGTCTAGGTTCATTGAATTGAATCTGAATCCTAAAAAAAAAAATTTAATAACATAATATCTCAACTCCTCAAAATTCTTAAAAATTAAAATTCACTTTCAGTCTTCAAATTATAATTTAAATCCATATCTTGTAGTCCAATAGCCCTAATGTTAATCTTTCTCACTGTCCTCATCGACATGTGTCAAAAGATAATACCATAAATTAGTCCATAAATTTATCTTGATTTGAAATCAAACTCTACAATGGCACTAAGATCTTAATTTAATAACTGATCAACAAGAATCAAATTCAATATCAACAAGTGAGAACGGACGAAAACAAGGGAAAAGTTTTAAATTGGAAATTATAATAAGATTCTCATGGGTCATCCCAGGAATCTCTCAAGGAATTGTGATTAAGTATTCGCTCTCATCCTAATATCCAATGTCCTATATCCTATCGCAGGCACTCAGTAGTGCAACTGAGATGTCACACTACCACGACATCGCACAACTTGTAAAGTTTGACCTGCATGGGCCGCCACTAAAAATGTGTCATGACCCGCACCCGAAATTGGGGCACGACTATGCGGGTACGTCCAGCCTACGCTGCAGCATCGGCGGTAGAACGTTGTCAAGCTCATGATACTATCTAAGCAATCTCACACGAGCATCCAATCTCCATAAGGAGGCACGGATGACACAATATAATATGAACACATACTCAATCACATAACTACAGCACGATAAGATATCGAAAAAATAAAATAAAATATAACACAAGTCTAAATATAATAATCTAACTCAACAAATATCCATGTCTCAACAAATATGCCGGAGACAAATCCGGTGCCAAATGATCTACTAAAAGAACTAACTAGATAACTAGTGATTCCGGCTAGACCTCCCGGAATCACAACTGATCTACCAAGTCCAAGTTCGCAGCTACTCACCCTGTGGTCCATAAAGTGTTGGATACCGGTCCTCTAAGGCATAGTCTGGAAAAATATTTCCAATCAGGAAGGAGCAAAGTACAATCTCAAATAACAGTTCCATTTAATTCATAAGGACTATAAAGCAATAAACAGATGATACTATATACTAAGAGAAGACAGTGAATAAATGCAATGGCAAAATAAGAGACAGGCAATGTAAAGAGATAGGTAATATAGGCAATATGATACAGTTAGTGCATATATGAAATAAAGAGAACAAGGTACAATATCATATACGGGTGATGTAGTATATGATCTAAAATAGAGAACTGTAATATATTCTAAGTGTTTGAAATAGTAGTTTCAAAATATGATCGGCTTGGGAACATGTACGAGAGCTATATGGCCTGGCTAATCGTATGTGAGGGCATGATTAACACTTACATTGTTCTATACTTGTATAATAGGGATATGATCACATTTCTCACTAACTACTTCCCCGCCCCCAACTAGTACTGTGGATCCAATCATGACACGTCACGATACACGATCAATGTCCAATATACCATGTACGAGATCTAAATATCAATGTCGTATATAATGTCAATACGATAATCAATGTAACATCTCATGACTAAAGATCCAATCTATATACTAGTCCGTGTAGTACAGTGTCAAGAATCAGATGTAATATTTCTAGATACTGGAATTACAGAAATTATTAAATAATTGGAAATTATCAGAGAATGTACTTGCCTTGGGTCCTTGGCTGGTAATACCAATGTCCTATTCCAGAGTATCGCCTGGATGAACCAACAGTCCTATAGACATATCATAAATATAACATTCGTATCCGATGCTACACTAACACACAATCATAATATACTGGCCTCAGGGCTATGCCAGGTATGGCACTAGTCAACTAGGGTCAAGTGCGTCAAGTTGCACGGGCGTCGCGTCTGTGATTGCTATGCAAGACAGACGGTCAAAATGATACGGGGCTCGCCAGTACGTCAGTGTACGTGTGGCAGTCAACTAACTTTTACAGGGTTACAGGTCAATATAAAGACGGGGCATCCGTAATTACACTTGGGTCACCTAGTACACTCTTAAATAGACATATATCATTAATTAAATATAATATGTGTATACCAATAATTATGTACAAAATATGTATAAGTATATATACATTAAATAGAAATATATATTATATATATATATATATATATGTTAAAAATATATATACCATATTTATATATATATATACAACCAATATTTAAACGTATACGAGGAATA
This sequence comes from Iris macrosiphon, assembly GCA_036927795.1. NCBI lineage: Eukaryota > Viridiplantae > Streptophyta > Magnoliopsida > Asparagales > Iridaceae > Iris > Iris macrosiphon. Next base: position 85,804,369 of record JAYESA010000008.1, read on the forward strand.
TATATATATATACTGAATATATATATATATATATATATATGTTTATATATATATATATATATATATATATATATATATATATATATATATATATATACCAAAATAATACATTTACCATATACGTATATATGTACATATATATATACCAAAATTACATACATATATATATATATATATATATATATATATATATAGGTATATATATATATACCAAAAATACGTATTTTATTACACGTATTCTATATAAATATATACCTAATTTACATTTACTAACATATACTATATATATATGTATATATGTATATATATACCAAAATACATACTAATATATATTATTTAATACGTATATATAATATATATTGAATACATATGTATAAATGGAGAAATATACGAAATATACAAACATACACACACACACACACATACACATATACACACATACACATATACACACATACACATACACACATACACATATACGAGGGGAGGATCGAACCTGAGCGTGCACGACGTCGGCGAGGACGTCGACGACGATGACGAGGTGGTGGTGGTTCTTCTCGTCGGAGGGTAGCTGATCGTGGAGGGCTGTGGTAGTGGTAATAGTTGATGAGGATGGTGGTGGTGCCGAAATACAGCAGGGAGGGGAGACTCGGCTGAGCTGTGGAGGTGGCAGTGGTGGTGGTTCGGGGAACGGCTCGCCGGGTGGCCGCTCGATGGGAGTTAGGAGGAGAGCAGGGTCGGGGAAGCAGGTAGCAGAAGGAGGGAGATTTAGGGAGGAGCTCGGCGGGGCTTGGCCGGGTGTCGAAAGAGGGAAGGAGAGGAGTACAGCGAGGTCGGAGGAATGCAGTGATGAGCCAGGGTCGACGGGTGCTCGGCTGAGTGCAGGTGGAGTAGGGTGGACTATGGTCAGGAGTTGCAGCCGGGGATGAGGTGGTGGTGATGGTGGAGTATGATGATGATGGTGGTGGTTCTAGTAGCTCGGTTGGCCGTCGGGGGAAAGTTGGCTGGTGGAGGAGCTAGGAAGAGGAGGTCGGACTGTAGTGGCGGAGCGGGGTCGGGACTGATGGTGGTGCCGGTGGTCGAGCAGGGTACAACAGCGAGGGATGAGGGATGAGCGGAGCTGCGCCGGAGTGCAGAGCAGCGGGGAGCTCGCCGGATGTCGAGGGTGGTGGAGTATGATGAACGAGTGGCTCGAGGGGGTGGAGCCGGTGGTGGCGAGTCAGAGCTCGGGACGGCCGGGTGTCGTGAAGAGGGGAGGAGCAGCAGGGAGCTGCGGGGACAGCAGGGAGGAGCTCGGCTGCGCTGCGGGCCGCCGGGGAAGGAGCTCGAGAGGGTCGAGACAGGAGGAGCCGGGGTTTCGGGTTGGAGTCGAGGAAGAAGCTGGGAGCGGTCGGAGCTCGGCCGGGCCGGGGTTAGGGCTTGACCGGGCCGGTGAAGAGTGAACAGTGGTAGTGGGTTTGAAATTCCCCCCATTTTTTCCAATTCAAAAAAGAAGGAGAAGAAGAAGAAAGGAAGAAGAAGAAGAGAAGAAGAAAGGAAAAAATAAAGAAATGGAGGGTGGCTACGGTTGAGTGAGGGGGAGGAGATGGGGGCTTCCCTAGGTTTGGGGATTAGGTCTAGGTTGGGAAGAGTGTGTGATGGGACATTAAATAGGATGGTGAGTGGGAAATGAGTGGTGTTGATGCACCCATTTTGAATGGGTGGTCAGGATTTGACATGGAGGAATTCCTTCATGTAAGGATGAGGGTTGTTGACTAGTCAAATATTAGGGCTCTTCATTTGGTTTGAACCAATGGGGTGTTGACACCTAATATAATATTTGCAAATTAGCCCCCTTAAATTTGGATATTTGCACAGACACATAAAATGATAAAAAATTGGTGGGCGATTTGGTGTTTGGTATTTTGTAGTGTGAGGGGATGTTGTGTGTTTTGTATGGGCTTAATTAATGGAATATTTGGATTAAGTCAGGATTAAACGGGATTAGTCAAAATGGTATCCCCAATTTAATTAGAAATAAATGCAAGCTGTGTTCTAAAATTAATTAGGAGTACATGGGGCCAAAATTAGATCGGGTCACAATTATCTTTAGTGAAGAAAACTTAGAACAGAATATTATCCTAATTTGGGTTGTACGAAAAATGGGTCAAGATTGCCTCCAATTTTAATTGGAACGCACAACGATACAAAGTTAGAATTTATTCAGAAATTAAATAAACGTCCGCGATGAATATTGTCCGGCTAAAATGAAGCACAAGAGAGCATAATTACGAGTTACAAAAAGGGTCAGAATGGAAGGCAGGCACGTCTAGGGCAAGGTTGTAAAATTTGTTGGAAGACAAAAGCCAGGGTAGCGCTCCAAATATCGAAGCAACGGTAAGACTCAACAAATAAATAAAATTATGATAATTAATCACAATCCCAATTAATTAAATTTTAATTAATATAATTTAAATTCATACCCTATATTTTGGTCAGGTGTTCATCTAGTAGGCTTCTAGGTCAAGTCTACCAGCTCAAACATTAATGAACACTGTATATATATAATATATTTAAATACACATCTCACACAATTATTTAATTTAAAATACACATATCATGAAATTATTTAATATAACTACCACAATATTAATAATATATAAAAAGTCAAAAATACCTCTGTTTTTAGAATGTGGTAGTGACAGATGTACATGAGATAGATTATCAGACTACATGGTGTGCTAGTTAGCATAGTCTCGGATATGGATTCTAGATTCACTTCTTATTTCTGGCAGAGTCATTAGAAAAGTTTGGGTACTCGTCTAAAGTTCAGTATAGCCTTCCACCCGCAGACAGATGATCAGGTAGAGCATATCATCCAGACTCTAGAAGATATACTTCGTTCATGTACCTTTGACTTTGGTGGTTCATGGGAGGATCATTTGCACTTCGTCGAATTTTTCTACAACAACAGTTTTCAAGCAAGTATCCAGATGGCAATGTTCGAGGTGCTGTATGGCAGGAAGTAAAGGTCTCCTGTAGCTTTGAACGATATTAACGAAAGAAAATTGCTTGATCCCGAAATGATAACTTAGACAGTTGAAGTAGTCAAGCAAGTCCGGAAGCATCTTAAAGTAGCACAAGATCGCCAACGACATTGGGCCGATTCGCATCGGCGGCCCCTTGAGTTTTCTGTCGGCGACCATGTATTCCTTCGGATTTTACCTACCCGCGGTGTCATCAGTTCAGTATGTGGGGAAAGTTTAGTCCTCGGTATATAGGTCCGTTCGATATTCTTGAGCGAGACAAGAGTAAAAATATAAATTATGATCTCAATATACTCATATGGTAATACATCAAACACAAGGAGTGCATCATACTCGTATCACACTAAATCTATGATATGCTTGTGATATGCCCTTGATACTCAATCCAAACGTCACCCAACTCTCCACAAATAATGTGAACAAGTCTAAAATCATAATTAGAAATAATAAAAAGTGCTAGCTACTCATCTATGTGCTCATGGAAAAATATGACATGTGTAACCACTAGTGTCGAAGAAAAAACCCCAAAATTAACCCGTAACACTAAATTGTCATGATACGGCCTACTCGTATCAAATTATGGACACAAAACTAGTCCCACACAATCAAACACATGTCAATTTAGTCCACTAAACCCATTGACAAACACATGGTCCATCAATCTTGGATTTCCCCCAAATTGGACATAAAACACACAATAACATTCACAATAGAGGTCCCTAGTAGTCAATTCATCTTTCTATAGGTAGCCCTAATATATAGAAGAATTTCTAATGATTAAAATACAGATTTAGAGTCTAATTAGAATAAAAATTCTGAATTGTACCTATTGGGAGATGGATTCTCAATGTAAGTCGCCAATTGGATGCAAAGAGCCCTCAACTTATGCACTCTTCACTTTTTTGTAGATCCTTGCCTCCTCCTTGCTCCAATGGTAAAATAGAGAAGGATTGGAAAGCGAATTTGGTAGGAATTTGGTGTAGGGAAGAGGGAATTTGGGAATAGAATTTCTAGTTCTAGAATTTTGGATAAAAAAAGAGGGGTGAGATAAATTCCTCCTCCCCTAAGTAGGCCGGCCACATGCTTGCTCCTCAAGCAATGTACAAATTCATGAATACCCTTTGGGGTTTGTCATGAAGAAAATAATTAAAGAAGTAAGGTTCTAATCCTAATGGTTTGATTAATTAAAATTCTAACTTAAAGAATTGGGCTAGTTATAGGGCTCAAGTTTAATTAAAATAAATGTTGGTCCAAGAGTCAAGTCAAGTCTAGTCTAGTTAGGTCCACTAACACAAGTCCAAACTATAATGCAACAACTAACAATAAATAAATAATACTATAAATAAATTTACAACATGTACAATAATTAATTAATTATGAAAATGACCAAAATACCCTTTCCTAGAAAATATGGTAGTGATATTTCTAGCTGCTTTCATGTAATTTCTAGAATTATGAATAGTGCTAGTTACCCTTTGGTATATATAGCCTTTCTTTTCTCTCCTCCTCATTCTTCTTTATTTGTTTCTCTGTATAGCCTTATGTTTCTCTCTCCTCGTCATTCTTCTTTATTTCTTTCTTTTTCTTTCTTTATTTTCTTTTCCTTCTTCTCTCCCTAGCCAAGAGCAGCCGGAGCACCCTAGCCCCAGACGTGAGCTTCCCTTTGGTAGTAGTAGTATTAGCTTAGTAGTGGGTTTAGGCTGGTACATCTGGCCAATGAGAAGAACTTGCTATATTGTATTTATTTAGTTTTTTTGAATTTTATTGCTCTATATTGTTCCCTATGAATCTTTCTATATGTTTAATTCTTGTTATTTTTGATTTTGATGCCTTGGTTGGAGTATATCTAAGTTTCAAGTTTGGAGCTTCCATAGTTTACTTGGCTTTGATATCTTAAAACTTGATTTTTTTTCAAAAACTAGTAGTTCTATGATTGATGAGCATTCAATTTCAAGTGTTTTAGAACTTTACTTACTAGATTCAGACTTGAAATAAGAATTTCATGGAGAAAACAATTTTTCAGACTTGGAGCTTTTTTATGGCTGCAACTTGTTGTTCTGGGACGAAGGAGTTTTATGTGGCCGGCTTGGCATGCGGCTTGGACTTCTCGCTCCAAAGTCAGCATGCGGCCGTCTTGTTGGACGCATGACTGAATTTGCGCATGCACTCCTTGGCCAAATGCATAGAACTTGAACAAATGAAAGTTCTCTAAGTCCAAAAGATTTTATGCGGCCAAGTGTATATACGGCCAAGAGGAACATGCGATTAAGTCGTCTATGTGGCCCAGAGCTATGCGTTCTTCTTTTCTTTGAACGCGTAACTCAGCACCGCCTTGGCATGATTTTTTATGATTTTATCTTTTTCTTCTGACTTACTTTATTGGCCAGTCCCATAAGTCACTTCCCTGATTTGTATTTACTACATGTCACTCACCTTGTCCCGAGGAGTGGAGTTTTTATCTTTCATGCGGCCAGTGTGCTGCTTGCTTCCAGCTCTTGCATGCGGCCAGTATGCTGTATGCGGCCAGCTATTGCATGCGGCCAGTGAGGTGCATGCGACCAACTAGTTGCATGTGGCCAGGTTACTCCATGCGCCTATGTTACTTGTAGTAGCTTAACTTCTTATGATATGTTCTCTTATGGTTTAACTATTTCCAATATTTAACCTATTCTGTTTAATTCTTATGAATGCAAGTTTTCTCTAAATTGCTTATAACCTGACTGTGACAACTTGCCAGAACCTGAAAATTTCCTGAACATTGATTGTATTGACACTGTTAATCTTGAACTCCCGATACCAGACTTGTATTGATATTACTAATAATAGCTCATCGTATTAAGATTACCTGACATATACTACTGATACTCCTGATAGTGGCTCGACAAAGCGCACTCCTGACATGCTAGAATTTCCTAAACTGAATGCTTGAACTGATAAATTTATGTAGTTGATTTGCTTGTTCCTGTCATTAATGTACTTATCAAGCTACAGTCCTGTCCTGCATCATGTCAAAGATAAATTTTTGAGTACCCTGGTCAGGAATTCTTGATAACTTGTCCAGGAAAATAACTAGAATAATGAATTAGAAGCATCTAGAGAGATTTTCTGGCTACATGCAATCCTGGTATTCCAGCGATACCTGATGGATTTGAAGCTCTCCGTCATGAGGGGCACACTTCCAGCACGCCGTCGAGTATTATATTACCTATAAATAACTATACCTGATATAATATATTCTATGTATCCTTATGTCTGGATAACTCGGATAGTCTGTAGGGCATGTGACTGTATGGAATCTCAAACTGCATGAGTTAGTAACTAGGACTGTGATAACCATAGTTAGCTAATGCTAGCAATCTGTAGGGCATGATTTGGCCGTGATTGCTTAATTTTTAGTCTAGACTACTCCTGTCCTAATTTATTTTAACAACTGATCCGGAGATTATAACTTGAGTACTGATTCCAAATATCCTTGTTAATACTCCAGAACTATTTAACTGTTATTTTACCTACTGCACTTATTTAACTGTTCCTTGTGTTATTCTTACTGATTTGTCTGCATGCTCGTTTTAGTTCCTAAGTTGGCTCCCTTATGGTACTTGTTGTTTTGGGATCTAAACCGACTAGTATTGTATGTCCAGATTTTGGAACAACATCATAGGATCTCCCGTACTTTCGGCCTCAAGATAGTGAACACCAGGAGCCCTCGAGGACATGAGTGGATTTCTTCTTCATCACCCACCTGATCATGTACTTATACATTTGAGGTATTTAGCCACCGAGCACGTGTTTAGGTCGTGTCTTGGAACTTGATATTTTGTGTATGGGCCTACATATAAAGCATATTCTAGACTATAACTAGAGATGATCATGTAATATTGTACTCTTGCTAGTTCTTTATTTTGTAACTAGTTTCATGACCATCTGTGTATGTATAGTTTAGGATGAATTACTATTATATATTTGGTGACCATACATCATGTAAGACAACTAGGACTCTTGACTCAGGAATGACTATTAGATTATAGAGTAAACCCTCATATGTCTAGACAGCCGTGACCGTATCTCGGGGTATAGAGTACTCTGATATACGCAGCTGGTTTTGTTTGCCCGCCCTCCAGTAATCTGGTTCTGGATGTGACATAGGCGGCCACCTAGTCAGTAAAATTCTCAGTAATAGTCCCAACAATCCTATATGGTAGATGCTGGGTCGGTAATGGTAATAATCCTATATACTACATTCCACCTAGGTGAATGATATACCACAATATCTAGTGGCTGGACAACAAATATACGGTATTAGGCTCGATCATTTACCTCCTAAAATTTTTATATGTTTTAAGTTATAAAATTAAGCACAGTGGAACCCGTATCATGGACACACAATCATCTATCCTAGATATCGCACTATAATATGGGTATGCTAGGTGTGAATCTGTGTTGATTTTTGAGGATTCTAATATAAATTCATCATAAGCATAGATACAACATTGAATCCATAAATCATCCTACCAAGCTTCGCTATGATCAGTGACCAACTACGAGGGTATCTATATAGGAAATAATATGATATAATTAGAACGGGATATAACACCCCAATACAAAGGAAAATAAGAAATAATTTTGTAATACACAAGTGACAAGAGTACCTCGGTACGATAATAGGGTCAGTACCTCAAAGGATAAGCTAGTAGTAATAGAACGGATACAATATAGCTAAGTCAGGAACATGGACAATCATGCATGCAATAAATCTATCAACAGTTTCTTAGATTACTGGCACCATAGGTATCGATTTAGGGATACAGTCACAGGATACCAAATACAATACAATTATTAGGTCTATTGGTACATACAAAATCTATCAAGTAATCCTACAATTCAAATAACTAATAATTCCTCGATGATCATAAAAAGGTGACAAGTATAACCTATCCGAAGCTAAAAAAAACTATCAAGTACAGGAGGTAGGACACAGTAGAAAGTCATTAGGAGGAAGGTTCAAAAAGAACTAAATACAGGTACCATAAATCAGTACATTGAATCAGGAGCTATCTAGGGATAGCCAAGTAATATACCAGTAATACATCATTAGAAATATACCGAAAAATAGCCAATCGAGACAGAACCTTTCTGGGACAAAAATTATTAGACCAATATATCGATGGTATACTAATAGTGGTATAGCGGTAGTATACCGCTTGTACAGAAAATTGTACAGACACATCTTGGGGAATGTCTTTTTGGGGATAAAAGTATGCCTAAATCACCACCATTGTGATTCTAATAAGTAATGAGGCTTGGGATATGTCTCCTACATTATATAGGATTAGGTTTAATGGTGAAAACCTAAGTATCACAACCAATATCCTAGGTACACCATGGTATCATACATAGGGTTTCTAACCTAAAATTCTAGGATATACCAATACCATTGACCATCACAATATATAAAACCATGATAATAACTAAAGTAAATGCAATTTTTTGGATAAAACTAAGCAACATAAACGATGTAAATCAAAAACAATAGAAAATCTTAAGTTTTATTCATACAGGCAAGATATATATAGTTTCCTAGGTCCAAATTCCAAGCCTATTTTTCTACTCCCCCTCCTAGAAGAATACATAAATCACACCCTTGCTCCTAGGTTAACTCAAAATGAGAAGGAGAGGAAAGAAATTGAAGAGGAAATAAAAAAGAGTGGAAAATAAAGAAGGGAAAGAAAGAAAGTGGTTTATATAGAGAAGGGAGAGGGTGTGGCCCATTAGACGGGTGATTCCTCATCGATCCATTCCCCTATCCAATCACAGCCAACTATGAGAAAACTAATTGCCCAATGGGCAAAGAGATAGCCAGTCAACATTATTGACTGTGCTCACAACATCCCGATGATATACTGGCTATATGTCGCGATATACCGACTAGATGAAAAATGTCTAGTTTGGCCAATTCAATGGTACGCTAGTCTATGCGAGATCTATTACGGGTCTATTGCAATGTCAATGGGTTATCTAGGGGTCTAAGGTAGTCTCATATATAATTATTTTGTTAATATTCGAAATCAAAATCTAGTTACATAAGTCAGTCAATTAATTTAGACCTGTCGATTACCTTATAGGCGATCCATCCGTGCGACTCTCAAGACTCTCACAGAAAATCAAACAATTTGGATACATGGGTCCACTATCGAATATGGGTACTAGCAATACATGTACAAGATACTGTATCGATAAGGGATACAGAAAAATACTAAATACAAGATATGAAACAAATACATATATAAATACTGATAATGGGAATGGGGAGTGACAACTTTTTCCACTTTCACATGGCTAGATTAATGAACAATATTGTTGCTCAAAGCGAGATTCGATCTTTTCTGTCAATCCACTCTCAGAACCAACAAGTTCGAAAGAACTTTTGGAACACTAAATAATGTCACCCTTGTAGACATTAGACAATTCACGGGGCACTTAATCACTACTGCTTCTTCTCACTTGTCTTATACTTGCACAAGTGCAAAACATATATTTTATATAGGGAAGCTAACCATTAACACCAATAACCATCCACTAACTACATGGGCCGTAAACCATGAGTAAATCCAAATAAAGTTCCCAAATTAGTAGCAATAACTCCTTATAAATATGAAAATTATAAACTGAACATCATAAACAACAAAATCACAATAGCATAATAAAAGACCCACATAAGCAATATTTTTGCGGAATCACAGTACTCGCGGAACCACAGATCAACGGATCCCTAGATGTCCCAGAACTGCAGTGCCGTAGAACCTGAGAAGCCACATATTCCCGAAATGCCTCTAAACCATAAATCTGACGTGTACATGTGAAATATTAAGTGCTCTATTAAAGCGCCACTTAGTGCCTTTCATCCATGCACGAGTCTGAGTCTGCTCCAAAGACATGACAACAAATTTTTTTTTTTGTGAGATTTGAACCTCGACTACTAGAAAAACCTCACCATACAAACCACTTAATCTAACGCACTTTATGTGTATAAGATAATAAATGAAAACTCAAATATTTAAATACACACACTTGAGCTTCAAGCAGAATATGTTGAGACGACGACTAATGACAAAATTCGAATTTAATCCCAACAAGTAGATCTTGTTGCTTAAATATCTATAGCATTGATATTGTTGTAGTTAATGGTTGTGTCCAATGGATTGGGATCTTGTATCACTTGAAGATATTGTAAAGAGAAAAAACTTTGGAAGGCTATGTTGTACATAATAAAATCAAAATTTTCTCTTTCTATTCCTCCTTTCTTTTCTTCCATCATATATAGTTCCTGAAATATCAATTAGTCTTTCAGATTACAACAGTATACTAGATCATTTATTTTGAAAATATATTTAGCCGAGCCATTGTTCAATCCCATGTATGTCATTGTATTTAAATAGATATACATTTATGTTACATCGCTCTTTGTAAATATTTAGTGAATATATACATAGTTGTACAATCACAATTATCTCGTAGTAGCCATTTCTGAACACAACATAAAACATCATCTTTAGGGGAAAAAAAATGATCTTTATATATATATACATAACCTAAATTATGAGAAAAATATGACATATGGCAAGTTCTTGTTCGTTCATAGTCATCTTAGCAATACGGAGAGTCGCACACCTTACTATGAAGATTAACAGGGAAGACGATCATACATACAATAGGACGCCTTAAATAATATCAAGAAGACTGTTTCCCCCACAAAATCTACACTGGACAGACATTGTACGCGAACAAAAAACAGCTTTGGTGTAATAGATATATTATTTGGGACCAAAAAAGAAAATATTTAATACTGCTGATTTGTTGTTGCCATGTTCGTCAATTTGATACTGCTCCTGCTCCTGCTCTCCGCCGTTTGTTTAAGCGACTGCAGGTTGCACCTTACGATCGTGTCGGCGAACCCACACGTGTCCTCCTTCGTGTTCCCCGGGGGCACGTCCACCACGTAGCTCTCGACGACTGTGGTCCCGCCCGCCCCGTCCGCGTGCAGCGTGGTCACGGACCGGTAGTTGGCCAGCCTGTGCTCCCCTCCGACGACCCGGAAGCTGAGCACGTGCCGCTCGTCGTCGAGCACCTCCAGCCGCTCGGTGCTGGTGACCGCGGGGATCCCCGAGACGAGCCGGACCTCGCGGAGGGACCCGATGTCGCTGCCGGTGCCGAGGACCACGTGGCAGCTCTTGACGAAGTGCTTGTAGGACTGCGGGGAATCGAAGCGGCGGACGACGGACCAGACGGCCGGGACGGGGGCGGAGATGGACTGGACCACGGAGGAGGAGCACTGGTCTGGGCCCACCGAGTGGTTGTGGAGGCGGGACGCGGAGTCAGGGAGGGCCAAGGGCTGCTGCTGCTTGGCCGTCGCGGTGGATATGTGGTGCTGAGGCTGATATTGGTGGTGTGAAGTGTAAGGCATTGTATATGGTTGAGGGAAGATGGTGAGATGAATGTCCTAATGAGGGTCACCTAATGTGTGTGTATATAGAGTGCTTTGTTGTGAAGTTGTTAATACTTTTTGCAACAATTTGCACAACTTGTTCAAGGGGGGTAGTTTAATTAAAGCCCACTGGGGGGTTCTTTTTTCAAGATTTGGACATTTTGCAGCAATCTTTCATTTATTTTTTGAATTTGCAAACTGTATCTTCCTAGGACCGAACCTAGTAATGTCCAAAGGTGAAGATGCTGGAAGGAACAACAATACTCAAAGTACGGCCTTCACCGAAAACTTTATGAAATGTTTATCGAAAATTCTGTTTCGCATGCGTGCGTCCGAAAGAGAGATTGGAATGGTGTCAAAATTTGAATATGAATATAGAACTTATTTAGCATGTTATAACCACTAAGCAATATAATATTTTAAGCTTGGTCTATCTATAACAACTATATCTTTTAGGTATCAAATTCGAGTGATACTTGTGGTTACCAAGAAGAGATAAAATTTCGACTGGATGACAGAAGGTCAATGGATTCAGTCACCATGGTGTATTATTTTTTCTATTTATAAATGGTGGAAGTTGAGAAGCAGTGGGCCCAAAGACATACAATACAGTGTGCACAAATGTTTCGAGTGTTACGTCGGACCCCGTACGTTATATCGAAAAGTCAATATATATATATATATATATATATATATATATATATATATATATATTAAGTGAGCATACATGTAATCACATAGAAAGAAATATTGCAAAGTTTAGTATTTGTGCTCATCATCATAACTTGTACTTCTATCTCCCCACAAGGATGTGATCATTAATACTTTGTTTTGTCGATATTTGGTAGCTCAAGTGACTAATGTGAAGATATAAAATCATAGTGGATTTCCACTAATATATATATATATATATATATATTCATTCGAAGAAGGTAAATTTTATTGAAAAACTAAGCCAAACATTACAAAACTATAATTCCATCCAAGACACAAAATGCATTCGTCTTGGATGTAGGATTTTTATATCAGCTTGTATATTTTTTTTGTACAGTAATTATGTTGTAAGACATGTCCTCAAAGGTACGTTGGTTTCGTTCCCTCCAGACATGCCACACCATTACTCCAAAAATAAGTCGTAGTCGCCTGTACGCTCCCGGCCCTTTTTCTTTTTGCGCTCTGACCTCATTCATGACTATTAAAAGATCCCTATTATGCGTAGCCGAAAAGTCACAGAAACTGTATTGTTGGTTCCAAATCTCCCAAACGAAGTCACAGCAGAAGAAAATATGGTCTATGGACTCATCCATGTGCCTAGCAGCATTTCTTATCCGGATAATGGACACAAAATATGCTAAGACGGTTTCTAGTATGTAAGCGATTATGAATCATCTTGTATAAAAATAGGAAACTATTGACCGCTCCTTCTTTCGTCCAAACCAGTTCTGCCAATCCACCTCCGCATTCATGTTCCTGTTTTGGTTAAAGTCTTCCGAAAGCAAAAAGTGCCTTTATCTATTTTCTCCCTGTAACCTCCGATTTCCAATTTCTGAAATAATTAGATTTTTAATTTATTTTAAATACCAAATTTATAAAATATTTCTCCTTGAATTATTGTATTTGATTTTTGAGCAATGTTTGATTTTAGAAGGTAATTTAAAATCTTTTATAAAAATCATTTTTCCTAAATGTCGATGTATTATAAAATAAATAATAATAATAATATATATATTTCTCTAGCTTCAAATATTTATTGACTTGAAATCATAAAATTATTTATTTGATAAAATTATTTAAAGGACTAGTTGTTTTCTTCATAATAAATTTTTAAATTCATTTGGGATAGTAAATAAATAAATTACATACTTTCTAAGATTTTGAAATATGGGTTTAATTAGTAGTTAATTTGGAATCAGTTAGCCTTGGAAGCCTCTTAAAATATTTTTTTTAAATTATATTTTTCTATTAAATTTACCAGGTTACCATCTTCCATTTACGCCCTCATTTTTCCCACATGAAAAACTCCTTTATATATGATCTGGGCCATTCATTATTTGGGCCAATCCTCACCCTTTATCCCACAACTCTCTCCCTATTTAAAGTCTCTCATCACCATTCCCAAGAAACCCTAGCTAGCCCTCACAAATTCCCACAAGCCAACAAGCCATCACCATTGATTTTGTGTGCTCGTGTCCGTGTGTCCAGCATTACCGTGTCAGCCGTGTTGGCCTCGGGTCCGACCCCGGGTGTCCCACCGTATCCATTAATTCCTGTGTCCAGATTTATAATATTACAACCAGATTTTGTGTCCAACACCCGGACACGTCCACAGCAAACACCCAACCCTGTGTCCAACACCCGGACACGTCCACCCCTCTGTAAAGTACATCAACCGCCGTGTCCAGCTCCGGACATGACCCCGACAAATACAGATCCAAAACCCTAACCCTATTTTAACCTAACCTATCGCCGCTGGCCGCCGCGTCTTCCCTCCACGACGTCGAGCTCCGCTGCCGCGTCGAGCTCAGAGATCCGCCGAGACGAACGTCGACCGCCGCTCTCGAGTTCCACGCTGCCGTCTCGAGCCGAGTCGACCGCCGCCTCAGATCCGGAGCCGACGCTGCCGCCGCTGCCGCCGCCGAGTTCGACCGCCGCCGCCCGAGACGATCGCTTCGACCGCAGATCCGCCGACCCCGGCGAGACCCCACAGCGTCGACGACGAAACCCTCGTGAGTCCCTCTTCCCTCTTCCTTTCCCTTCTTCGGTTCTGTTCTCTTTTTTTTGTGTTAAGTTAAGCCTATATGAGATTGGTTAGTAATTAATTAATAAATTAGTTAGTTTATGATTAGTAAATTAATTAGTTTATTAATTATATATATTAGATTAGTAAGTAATAATTAGATTAGTTAATTAATTTACTAATCAGTAAATTATTGTTAATCAGTTAATTAATTTATAATCAGTTAATTATTTCTTAATCAGTTAATTAAATTATTAATCAGTAATTATTTAGTAATATAATTAGTATTAGTAATATTTAATTTGTTTAGTTTTTATTTAATTTAGTTATGTAATAAAAAAAGGATTTTGATTATGTAAAATATAATAATTTTTGGGGGTTTATATTGTTAATAAAAATATAGTTTCAATAAAAAAAAAAATAAGATCAAAATGTGTGTATTTGGGCTGGTGACCAATTTTACTATAGATATAAAAATATATGATGGCTTTTACATAAAATTCTAGATTTTATATATATAAACTTTTATTTGTAATTATTGTTCAAAATCTAATTTTGAAATGATTTTCATTAAACTAAGTGTTACCTTAATAACAAACAAACGACCATTTCTCCTATTAGCCTGGTATCCTTATCTCGATTTTCGTACCGAACTCCGATCATGGACTTCTTTATATAGTTTCTAGCTATTTGGACTTCTCCGGACCCATTGGAACTAACTACTACTTCATTGGGATCACCTTGAGAAGTGTGGCATTATGTACGTTCTTGATTGTTAATATACATATATAAAAATGTTTGATTGACATATATACACAAATATGTATTTTGGTATAAAATATATATATTTATATACCTCTATTTAGTGTATATACACATATACGTATTTTGTACAACTACTAATAGACACTTATATATATATTATATACGTTTTATTGGTATATACTCTGAGTGTAAATGTGTATTATATACGTATTCCTACTAGATGACCCTAGTTGACTAGAGCCATGCCTGGCATAGCCCTGAGGCCAGTGTATTTCTATTATGTGTTAGTGTAGCATCTGATATAAGTGATATTATTATATGTTTATAGGACTGTCGGATTCTCCAGACGATACTCTGGGACATGACATTGGTATTAACAGCTAAGGACCCAAGGCGAGTACATTCTCTGATTAGTTTCTAATTTATGATATCTCCTATGTTCACTGTATCTAGTGTAAATATCCATGCTCTTGACACGCTGGTTACACGGATTAGTATACACGGATCTCGTCATGAGATGTTATTCCTTATTCATGGTGTAGCTTGTACAAGACTTATTTTCCTTGTTATCTTGTGCATGTACAGACACTGATTCCCGGAGAGATTTGCTACCTTCCTAGGGAATCCCGTGCCATAGCGTACCATGATTGGATCTACTATACCAGTCGGGGGTGGAGAGTATTTTAGTATAGATATGTGATCATACCCAACCTTTCATGCATCATAGCTCACCCCACATCGCACGTCGGGTGCGGCCTGACCATCTCCAAGCTTCATAGCTGTTACGTGTGATTAGCCTGACCTATACATGCATCATAGCTAACCAACGGTTAGTCTGACCTTCATGAATCATAGCTAATCACATGTAACCAGCCTGATCAAGTTCCCAAGACGATCACATATTAAAGCTAGTACTCACACACTTAGTCATAGGATTCTTGCTCGTTGACATATTGTTTCTTCTCCTACGTTTACTTACAGTATTTCCAGCATTTCTTTTATTTCTCGTACCTATACATGCTTCTGGTATATTTCCATCTAGAACTGCTACATAGTTTATATCATTAATATAGAACTGCTATTTAGAGATGTACTTTGCTCCTTCCTGACTGGAAAATATTTTTCCAGACTGTGACCTTAGTAGACTGGTTTCCGACACACTTGGGGATTGGTTGTTACTGATTGCAGGTATGATTATTTTGTCATTTGACTTGTGTTGTATTCTTTTGTTTCTTCAAATTCTTATCGTGCTGTAGTTGTGATTGAGTATGTTGTTTATTTTTATAGTGTTATCCGTGTCTCCTTATGGAGTTGGATACTAGTGTGAGATTATTTAGATAGTACTTGACCTAGACAGCGTTCTACCGTCGATGCTGCGGCGTAGGCTGGACGTACCCACGCTCTCGTGCCCTTATACTGGGTGCGGGTCGTGACACTCCCAAACCCAGTAATCCTCCGTGCCTATCCTATAAATTTTTTACTTCCTGTATATCAACCGCATGCGCCGCCTCTATCAACCGACCCTGCAAATTCCTCTCTCCGTTCTTAATAAGGCAACTAACATGTTCATTGGATCCTCTTAGCTCATAAACGTGCCTTCCCTCCCTATCTATCAGACTCTTATCATGATTAACCTAAGGATCATGCCACAAACTAGTCTAAGTTTTGGAGTAAATAACCCTAGACAGTCTAGGTTTAGTCGAGTTCCTCAAACCCAAAAGCATTTTCACCATCACCGAGAAGTTGTTATTGATCGTTGCTGACCAGAAATCACCCTTAGGGAAGTACCTTCCCCTGCTCTAGTCATCCAATAAAGACTTCACAGCGAGAAATCTCCAAAAAAGTTTATAGGAGGTCGTTTCTCTAAGAAGTATAAGCGACCTCAACCATACACCTCCCTCTCTCTTGGCCCGGCACAACTTCGCCCAACTGATCGAATGGATTCCTAATTTCAAAAGAAAATTAACGCACATATGTTCGATCTTGTGTATCGTAGCCATGGGCATCATGATAGCCTGGAGTCAATATAGAGCAATAGCTGAAATGACAACCCTGATGAGTTCTATCAATCCCCCAAACGACAGAACCTGAGCCTGCCATCCTAGCTTGGGTGTAGCTGAGAATGCCCTCGCAATCCGCATAAGTGGCATGGTTAATAGACAAAGGCATGTAGAAGCATGAAATTTTTTGAAACCATGCGTGACAAGATCAATACGACGAAAGCAACAAGAGTCCCAATGCGACTAGGAGTCATTCGGCTGACACCTTAGCCCCCACTGACAATAGCATTCAATTCTCAGCAGTAGACCACCAAAGTTAAGCCACTGGCAGTTATGTCAGCAGTAATAACTACTCTGACCGCTGACAGGATGCTTTATAGTACGAGCAGACGTCAGCACTTATGTCAGCACAAGGAGAACTCCATGCGACGACATTATTATGCGACCGTGTTCCCATGAATCCCCGATGCGACAGTATTATCATAAAGCAGTGTTCCCATGAATCTCCCTTGCGACGGTATTGGTACGCGGCAGTATTCCCATCATCATTCGAACACACCGTATTTTACTAGGAAGGATCGAACCATGGTGTAAACCCCCCGACCAAATTAGGGTCCAATTCGAGTTAAGTTGAGAAGACTTAGATTTAATTGGATACAATTAGAATAATTGTGCAATAATTATATGTCCTAATACACCTTGACTACACTAGTAGTTATCTTCCACCCAAGGTCACGTACAACTTTTAGACATGCCAGACTACCCCTCTGACCATTGTACAAAACTAAATACCCGTCATTTCATCTCGACTTAGTGTCGCAATATTCGTAAGTGAGCGCCCTGCGCATTAATTGGTAATTCAATTAAGTTGAGGCCACGTTCACCTAAAACAGGTCTAGACCAAGCCGTGTACACCATACACTAGCCCCACCCTAGAGCCTGGCCGGCCAAAATATCAAGGATGGCCCACAAGAGCTAACATCTATAAATATACATACTCCCACATAAAAACCCTAGTTTTACTATTCCTAAAACCCTAGCCGTTCACTCGCGGTCTCCGAAACCTCCTACCGGCTGCCGACTACACCGGCCACCGCCAGTCACACGCGGATACCGAACCCCCGACTGCTGAATTCACCCCACCGCCTTCCACCGCTAGCACCGGCGCCAACCACCACCATCCCAACCTCCCACACCAATCGTTCCCCCGACCGCTGCTCCCGAGCGACCTCCGAGCGCCTTCAGTCGCCTCGACCGCCTTCAGTTCCCCCGACCGCTTCAGTCATCGTCTGCCACCACTCCAGATCCACCCGACCGTTCCCCCCCGCGATCGGTCAGTCACTCCCGCCGCTGCCTAAGCCGCCGCCGCTGCTGATACTTCTGCTGCTGCCACTGCCGCTGCTGTCTGCCGTCGACCGACGCCGGAGCCCACCATTCACCGGAGGATGCCCGTCAGCGAGGAGACCCTCGTCCTGTCAACTATGTATAAACCTGACTCATCCCTCCTTGTATTGTATCCACATAAGATCGTTATGTCGTCATGTCCAGACTTGTAGGATTGGACACAAACTCAGTTAACCCTAATTAGGTATATGATGGCATGTTGATTAACAAGATTTAGAATTTGGTTAATAACTAACTATTCCTTAATGAGAAGACCTGTTGTTAGAAACATGAAATTCATTAATAAAAATTTATACATCGCCAAGTATGCTGAATATAGGAATTTCAAAACCAACAATTGTACTAGATATAATAAAGCTTCGTAAAACCCTAGACGTAGTAATTATTGTCTCAAGGTACATGTTAGACGAGGACAGAACACGTGTACACCCTAGCTACGTGCACATGTGACGCTGTATTCGAGCAGCCGTGAACTTGCGACAGTATTCAAGTATAGCGTTGTAGTCGTGTGTATTTAATGTTTAGTGTCCGATATCAGCATTTGTTATATTATATTGGTGTGTTTAGGATCTTTGGATCAGCCAGGAGACGCTGCAGGAACAGGCTATTGGCTTTCACAGCTTCAGGACCCAGGCAAGATACCTTGCCATATTTACTGTTTAATTTAGATTATGCATATGTTGTATGATTCTTGTTGCTTTATCTCGTATGACTACGTGCGTCCGAGATTGACTCGGGTGCATCGACGGTTGCATCGATGATTTATATATCTGACCTAGCCATTAGCAGACTCACCCCAGTTAGGAGGATACGTTGATGTCTTCCAAGACCTGACACTTTTACACGTATTCATTGTGACATTCATATTGGGATGCGTGTCCGCGTATTCGACTAGCTATCGGTGCGTGTGACATGCATCACGGTTAGAGAGTAATTCAGGATATTTTATTTGTAGAGACTGGCATATAGATACGCAGTATGCACGTCAAGCATTCGACTGGTGTATTTGTATTGGGCGGGGAGGACAACTAGTAGGCATATGGGGTACACACATTGGAGCCGTAATTTCGGAGAAACCTCGGATCCAATAATTTCCTTTACACTGATGCCATGTTCTTCGGAGCGATATGGACGATATACTACACAGATGCCACGTTCTTCGGAGCGTTATGGACGATATACTGTACTGATGCTACTCTCTTCGGAGTATGGACGTTATGCCTACACCTACCTATACGTACCAGCGTTGTCCTCGTATTGCATTCACTTAGATGGTTAGCACACCCTTATTATATTTATTTTATTCAGTATTATATATGGCATGTTTCTTTGTATCTTGTTACGTCCCTCTGAGGACCTGGTACCTTTCCAGATTTGGACGAGGCATATTACCCCACAGTATACGGCCCAGGATATGAGACGAGGTACGCTACAGCTGAGGAGTTAGAGGTGCTACCGTGAGAGTTCCCGTGATCACTTGGTAGGACTTCTGCCTAGGATTGGGGGCATCATTATCTAGTCAGCCGATGCCCTGGTCATCACTCCTTTATTTATCATTTCAGTACATTTATTTCGTCATAGTAGTGGGTTTGTTCCCACCGGACTTTATTGGTTGTACTAAGATATCTTGAGACTGGTGTTTATCTTCCAGCAATTTATTTAGTACTTCTTGCTATTTTATACTGTTGATGAGATTAGATTACTTGCTGTTGAGTTATATGGGACATGTTAGTATTAGAACAGCGTAGCACTCTTTGTTAGGATCCATTAAATTGGGATATCCTTGGAGATGTGTCAGCTGGCTACTGCCACGTGACCTAGTTCCGTATATTTGGGACTGGGGCGTGACATGGTTTCAGTAGTAGCCCATGCAGGTCGACTTTTCACTTATGGTATGGTAACATGCCCAGCGAGCCTGCAATAGGATAGAAATTTTTAGGTCTCATCCACTTTTATTTTGTCCTTGAATTTCTTCGTATTGCCTCTAAATATCTGTATCCTGTTTGCTTGATTCCATACTCTTTTAATGAAGTTCTATCTCTTGTAGCAAGATAAACTTGCAAAGTGGACGAGGAGCACCCAGTGCCGCAGTGCCAGACAATACCACCCAAAGGGAAGAGATACCCCAAGGGCAACCATCATTACAGACACCGCTTATACATTGGCATGAGACATCACAGGGCGATCCTACACCGCAGCCCGAAGAACAGACTTCCCAGACAATCCCCACGCAACATTATGAGGGCCAGACTTCAGGAGCTACACCGATGCCGCAGACTGAGAGACGACATCTGAGGAGACGCCTACTGCACAGCCAGAGATTCCACTACCACCGCCTCCACCTTATCCACCCCAGATGCCACAGCTAGATGGCCAGCCACAGATGCTTCAGTTCTTTCAGACTATGATGCAAGCACAGTGGCATCAGACAGACACATTGAGATAGAGTCTGATGGCAGTACTAGAGAGGATACCTATCACAACACCAGTACCAGCACCTCCACCAGCCCAGATAGGTGGTACTGTTAGATGGTTCTGACAGATGGGACCAGATACTTTCTCGGGCAATGAGACTGCAGAGTAGATCTCCGATTGGGTCGCCAACACGAAGATGTTACTAGAGGCTTCACAACTTCACTCAGACCTTTGGATGACCGCTGTGAGGGCCCAGCTAAAAGGCAACGCCCATCACTGGTGGGATTCTATTGAGCGTAGTGTAGGCAAGAACCAGACTTGGAAACAGTTCTTAGAGTACTTTAATATGAAGTATTTTCCAGCTACAGTCAGAAATGCCCTGTACTCCCAATTCCTACATCATGAGCAGGGAAATATGACCGTTGACGCCTATGACGCGGAGTTCAGCCACCTTAGCAGATTTTATGCCATCTTGATACCCAATGATCTAGAGAAGCCTTAAAGATTCTATCACGGCCTCACCTTCGAGCTACAGAGGTACACCATCGCATAGGCGAGGATATCATATGAGGAGGTTCTTGCAGAGACGAGGATCCAGGAGGCCATTGTCAGAGGAGCTAGACGTTCCAGCACGACCACGCCAGCCAGAGTCCAGCCCGGAGCAGGAGGACCCATCCGTCGTCCCGGAGCACAGACACAACAGAGGATAGCACCATACCCATACCAGGAACTTCCGACTTGCCACTTCTGTGGTAAGAGAGGCCACTTCGAGAAGGACTGTCAAAAGAGACTGGGGACATGCATGATTTGTGGAGAGAGCAAGCACCTTGTCAGAGACTGCCCACAGTGCAGGAAGATAGCACCGCAGACCGGACAAAGGCCAGCAGCACCAGTTCCGAGGATACTACCCCCACCCGGAGGACAACGTCCACCAGCCCCCGGAGGATTTTAGAGGGCACCACTCTTGGCCCCACAACAGGCACAATTCGATCGAGCCCGACAGCAGGCCGGAGGACAGAGACCGGGACAGGCCTTCGCATTAGCAGATACTGAGGAAGAAACAGAAGGAGAAGCAATCACAGGTACCATTTTAGTTGCATCATTATCTGCGACTGCATTGTTTGATTCTGGAGCTACATTATCGTTTATATCTAGTAGATTTGTAGCAATGCATAGAGTAGCTACTTCCTCCTTACCTAAGAGTTGGAAGATTCTTACCGGAGGAGGTATCGTGTCGGTTACCAGCACTATCAGAACGTGCTCAGTAATTGTATGTGGTAGAGAGATGAGAGCGCGATTCTTGGTATTGCCTATGCCATACTTTGATGTTGTGTTAGTCATGGACTGGTTAAGCCAGTATAACGCTGTACTGAACTGCCGGAAGGGTAGCGTCACTTTTAGATCGCCAGACCAGCCGGAGTTCGAGTACATGCGAGGGACCATCGAACAAGGAGTAGGACAGATAGCTGGAACTTGCATGGCTATGGAGATTGCACCCCCACCAATAGTTGCAGAATTCGAGGATGTTTTCCCCAAAGAACTGCCAGGCTTACCACCAGATAGAGACGTAGAGTTCACCATTGAGCTAGTACCCAGAGCAGCATCGGTATCTTTTAATGTATACCGATTGGCGAAGAAGGAGTTAGATGAGCTGAAGCTACAATTAGAGGAGTTGCAGAGCAAGAGATTTATCCGTCCTAGTGCATCACCATGGGGAGCACCAGTGTTGTTTGTACCCAAGAAGGATAGAACAGTACGTATGTGCATTGATTACAGAGCCCTTAATGCTTTGACCATCAAGAACAAGTATTCCCTACCGCGAATTAACGATTTATTCGACCAATTGACAGGAGTAGTAGTGTTCACAAAGATTGACTTGAGATTGGGTTATCATCAAGTGAAGGTGCGAAGAGAAGACATTCAAAAGACAACATTCAGGACTCATTACGGTCACTACGAGTTCTTAGTGATGCCTTTTGGACTGACAAATGCGCCTGCTGTATTTATTAACTTGATGAACAGAGTATTCCACCAATGCTTAGACCAGTTCGTGGTAGTCATCATTGACGACATTTTGGTGTATTCGAAGAGCCACGAGGAGCATGAAGAGCACTTGAGACTAGTGTTAGAAACACTCAGGATAGAGAGGCATTATGCCAAGCTGAGCAAGTGTGAGTTTCTTCTGGATCGTGTCACTTTCTTTGGACACATCATCTCAGGAGAGGGCATTTTAGTGGATCTGGCAAAGATTTCATCGGTAGAGACATGGCCAACCCCGACCAATGTCTCAGAAGTGAGGAGTTTCCTAGGACTTGTCAGATATTACCGGAGGTTCGTGGAGAAATTTACGAAGATTACAGAACCGATGACCCACCTAACCCGCAAGGAGCAGGAGTTCATTTGGACAGAGGAGTATCCGAAGGTATTCGATGAGCTGAAGAAATGGTTGACTACAACACCCATCTTGACCATACCTTCTGGACCCGGAGGATTCATGATCTATAGCGATGCATCCGGGAAAGGATTAGGATGCGTCTTGATGCAGCATAGAAAGGTTGTAGCCTATGCTTCTAGGCAGTTGAGGACACATGAGAAGAACTATCCCACTCACGACTTGGAGCTTGTAGTAGTGATATTTGCCTTGAAGCTTTGGAGGCACTACTTATATGGAGAGAGAGTGGAGATATTTACTGATCATAAGAGTTTGAATTACGTCTATACCCAGAAGGACCTTAATCAGAGGCAGAGACGTTGGCTCGAGGTGATGACAGACTTCGAGATTGAGCTACAGTACCACCCAGAAAAGGCCAACGTAGTAGCTGACGCATTAAACCGAAGACCCATGGCATTCTTCTTGACTACCCAACAACATCTGTTGAGAGATCTAGAGCAGATGGGTATAGAGGTTTTTATGCCCAGAATAGACGGACAGTTGTCGAGTTTCCAGTTGCAATCGACATTGGTGGAGAGAATCAAGGCTGCCTTGCCGACAAATGCCAGATTTCAGAGGCTTAGACAGAGGACTGAGGCTGGATTACAGACAGGACTGCGTATACATGAAGGCGAAATCTTGAGATGTGGAGATCATCTCTATGTTCCAAATGGAGAGCTTCGTCAGGAGTTGATGGCAGAAGCACACAGTTCAACCTACTATATCCATCCAGGAGGCATCACGCACCAGGTGAGTCAACCTGGGAAAGCAAGGAGGATATTAGACAGCGCTATCACCACCTTTTCGAAGGACTAGGTACGTATTAGCATTTTTTTATTCAGTCTGTAGTTCTTACCATACATATGTTTTAATTTCGAGGACAAAATACTCTAAGGAGGGTAGGTTATAAAATCCCCGACCAAATTAGGGTCCAATTCGAGTTAAGTTGAGAAGACTTAGATTTAATTGGACACAATTAGAATAATTGTACAATAATTATATATCCTAATACACCTTGCCCACACCAGTAGTTATCTTCCACCCAAGGTCACGAACAACTCTTAGATATGCCAGACTACCCCTCTAACCATTGTATAAAACTAAATACCCGTTATTTCATCTCGACTTAGTGTCGCAATATTCGTAAGTGAGCGCCTTGCGCATTAATTGGTAATTCAATTAAGTTGAGGCCAAGTTCACCTAAACAGGTCTAGACCAAGCGGTGTACACCATAGACCAGCCCCACCCTAGAGCCTGGCCGGCCCAAATATCAAGGATGGCCCACGAGAGCCAACATCTATAAATATACATACTCCCACATGAAAACCCTAGTTTTACTATTCCTAAAACCCTAGCCGTTCACCCGCGGTCTCCGAAACCCCCTACCGGCTGCCGACTACACCGGCCACCGCCAGTCACACGCGGACATCGAACCCCCGACTGCCGACTTCACCCCACCGCTTGCCACCGCTAGCACCGGCGCCAACCATCACCATTCTAACCTCCCACACCAACCGTTCCCCCGACCGCTGCTCCCGAGCGACCCCCGAGCACCTTCAGTCGCCCCGACCACCTTCAGTTCCCCTGACCGCCTCAGTCACCACCCGCCACTACTCTAGATCCACCCGACCGTCCATCCCCCGCGACCGGTCAGTCACCCCCGCCGCTGCATAAGCCGCCGCCGCCGCTGATACTTCTGCTACTGCCGCTGCTGTCTGTCGCAGGCCGACGCCGGAGCCCACCACTCGCCGGAGGACGCCTGTCAGCGAGGAGACCCTTGTCCTGTCAACTAGGTATAAACCTGACTCATCCCTCCTTGTATTTTATCCACATAAGATCATTGTGTCGTCGTGTCCAGACTTGTAGGATTGGACACAAACTCAGTTAACCCTAATTAGGTATATGATGGCATGTTGATTAACAAGAGTTTGAATTTGGTTAATAACTAACTATTTCTTAATGAGAAGACCTGTTGTTAGAAACATAAAATTTATCAATAAAAACTTATACATCGCCAAGTATGCTGAATATGGGAATTTCAAAACCAATAATTGTACTAGACATAATGAAGCTTCGTAAAATCCTAGACGTAGTAATTATTGTCTCAAGGTACATGTTAGCCGAGGACAGAACACGTGTACACCCTAGCTACGTGCACATATGACGCTCTATTCGAGCAGCCGTGAACTTGCGACAGTATTCAAGTATAGCGTTGTAGTCGTGTGTATTTAATGTTTAGTGTCTGATATCAGCATTTGTTATATTATATTGGTGTGTTTAGGATCTTTGGATCAGCCAGGAGACGCTGCAGGAACAGGCTATTGGCTTTCACAGCTTCAGGACCAAGGCAAGATACCTTGCCATATTTACTGTTTAATTTAGATTATGCATATGTTGTTTGATTCTTGTTGCTTTATTTTATATGACTATGTGCGTCCAAGATTGACTCGGATGCATCGAATGTTGCATCGATGACTTGTATATCTGACCTAGCCATTAGCAGACTCACCCCAGTTAGGAGGATATGTTGATGTCTTCCTAGACCTGACACTTTTATACGTATTCACTGTGACATTCATATTGGGATACGGGTCCGTGTATTCGACTAGCTATCGGTGCGTGTGACATGCATCACGGTTAGAGCGTAATTCAGGATATTTTATTTGTAGAGACTGGCATATAGATACGTGGTATGCAAGTCGAGCATTCGACTAGTGTATTTGCATTGGGCCGGAGGACAACTAGTAGGCGTATGGGGTACACACATTGGAGCCATAATTTCGAAGAAACCTCGAATCCAATGATTTTCTTTACACTGATGTCACGTTCTTCGGAGCGTTATGGACGATATACTACACTGATGCCACGTTCTTCGGAGCGTTATGGACGATATACTGTACTGATGCCACTCTCTTCGGAGTATGGACGTTATGCCTACACCTACCCATATGTACCAGCGTTGTCCTCGTATTGCATTCACTTAGATGGTTAGCACACCCTTGTTGTATTTATTTTATTCAGTACTATATATGGCATATTTTTATGTATCTTGTTACGTCCCTCTGAGGACCTGGTACCTTTCCAGATTTGGACGAGGCATATTACTCCACAGTATACGGCCCAGGACAGGAGATGAGGTATGCTACAGCTAGGGAGTTAGAGGTGCTACCGTCAGAGTTCCCATGATCACTTGGTAGGCCATCTGCCTAGGATTGGGGGCATCATTATCTAGTCAGCCGATGCCCTGGTCATCACTCTTTTATTTATCATTTCAGTACATTTATTTTGTCATAGTAGTGGGTTTGTTCCCACCGGACTTTATTGGTTGTACTAAGATATCTTGAGACTGGTGTTTATCTTCCAGCAGTTTATTTAGTACTTCTTGCTATTTTATATTGTGGATGAGATTAGATTACTTGTTGTTGAGTTATATGGGACATGTTAGTATTAGGACAGCGTAGCACTCTTTGTTAGGATCCATTAAATTAGGATATGCTTGGAGATGTGTCAGTTGGCTACTGTCACGTGACCTAGTTCCGTATATTTGGGAATGGGCATGACACATGGGAACGAATTCACATGGATATCACCTTCTTTGGCCAGATCTTCCAACCTTTTCCCCATTGGCATAGCTAGACGATCTTCACTCTCTCGATCCCTTGGAAAAAGACAAATTTGCCTATCTCTTTGATCTAACCAAGTCAATCAACCTTTTTTTTCCTTCCCTTCATAAATCAAGTAAACGATAATGGAAAGAGTGCTAAAAAGAGTAGAAGTTGCCCCTCCTAGGGTTCCAATAGGAATCATTAACTTTATAATATTTTAATAATGACTCATGTGAACTGGTTATCCCATACCTTCTGCCAGACTTATATGTGTGGAACCAAGTCTTTTTTGGTTCCAGCTTCATATTGGTTCTTTTAAGTCATTCATTTAGTATGACCACATTCGTGGCTTTATTCTCGCTCTTTTTTTTACATGAAGGGAAAGTCTCAACTGACATCTTGAGCTTTACAACTATCAGTGTGGGCTAACGTGCTTTGAAGTTGTAGTAAAGAATTGATTTTATAGTTGAAGAAACAAAGATGATACACTTTTCAAATCATTAAGAACAAGAAAGTTATATCGCTTGTGCGACGGTATTATCATGCGACAGTATTTCCATGAATCCCCCATGCGACGGTATTATCATGCGGTAGTATTCCCATGAATCCCCCATGCGGCGGTATTGTCATGCGACAGTGTTCTCATGAATCTCCTATGCGACAATATTCTCGAAAAATCTCCATGCAGCAGAATCTTTCTGGTAGAACCAATCGAGATCTTCAAAGAGCCAAAGCAGGCCACATGCCATGCTGACTAGGTTATGCCCATGACGGGTGCCAACAACCCAAGATCTCAGCAACAACTAATCCTATCCATTTTTACGTGGCAGTCACTGCACGGCATGCACACACAAGCCTAATATGAATTCTGTTAAAGAAGCTATACGACAGATCAAAACTCGCGTGCATGCATGTGCACGCATAGCCATACAATGACTATATATAGCAGGGACATGTGTTTTCACATGTACGTATAATTAGACGTATACACGCAGAGCCTAGAGCATTCGATAGTCGTCCTTCTTGCAGTGAGCAGAGACCTTGCAATCCCCTTTTGTTGTCAGATGGAGTAAAGGAGTCAGCTGCAATACTCTATCTCTACCATCATACTTTCCCAGAATCAAACTGTACTTAGAGTTTCTGCCAAAGAATTCTCTATAATTTTCTTTTTGTTTTATTTGTAATCAAAAGTCAGTGATACTTATTTTTATAATAGAAACAAAAATGTTGACTCTACTGGGGACTTCCTTCACCTTCGATGAGAAGGTCGTGACGCAATCCGACACAGCATATCTGGGTTCAACCCAGAAGATGTTGGTCGTCCGCTTCGACCAACAAACGTTCGAAGATATGCTCTCAAGGGACAAATCAAGCACCGTATCTTATCAAGCAAAGCCTCATAAGACTCGATAGACTTGGGTCATCAAGGCCAGCGTGTCGCACCCAAGGACCGTGAGTGATGCGCTTCCTGCCTTCATTGCGAAGGATGCATATGATGTACAATCTTCCTCACTATATCAGTCATACACGACTGCAACCCCATCATAATGAATGACCACAAGACAATGAACTCTCTGTGACAGTGAACATCATTCCATCTCATGTACTCACATACACATATAATTCACTAATAATATATAATACTTATATATATATATATATATATATATATATATATATTTATTAATTATATCTCTAACTAATACTAAATAGATATGAGCAATATAATTTAAAGTATATAAAGCTAACATAGCAATTTCACAAACACTTGGTGTGCATCATACCGTATCACACCAAATCTACGATATGCTTGCGATAAGCTACCAACGTATCCAAAAGGATACAAAAATTTCCAAAATCAATCATTAGAACCAAACCAAAGTTTTAGCTATATCACTATGTGTCCGTGTCAAAATATAACATGTTCAAACCTCAGTGTCGAAGGAAAAATCCCCAAATCAATCTGTATCAACAAATTATCATGACACGGCCTACACGTATCCAATTATGGACATATATGCCCTCTCAAACCATGAATCACACCTAAAGTCACTTATGAAATATTTCTACTAACACCTAGTAATCTAAATTCGAGTTTTTCCCAATTTGGCCACAAAAGTCAATGTAACTTTCATCATAGGCCTCCTATGAACCTAGTTCTTCTTTCTATGGGTAGTCCTTAGCTATAGGGAGGGTTTCTATTGGTCAAATATATTATATTAACTATAAAATTGATAGGGAAATATAAATTTATCTATTAGGAGATGGATTCTCAATATATTCTACCAAATGGACACAACTTGGACTCCTCTCCAAGCTTCCTCTAGCAATGCCAAGCTTCCTTATTGTCCTTGGAATGAAATGAGAGGGATGGGATTTGAAAATAGTAGATTTGATAGGGAAGGGATTAGAATTTGCTTCTAAATTTGGGAATAAAATAATGAGAAAAGAAAATAAGGGTTACTCATGAATGAAGAGGCTTATATAGACTTCCTCTTAGGGTTAGGGTTAGGTTGAGGAATGTTTGAATTAACACAAGTGCCCTTCTCATTCCTTCATAAATATGATCTAACTAAACCATAGGAAAAATATTCTATTCTTGGGTCTAAATATGTTTAATAGAATTAATCTAGTCATGACTAACTAATGACTCAAGTCAAATAGTCTAAACTCAATACTAACTCATTCTCCTAAACTAATGAGTTACCCATGACTAACTAATTAATTGTATCAATGGATCAAGTCAAGTCTATTTAGGTCCACTAATTTCATGTCTAATTAGAATAGACTAATCAACTAACCAATAATAATATTAGTCACAATATATATAACATGCACATTATAAATAAATAAAATATACACAATATTTATAATAATACAAAATGATAAAAATACCCCTATTCTGGAAATATGGTAGTGACACCTGGTCAGGGAGCAAATCTTTCACTTTTGTACCCATGTGCATGGCTGGGCCATGTGCATGAAGTGGGTGTAAAGGTGAGATCTCCTTTGTTTTATTTGCGTAGCGTGATAAGTCCAAATGAAAGACGAGAGAAATAGTCACCACAATAAAGTGTCCTTTCCTGGATACACTTGTGCCCACCTTGTTATCAACTATTGTTGTGCCAAAGAAATATTTCCACCAGCCAGGCAGTCGGTATTCCAATGACTGTAATTAACTTCACTTGTTCGATAGCGTCTCGGGAAAAGATGCATGAAGAAGAAGAGAAACTGCTTTTTTCCTCATGCCGCTCAACATGGAGGTCTCTTCTATGAAGAGGAACTCAAAGGCAAGCTCGTCCAACCCTCCAGTCTCGTCTGTTGAATCGAAGAGCAAACAATGATGGAGTAGACTAGTAGTACCTTTCGAGGGGGTGTTCCAAGGAATGCGCTCGAGAACCGGAACTAGGGGTAGCAACCCTCTGATGATACACACCAACCCATCGTTCCAAGGAGATAGTGAATCTTAGGGAACTGACGATAACATGTCTGAGGGTAGCCATGCCCACCAGGCTACTACAGCAACAGGGGCCTGGGGTAGCCACCCCCCGGATTCTGAAGACAACACAATAATGCACCCCTTCCCTGGGGATAGCAGGACTTATGAATCAAAGACATAAAGTGAGGCATCCACGATCTCATCCATCTCTCCCTATGTAATAAATGTGTACATGGCAGGGGATGATAGTGGAGCAGGATCCAATAATCGTTAGTGCCTCGAGACACTCGAGACAATGATACAGACCATTAGTTCCTCAATGGAGACCTTGACCCAGACGATACTGGAAATCAGGACGAACATAGTCTCACAACTACCCAGGACACTGATATAAGCCATTCAGGATCCAGGTGCCAAACGGGAGTCCATTATACCTAATCTGGCTCCCACAACAAGTGTTCCTATCTTGCCCCGATCATCTGCCCCTCTGTCGTCGGAAGTTGCTCAATAGTCAATTCGGGAAGTCAGAGAATTATGAGCTCGCTTTGACTCGATAAACAACCGAGTTATGCTCCAAAAAGTTGGGGTAGGACAACCATATCCTCCCGAGTGGAACAAAGTGGTGTATCCACTTAAGTATAAGCCATAGTCCCTGGTTCCATTCGATGGGAATATGTTACCACATCAGTACATGAATTACTTTGGCTCTATGACGGGGCACTTACCACGGGACGACGCCTTACTTACCAATCTGTTTGTTGGAGCACTGTCCGAGGTTACTTATGAGTGGTTCTGCAGCCTTCCGGACAACTGCATCTCGTCCTTCAGCAAACTTTGATGCCTCTTCCTCTCCTATTTCTATGACGCAGGAATGGACATGACTATGTCCTTCCTTATGGATATCACTTAAGGGGAAAATGAGTTAGTACGAGACTATATAGAGTACTTTCGACATGCCACATTGAGGCTACCTCCTAGTACTCCTGAGACCGTGCTCATGGACACCTGTACAAAGAACCTACGACCAGCGGTGAAACTTTGGACAGGCCCTGGTCAGTTCTAGGATTGGACGCCGTTCATCATAAGCGCTGACACTGCACTACCATATTTCTAGTTGAGGGTCTTTTGGTTATTTAGCATATTTATTAATTAGTAATATAAATATTATATTTTGTACTACTAATTAATTATATTATGTAGTGCTATTTAAGTATTTGTTAGTGGGATAGCCTATATTTAGTTAGACTTGTCACTACTGGACCTATTAGTTGTCATGACATAATTGAGCCCAACTTAGACTAATCCCATTAGACCATTTCCTTAATTAATTAAGAAGATTAGATTAATTTACATTAGTTTAGATACTTTCCAATATAGCCCTTCCTAATTATTCCTCATAATTAGCTAGTTGGGGTACATTGGGGAATTAATGTTGCTTGGGCAAAGGAAAAGAGGGGTCCGACCACCTATAGGGAGGGTCTCTCTCTCTCTCTCTCTCTCTCTCCACTTCATTTCATTTAATTCTAGATCTCCAATTATGTTCTTCCCCAAATTGACTCATCTCTCCACCAAATTAAACCCAATTCACACCTATTCTCTCTCAATTTCATCATCTAGGAAGCATTGGAGCTTGGATTGCAAAGAATACTTGAAGGAAGAGTAATTGGCAAGGGAATTGTGTCCTAATTGTGTCCATTAAATATTTTATTGGGAATCTATATCCCAATAGGTAAATTATGAATTTACCCCTTAATTTAGACTCCAATTAATGTATTTAACTATTAGGAATCATCCCTTGGCTTAGGGCTACCCGTAGGATCAAGAACTAGCTTCATATGACTTGTATTATAGAATCTATATGTCGATTTATGTCCAATTAGGATGCATTACGAGATTGACACATCAAGTGTGCATCATTAGACCAATTAGATCTAATTAGAGTTAGATCAGGGTTGTGGAACTTTGTACGTGTCGACAATTGGACACGAGTAGAGCGTATCATGGTATTTTGTTATACTATGTGATACGGGACTAATTTTGGGTAATTTGTGTAATTGCTCTTCAATTCTTACTGTAACAAGTTGTATTAGTTATTATATTGAGTATTTGATATGTAGAAATATTTATTGTGGTGTATTGTGAGTTTTAACTCTCATTTGGGTACGTATCACAAAGTATCTTGCAAATGCACTATTGGGGTTTGTCGAGTTGAATATTAACTAGTGTGTATACTAATATAGATCTATTTAAATATATATGGAGCATATGTATGGGTCATTATTATATATAAATATATACCTAGATGTTATTGTGTGTGTGTATGTCGATATGCATATCTCGTCATACGGGAGGTTGGGTGCTCTTGTGTGTATGATTGTGTGTGTATGTGCAAATAGGTATCAGAATATTGGGGTTGGAGATACAAGAGTATCAGTAGCTTGGGGTCGGGCATAGGCCAGTGGTGATAGTGTATGTGTTTGAGGGTGTGTGCACTATGAGGGGTTCAGTTCTGGTAGCAATAACATTGGGATATAGCAACAAGATGCAGTAGCAGTAGCAACAAGATACAGAACAGAGCAATAGCAGCAGTGCACCTCAGTATGCCCTGTGAACAATGGTGGCAAGGCAAAACAGATAGGGGAAACTGGCAGTAATGGTTTTGAGTATCAGGATAGTGATGGATAGGGCAAATGTGTTTTTAGTGAGGTGTGTTCACTCTGGTAGCAAGGTATGTTGGCACTGCATTGAGTGCAGAGCAGTGGAGGGGTATTCTAGTTAGTTGTGTGCAATGTAGGATGTACAAGTGTTAAGTAGTGTGAAGAAGTGAATATGAGCTCCTGCAGGCAGGAAGAGAGGTAGTATCACTCAAGTGACTGATACAACTATATCAGTGGGAGGAGTGCACAGTCATTGTGCAATATTATGCACAAGATGAGGTATTGTGGTATTTATAGTTAGTGAGTACATTGTGGGTGTATCCTATAGGGTTGAGTGATGTGTTAGGTAAAGTAAAGTGTATTCAAGGCATGGATTGACAGATATGATACCAAGGTAGTATAGTTAGATAGGGTATCAGTGGTTATTGAGGTATTAGTATTAGTTAAGTAAAGAGTATAGATACTAAGATACTCTAATATAGATGATAATTAGTGTTCATGAGTAGGTATGTAAATACCTTAGTATTAATGGCCTAGTATAGCTAATATAAGCTAGTGATTGCTAGTTTGTGACCAATATGGACTAATTAACTTAGTGTGGACCTAGAAACTTGTGTATAACCTAAGTTTGATTAGTTTGACTAAGGTTGACCTAGTTTGACCAGTTAGGCTAGAGTGACATAGAAATGTCCTATAAGAGCATGTTTAATGCATTTTAACTCATTATCATTTTATTACACTTATTTGACATTTTATTCATATATAGGTGCGTGTGATACCAGTTTGGACACCAAGTGACATCTTTTGCTCAGGACCAGAGGCAAGTACATTCTCTGATAGTTTTCTTATTTGATAGCCTCTATGTTTCATGTATTTAGTATTAAGATATTTGATTCTTGACACGATGGTTTCACAGATTGGTATACGTGGATCTTGGTCTTGAGATGTTATGCCGTGGTTACTCAGTGATCGTTGTATCGTACTTCATGATTACTCAGTGATTACCATGATATCTTAGTGATTATATAGATTATGATCATAGTGTATGATATTATAGACCATGCAGTATGATATACGTTTTATAACATGTCATGATTTGGATCCGTGTACTAGTCAGGGGTTCGAAAAGTATTGGTGGATATGTGATCATACCTTATAGCCCATGATTTAGTGTAGCCCATCATAATTAGCAGATCTTGTAACTCAAGCATGATCACGCTAGCTCATTTTTTATATATAGCCCGTGTTAGGCCCAAGTCGATCACATTATCTTACTAATATTTTAAGACATATTTTATATATTGTTTCCTTTATTCTAGTTTAGTACATTATTGTTCCTCACCATATTGTTCTCATATCTTGCCATTATTTACCATGATCCACTTTCTCGTGATACATGATAGTTCGTTACTTCCATAATTTTATTTTGCTATTGTTGTTTTATAGTTTATGTTAATTATTGAAACTACTATTTGGGTTGTACTTCGCTTCAATCCTGATTGGATATATTTTTTAGATAATTTATTAGATGACTGGTGTCCTATGCACTATGGAGCATAAGATGGCGATCCAGTTGAGTTATAACCCGTAGAGCCTGTTGAGTTAGTACCAGCAGTTGATGAGACATAGTTAGTTTATTCATGATACTGTATATATTAGTCAGACTTTGGCATTGTATTATTATTTGATATCTTGTGTTGAGATTAGACTTGGACTTATGATATATTTGTGACTTTATTTCTTTTCTTCTATTTAATATCGTGCCCTCTCTTCCTCTAGTTTTTTTATTGTCATTGGGTATTGTTTATCATTATTATATTATCATGTTGTCCTCTATTTATAGTTGAGATAACATGACTGGTACATTATATATATTGTGTAAGATATTTAGATAATATGGTTGACCTAGATAGCTTTCTACCGTCGATGCTGCAGCGTAGACTGGATGTACCCACATACTCGTGCCCTTACACCGGGTACTGGTCGTGACACATTTTTATGGTGGACCATACAGGTCAGGCTTTGCAACTAGTGCGATATCAGCGTAGAAGTACTCAGACTTAGAGTATTACTGCAAACCTTCTATAGGATATAGGACTAGGGATATAGGATGAGAGGATACTTAATCACTACTATGAACATTTCTAATCTATTAAAATTGCTATCTTTATCATTCGATATAATTGCTCTCTTTGAAATACAATTGTCCTTCCTTGATGTAATCGTATCTTGTGCAATATTTATTCTTTTGTTTGAATCGATCTTCAGGAGGACTTCAAAGACTTGATCATAGTGCTCTAGAGCAGTCTCGTCGAGGTCCTTTACTTCGTCACCTCAGAGAGAGCACTAGCGTCTGTTCTGCCTCAGTCCAGGTGGGAATTTTAGTAGCAGCTTTTGGGGGTGCTCCACCACCAGTTTCGAGGACTGTTCCATCAGTCACAAAGGATCTTCCACCCCCACCATACCTATGCCAACAGATGTGACACAGATGTTCACCATGTTTAGGAGATAATGATGGCATAGCAGAGATAGACGAATATTCTACGACAGGGCATCGAGAGTGGTCACCAGTTAGCACTAGCTACTGTGGAGAAGGTAGAGCTGGTTTATCCACAGGCCATACCTCTTTATCCCGTACCGTACCAGCTGAGGCCGGGTACCATCATTGACTTCAAGAGGATCGAGCCCAAGGACTTCAGGGGCATCAAAGGGATATTGTACGCCGATGATTGGATTGAGGACGTTGAGAGGGCCCTGAGGTTAGCACAGATTCCAGAGGGCTTATAGGTGGAGGCAGCGGGCATCAGATGTTCGATATTACGGTGACATGGTTCCACTCAAACCCGAGGATCGCAGAGCCAGGACAGACTTGGAAAGCTTTTAAAGTGCTTTTCAAGGAGAAGTTCTTTCTAGATGTGGCTTTGAGTGCTCTAGAGAGCCAGTTCCTAGATCTCGTCCAAGGGAACATGACGGTGGACGAGTATGCAGCAGAGTTCTGCAGTATAGGCAGATTTATAGAGGGATAGAATCATCTAGGAAAGGCCCAGAAGTTTCGAAAGTTGATCAAGGAGATCAAATCTCTCACTAGAGGACACCGCACATCGACATTCGAGGATATCCCGATGGACGCACAGAGGGCAGAGGATGACTTAGAGCTCAAATCCAAGAGGACTCGAGATACGTCAGAAGGAACTAGAAGTAGTACGGGTCCAGCCAAGCGATCCCACTTCCAGCAGAGAGGTGTACCGCGAGGGAGAGCTTTTGCTATGGCAGTTGAGGAGGAGGAGCCAGTCAGAGATTTGATATCAGGTTCAATTCTCCTTGATTCTATTCCAACTTATGTCTTATTTGATTATGGTGCTTCCCATTGTTTATATCTGTATCTTTTCCTCTTAAGCATCGATTAGAGTCTGATTCTTTGGCTAGGACTTGTAAGATCAGACTAGGGGAGGCATTATCCTGGTCTGTGATGTTTGCAAGGATCAGAGAGTTACACTGGGAGGCCGGGAGTTGGCGCGTGCTTACTCGTAATGCCACTTCTGAGCTACGATATTGTACTCGTGATGGATTGGTTGAGTAGGTACCATGCTAGTATAGATTATCGTAGAGACAAAGTTTTGTTTCGACCGACAAAAGAACTAGAGTTTGAGATTTCCAGCGGAGCAGTAGAGCAGAGCGAGGATGCCATCTGTGGAGCTATGGTGGAAGAGAAGGAGTTGTCACATCTGTTGATTGTGGAGTTCATAGATGTTTTTCCGAAGGAGTTGTCGGGTTTGTCGCCCGACTGAGATATTGAGTTCTCTATAGATTTGGTGCCAAAAGCAGAGCCGATATCACAGCACATCTATAGAGTTAACAATAATAAATTGGTAGAGTTGAAGAAACAGGTGGATGAGTTGCAAGAAAAAGGCTTCATTCGATCTAGTTCATCATGATGGGGTACTCTGGTATTGTTTGTACCGAAGAAGGATGGGTCGGTATGCATGTGTATCGACTACAGGGCTCTAAACAAACTCACTATCAAGAATAAATACTCGTTCCTGAGAATTGATGATCTCTTCGATCAGTTGAGTGGAGCAAAGATATTTTCGAAGATAGACCTGAGGTCAGGTTACCACCAGGTGAAAGTGTAGAAGGAGGATATTTCGAACAGAGCTTTTCGGACTTGATATGGCCAGTTTGAGTTTTTGGTGATGCTGGTTGGGTTGACTAATGCCTCGGTGGTATACATGAATATAATAAACAAGGTGTTCCACCAATATTTTGATAAGCTTATGGTGGTATTTATTGATGATATTTTGGTGTATTCGAAGACCTTGGAGGAGCTTGAAGAACATCTGAGGATAGTTCTGGAGACTCTCAGGAAGTAGAAGCTTTATGGCAATCTTTTGAACTGTGAGTTCTATTTTCTCAAGTTTAAATTCCTTGGGCATGTGATTACAGGATATGCGATCTCAGTGGACCCCAATAAGATTCAGCAGTGGAGTCGTGGGCTACTCCTAGTTCAGTAGCAGAGATAAGGAGTTTTTTGGGGCTAGTAGGTTATTACCAAAGGTTTGTATAAGACTTCTCCAGGATTGCAGAGCTGATGACTAGGCTGACCAGGAAAGATGTGGAGTTTGCTTGGATAGAGGAGACTCAAGTCGCTTTTGAGGAGTTGAAGAAGAGGTTGATGACATCTCCAGTCTTGACGTTGCCATCTGGATTAGGTGGATTCACTATCTATAGTGATGCTTCATGGAAGGGTTTGGGTTGTATCTTGCAGCAGAATGGAAATGTGCTTGCCTATGCTTCTGGGCAATTACGTCCTCATAATAAGAATTATCCTATCCACGATTTGGAGTTGGCAGCGGTCATTTTTGCTTTAAAGCTGTGGAAATACTATTTGTACGTAGAGGGTCTGGAGATCTTCACAGACCACAAGAGCTTGAAGTACGTGTTTACCCAGAAAGAGCTAAACAAGAGACATTGAAGGTTGTTGGAGTTGATAAAGGACTTCAATATATCATTGCAGTACTATCCATGGAAGGCTAATGTAGTTGCTGACGCCTTGAGCAAGTATCTAGTGGCTATGTGCTTGACTACAGACAAACATTTATTGGCCGATCTTGAGAGCTTGGGTATTTAGGTGCTAGTACCAGGTGTCGAGATGCAGATATGGGGATTGTAGATACAGTCAGAGCTGATGGACATGATTCGAGCTACGCAGTATGACGATGACTCTCTGAGGAGCATCAGAGCACAGGTTCGGATGGAATTATCCGAGGACATCACTATTGTTGAGGATGGATCACTACGGCACGGTACCAGGTTGTGTGTGCCAAGTGGGATATTGTACGAGGAGGTTCTTTATGAGGTGAATCGATTGCAGTAATCTATACATCCAGGTGCCAATAAGTTGTATAGAGATTTGTGAGAGCATGTACGGTGGTATGGCATAAAGCAGGAGTTAGCGCACTTTGTATCTTGAAATTTTGTATGCCAGCAGGTAAAGGCAGAGAGGCAGAGACCAAGTTGGTTACTTCATCCTTAACCCATTCCAAATTAAAAATGGGAGCATGTTACAATAGATTTTGTTTCGGGGCTTCCGAGTTCTCTAGGAGGTAAAGAAATGATTTGGATCATCGTAGATAGGTTGACCAAATCAGCCCACTTGTTGTCATTCAAAGTGGGAACGTCTACATAGAAGCTAGAAGAGATGTATGTATGATAAATTATCAGATTACACGGAGTTCCTGTAAGCATAGTCTCGGATCGGGATTATAACTTTATATCCCACTTATGGAGGACTTTACAGGCTAACTTGGGCACCCAGCTCAAGTTCAGTACCACATATCAGCCCAGACAGACGAACAGTCGGAGAGGACTATTCAGACTCTCGAGGATATACTTGTGTTTTGGATTTTAGAGGCTCTTGAGGGGATCATCTTCACCTGGTAGAGTTTGCTTACAACAACAGCTACTAGGCTAGTATCGAGATATCACCATTCGAGTCTTTATATGGACGGAGATGTCGCACTCATTTATCTTAGGATGATGTTGGTGAGAGAGCCTTGTTGGGACCATAGATGATTGTGGATGCTGCTGAGAAGGTGAAGCTCATCTGGGATAAACTTCGGGTGGCGCAGGACAGGTAACAGCATTAGACCGATAGCCACCGGAGAACTTTGGAGGTTGAGGTATAGATTTTGTTTGTATTGGGTATTATTGCTTTATTTTTGGTTGAGTATTAAGGCTGTGTTTTGTTCTAGGTTGGGGATCTGGTGTTCTTACAAATTACTTTGATACGGGGCACTATTTGCTTTAGTAGAGACGGGAAGCTTAATCCAAGGTACATCAGACTGTTCTGTGTTCTTGCGAGGGTCGGTGTAGTGGCCTACAGATAGACATGCTGCCTGAACTAGAGGGAGTGCATGATGTATTCTATGTGTCACATCTAAGACATTAAGTAGCAGATCCTAGTCACGTATTGGATCAGTAGAAGATCCAGGTAGGTCCGACTCTCAGCTACCCAGAGCAGCCAGTAGATATTCTGGATCGTAAGGAAAAGATGCTGTGGAACTAGAATATTTCCTTGGTGTGCGTCGCATAGAGGCATCACTCTCCGGGAGAGTCTACCTGGGAGAGGGAAGCCGAGATGCGCGAGCGATACCCTTATTTCTTTGAGCCGTGAGGTATTATTCTTTCTTTCTTGCTGTGATTGCTTGTTGTAGTGTTAGTTCTTTGTCAAATTTCGAGAAATTTATTTTTCTAAAGAGGGTAGACTTGTCACTACCATATTTCTAGATGAGGGTATTTTGGTCATTTAGCATATTTATTAATTAGTAACGTAAATATTATATTTTTTGCTACTAATTAATTATATTATGTAGTGTTATTTAAGTATTTGTTAGTGAGCTAGCCTATGTTTAGTTAGGCTTGTCACTAGTAGGACCATTAGTTGTCATGATATAATTGAGCCTAACTTAAACTAAGCCCATTAGACCATTTCCTTAATTAATTAAGGAGATTAGATTATAGATAAGTTTAGAGACTTTCCAATATAGCCTTTCCTAATTATCCCTCATAATTAGCTAATGGGGGTACATTGGGGAATTGATGTTGCTTGGGCAAGGAGAAAGAGGGGACCGGCTACCTATAGGGAGGGTCTCTCTCTCTCTCTCTCCTCTTTATTTTATTTAAGTCTAGATCCCCAATTGTGTTCTTCACCAAATTGACTCATCCTCCACCAAGTTCAACCCAATTTTTATCTATTCCCTCTCAATTTTATCATCTAAGAAGCATTGGAGCTTGGATTGCAAGGAGCACTTGAAGAAAGATGAATTGGCAAGAGAATTGTGTCCTAATTGTGTCCATTGAACATTTTATTGGAAATTTATCTTCCAATAGGTAAATTCTAAATCTACCCCTTAATTTAGAATCTAAATCATCATGCATTTAACCATTAGAAATTATCCCTTGGCTTAGCGCTACCTATAGGATCAAGAACTTGGTTTATATGACTTGTATTATGGAATCTACATGGTAATTTGTATCCAATTAGGGAGAATTATGAGATTGACACATCAAATGTGTGTCATGAGACCAATTAAACTTAGATCGGGATTGTGGGACTAAGTACGTGTCAATAATTGGACACGAGTAGAGTGTATCATGGTATTTTGTGATACAGTATGATACGGGACTCATTTTTGGATAATTTATGTAATTGCTCTTCAATTCTTAGTGTAATAAGTTGTATTAGTTATTATATTGAGTATTTGAGCTTCTGCTGAACTCTTTCTGAGGCCAGCAAATGTCCGCCTATGATGCTTATGATGGAACGCTGGCTCACTAACGCTGAAAGGTGAACCGGGTAACCAAAGTCGCGATTAGATCGGGATCAGCAGCTTCCAGTGAAGACAAAATGGGTCGGG
Organism: Iris macrosiphon; assembly: GCA_036927795.1. Taxonomy (NCBI): domain Eukaryota; kingdom Viridiplantae; phylum Streptophyta; class Magnoliopsida; order Asparagales; family Iridaceae; genus Iris; species Iris macrosiphon. The sequence continues at coordinate 85,845,246 of JAYESA010000008.1, forward strand.
CAGGAAGAGAAGGATCGGGCGGATATCTAAGAATGTTTATTATGGTGTATTATGAGTTTTGACTCTCATTTGGGTACGTATCATAGAGTATCTTGCAAATATACTATAGGTGTTTGTCGAATTGACTATTAACTAGTGCGTATACTAATATAGATCTATTTATATATATATGGAGCATATATATGGGTTATTATTATATATAGATATATACTGTTGAAGCATGAAAAATACACTGGATAGCTCTACGCAGCATATTGATGCAAAGCAGCGTAAACAGAGGACTTCAGAACCTTCAAGTGCAAACAGAGCTTCTCCGCCAAGCACAGCGTAAAATATAGGCTCGAGGACCATCCACGTAGGGCAGTATGCCCAGGCTGCTTCGACGTAAACAAGGTGCTTCATCGCCTTTATGGCGTAAAACTCATCCCCTTTCAATACAACATTGAAGTGTGCGAGGGACGCTTCGTATTCTCTGCAATGAACCTGTCAGATCCTGCAATAAACCTGACGTCTTGACTTCTGACAAAGGGATACTGCTCGACTACCCAGGCGACGGCTATAATGATGGTGCGGCACTGCAACCCAGGTTGTCATTTACTGCCATTTCCCTTGCGTAAACTGCTTTTATGTACGCAGAGGAATATGCTGCCTAATTTTACCATGGCAGATGAGAGCTTCTTACGCTCCGCGGAAGACAAATCGCCTGCCACGTCAAAAGCTGCACTCCGTATGGGACTCGAGACACGTCTCTGCATTTAATGCACAGGGCGGTGACAGGCCCTCAAGGCACGTCTCTGCAATTAATACGCCGAATACTGACAGATGCCTGAGGCACGTCTCTGCGTTTGATGCACAGAAGGGTGGCAGACCTTCAAAACACGCCTCTGTATTTAATGCGCAGGATGATGGCAGATCTCCACATTTAATGCAGGAGATTTGATTAAATATCACCGAACCGTTGTTTAGTGACATCCCCTTTGCGAGAGCTGCTCCTACGCATACAAGGGAATACGCTGCCTAGTTTTACACAGGCAAACATGGGCTCCTTATGCTCCACAGAAGACGAACAGACTGCCACGACTGTGGTTACTCTTCGCACAGGGTTCAAGGTGCGTATCTGCATTTAATGCGCAGAACAATGGCAAATCTTAAAGACAAGCATCTGCATTTAATGCACAGGATGGGGGCAGATCTCTGCATTTAATGCAAGAGATCTGATTATCTCCAAGAGCCGTAATTTCGGCTAAAACGTCCACATCATCACTCTGGCACGTTATGCAGTGGCTTCTACGCCCATTCAATTTCGGTGCCTGCTCGGCTTCTACGTCCATTCAGCTTCGGTGCCTGCTCGGCTTCTACGCCCATTCAGTTTTGGTGCCTGCTCGGCTTCTACGCCCATTCAACTTCGGTGCCTGCTCGGCGTCTACGCCCACTCGGCCTCTATGACCACTCGGCTTCTACGCCTATTCGGCTTCTATGCCGATTTGATAACTATTTGGCTTCTATGCCATGGTGACAGACTTTGGCTTCTATGCCAACCTCTTCTACACGAGAGATACCTACCTACCTACGTGGCTTTTACGTCGTGATCTTCGTAGCGATTATACGCATTTTATCCCTTAGTTGGACCCACGTCACACGCTCATTCAAAGGATCATCTATACGCAGACATTGGTTATTTTAACCGTTGTGTAAAAGGGTGCTGTACTTTTCACTACTCGGTTTTTATACCGATTGAGTGGTCACTGTCACTAAAACTCTATAAATAGAGACCTCTATCAATGAGGAACAAGGTCGACAAATTGGAGGGTCAAAGAAGTTAGGTCTAAAAACTAATCAAGAGATCCAGTACCAGATCCAACTGTCGAGAGAGAGAGAGAGAGAGAGAGAGGAGAATCCAGAGCTCAGGCAAAGAGAAGGGATTGATGACTTTGGCATCAGGCATCCACCCTCTTTAGCAACCCTCGAAGCTGCTACCTATCTTCCACGGCACTTCTTCAACATCGTGTGGTCCAAGGACTAAAGTAATCGACTGCAGATCAGACACCTATATCAATATTCACCCAGATTAAATAAATTGTACTTAGACATCCTCGTGTAGGATCAAATTTGTACAATCTTGTTTGTAAACATAAAAGAAGGACGGGTCTTCGTACAAGACCTCGTTTTCCGTATTTCATTAAATCTTTTCTCGTTTATATTATCACCGAAACAAGATGGCGACTCTACTGGGGACGTCTTTCTCTTCTGATGAGGAAGCTATTGTTCAACACGATATGGTATCTGTGGGATCCGTGAAGAAGACACTGGTCTTCCAGTTCGACCAGTCTGCCTACGAAGATATGCTCCGAACAAAGGGCAGCTCTCACTCTCTCTCTGTCCTAAATAATAGGAAGCTGCGAAAGGTTTGGATGCCCAAGACATCCTCTACCATTCCTGTGGACTCTCCGTTCTCTTCGATCTCTCCGACCAATGAGGTTGTAGCATTGCTCCCTCCGTGCCCTGCGCGTAAAATTCAGTCGCCTGTCTCTGACAGAACCGACAAAACTTCTGACAATGCCTCAGCGCTAACCCAGAAGTATACTCCGTGCTCTACACGTGAAATTCAGTCTTCCGTCCGTGACAGAATAAACAAAACTTCTGATAAAGCCTCAGCGCTAAATCAGAAGTACAAGACACGCTCTGCGCGTAAAGCAATATCTGACCTCTACGGAGAACCAGATGATCCCTGTGATCTCCGTAAGGGAAAGCGAGTGGCGGACTACTCAACTTTCCGGCATTTATGCCAGCAAGGAAACAATCTGCACGCCCTCCGAATTACGCGAGACGCTGATGGCCGACTGAGGACATCCTCAGCTTTACGCCAACCAGAGCGAAGCTCCAAATTACGCCAGGCGAAGTCCCTAGGCGTAAAGAAGGCTCCAGTTGCGGAAAGACACCCTCCTCGGGGATTATCCGCCACTCAGATGGCCAACCTGTTGTATACGGGTGGCACAGGGAAGACTATGGTTCCCGTCATCCGCATGCCCACCAATGGGAACAGAACGAACAAGCCATCATCTTCTTCTTCTGTAACTCCTCCTGACCTGCGGGATTATCTGATCCAGAAATGCAAAGACAAAAGTCATAAACAGACTTCAGTTTCCCTAACGGTCAAACATGAGGAGATCTTATGGGAAGATACATCAACGTCTAATATCGTCATGACAGGTGGACCACACAAAGATTCCATCTTTATTATTCCACCAACTCGCGACGATCAGCATCCAATAATCTTCGGTCGCAGACGGAACACCCCGATCATACAGGAAGAATTTCGCGAGTCTGAAACTAGCAGGATACAAACCCACAGGTATAGCCCGTAAGAATTAAATATTATGCAAAGCATGGGTTATAATTTGAAGCTGAAACAAGGCCTCAACTATGGAAAAGGTAGACGAACACCAGTGTGTGGTAATTCTCACCATCAACAAGCTCGTTTCGGTTTGGGATATACTGCATCTCTTGCAAGACCCAAAACTTCAAAATCCAATCCTGTACAACCAGAGGCAGCTCCTGCTAAATCAGTTTCTGTGGCCGGAGGCCACGGCATGTCTGGTGGTAACTTATATCGACAGAACAAGGCGGCTTCCGAGGCCGGGGATAAAATTTCCTCAAGATCCGAAGATGATGCAACGACGACAATCTTCCCAGAAAACTGTAAAACTCAGGCACCAGGAGCCCTACGACCAAAAGGGACTTTCTCCTTCAAAGAAGATGACATCATTGAAATCTTCAACATGTTGAGAAAGGAATGCAAGCTTCAGCTACCCAACATCAGATACCCTGAGAGGGCTGGCAAAGTCGATGACTCAGATTATTGTCTCTTCCATCGGTACACTCATCACCCTACAAGGGCCTGCTATGTGCTAAAAAGAAGAATACAGGAGTTGATCGATGCCAAGGTCATCACCTTGCATCTATAAAACAAGGGGACAATCACTACAGAAAGATACCGAATGACGAGTCCCGCAAAAGTTTTTCGAGTGGATCCTTCAGAAGAAAAATTACTCTATAGTAATTCTTTTTCGGACAAAAAGTTTGTCATGTTCATATTACCTCTGAATAAACTTTCGGCTATCGACTATCATATTACCTCTGATATCGGTTGTCATCTACACTTAACATCCGCGCTTAGCCATAAGTACACCAGAGTGTTAAGTCCACATAAACTGCTATGTCCATATTACCTATGAGCAGACGTGTACCTCCATCCCCAATGGAGTCACAATCAAAAGTTTGTCATGTTCATATTACCTCTGAATAAAATTTTGGCTATCGACTATCATATTACCTCTGATATCGGTTGTCATCTACACTTAACATCCGTGCTTAGACATAAGTACACCAGAGTGTTAAGTCCACAAAAAACTGCCATGTCCATATTACCTCTGAGCAGACAACAGCCTCCGCCCTTAATCATCAACCTTCGGCGCAGCAAGCAGCCGAATGATGTAAATGCAACCAGGAGTGCGGTTTCTGATAATAATAAAGGACCTCTTTTCCAGTATATCAACGCCCGGATTCCAAATCAGGAATCCTCTCCCCAGGACGATATAGAGCCTATAGCACAAAAATTCTTGGCAGCTATAGATTCCTATCATCCGTACATATGGGAAGTGGCGTCATCATCCATTGTCACCACGACGTATGGACCACATGAGGATTCTATCTTCATTGTTCCACCGGCCCGCAATGGTTAGCGTTCAATAGTCTTCGGCCGCATGCACAACGAACAGACTATACAAAAGGATTCCTTTGATGACGACTCTGGTGAAATATAAGTTCACAGGTACAGCCCACAAGCCTTGAAGATCATGCAAAATATGGGTTACAACTTAAGGATGGAACCAGGTCTCAACTACGGGAAAGACAGACGAACACCGCTGTTCGGCAATCCCCACTATCAACAAACCCGTTCCGGGTTAGGGTACGCCACCTCCCTTACGACTTCCAAGTTGAACGAGGATATCTTTTCCTCTTTTTAAGACAGCTCATCGCCCTCCGGCTCATCTCATGCCCTCGAGCAAACATTATCAGCAAATATGGTAGCGACGGATTCCTTCGAATCAGACGAACAAGAATCAGAACCATTCGAGAATAACGCTTGGGCTCAGCAGATGGATACACAATGGGAGTTTCGCTTCGAGCAGAGAGAACCTCCCACTAAAGATGAAGTTATCCAGATTGACGTAGGGGATAAACTTTCACCAAAGTCGATATTTATCAGTAACGACCATTTCGAAGAAGAAAGGAAAGAAATTACCCAGCTGATAAAAGAATATATCGACGTCTTTGCGTGGAATTATGAGGATATGCCAGGTCTTAATTCAAAGGTGGCTACTCATAAACTCAACATACTGCCCGATTCAAAGCCTGTGAAGCAGCACCAACGTCGGTTCCGCCCGGACATGATGGACGCCATTGAAGCTGAAGTCAAGAAGTTGATAGCCTGCGGCTTCATCCGTGAAGAACAACATCCCGACTGGGTCGCCAATGTTGTCCCGGTCATAAAGAAGAATAGAAAAGTACGGATCTGCATCGATTATTGAGATCTGAACGCAGCCTGCCCCAAGAATGAGTTCCCTCTTCCCATCACAGACGTCATGATCGACAATACATGTAGTTTTGAACTAATGTCTTTCATGGAGGGATTCTCGGGATACAATCAGATCAAGATGCATCCTGAAGACGAGAAGCATACCGCCTTCCGGACACCACTAAGGGTATACTGCTATACGGTTATGCCCTTCGGATTAAAGAACGCCGGAGCTACGTACCAACGAGCTATGAGTGACATATTCCATAAGCATTTACGCAAGACAGTGGAGTGTTACGTGGACGATGTAGCTGTCAAAAGCCGTCTCAGGGATAATCACATCCGAGACATAAAGGCAGTATTTGAATTGATGCGCCAATATCAACTAAAAATAAACCCTACAAAGTCCTTTCTGGGGGTATCTAGCGGCAAATTTCTGGGATTTGTCATCACCGCCAAAGGCATTCAAGTGGACCCTGATAAAGTCAAGGCCATCTTAGAAATGCGACTGCCCCGCAATCTGAGGGAACTCAGGGGATTTCAAGGTCGTCTGGCTTATATCCGAAGATTCATATCCAACCTCTCCGGGAGATGCCAGCCCTTTTCTTGTCTCATGAAGAAAGGTGTATCCTTCGTATGGGACGAAGCCTGTCAGCAAGCGTTCGAAGATATCAAGCGCTACCTCACTAGCCCGCCAGTTCTGGTACCTCCCGTCATAGGAAGATCATTCGTGCTATATGTTCGAGCAATGGATCATTCTATGGGAGCTCTTCTCGCACAAAAGAACGATATGGGCCACGAGAAGGCTATTTACTACCTCAGCAGGATAATGGTCGGAGCCGAACACCGGTACAACCCTGTGGAGAAAGAATGCTTGGCTCTGATGTTCGCTATTCAGAAAATACGATACTATGTCAAGGGCCAAACCATTCATATCATCTCCAGGATTAATCCTCTTTGGGTACTGATGAGCAAGCCAAGTGTCCTTAATTCCCGACTTACGACTTAGGCGATATTATTAACGCCATATGACATGGTGTACGTCAATCAGAAGTCCGTCAAGGGCCAAGCATTGGCTGACTTTTTAGCTGCTCATCCGATCTCGGAGGCCTCCAAACTATACGAGGACATTCCCGACGAAGTTGCAGAGTGTAATTCCACAACGGAAGGCGATGCATGGCAACAGTTCTTCGATGGCGCCTCCAGGATTGGTCCTAGGGAAAACGTGGTTTCGGGAGTAGGGATCGTCCTAGTCACTCCTGATAAACTCGTCATCTACCGAGCATATTCTCTTAGCGAGCCTTGTTCTAACAACGTGACGGAATACAACGGTCTACTAATCGGGCTCCAAGTCGCTAAAGAGCTGGGGGGTCGAATCTCTGGAAGCCTTCGGTGATTCTCTGCTGATCGTCAATCAAGTCAGAGGAATATATGAAGTCCAGAATCCTGACCTCATCCCCTATCACCGAGCAACGGTCGAGATAGCCATGACATTCACAGGATTCTTCCTTGAGCATGTACCTCGGTCTCAAAATCTGGAAGCTGATGCCCTAGCCAGTCTAGCTACAGATTTAGCTACCCCTATAAGAAGGCAAATTTCGGTAATCCTTCTTAACAGAGACCTAATCTGTGTGAAAAACAACTTTCACATCGAATGCAACTACACGGTGGACACAGATCCTCGCAGAAGAGACTGGAGAAGTCCCTTTATAGATTTCGTAGCATACGAAATCTTGCCAAAAGATCCTAAAGAAGCAATATCTGTCAAAAGACGATCATTACGCTTCTAGTTCGACGCATCGTCACAATGCCTATATCGCCGGTCTTATGACGGGCTATTATTATGATGTCTCTCTGGTGATGAAGCACAGTGGATTATCTGTGAGGCTCATGATGGCGTGTGTGGGGCGGATCAACCTGGTCCTAAGCTACAGGATCGTATCAGGAGAATGGACTATTACTGGCCCACTATGATCGCAGACGCAATCCAGTATGCCAGACGATGCAGGGCCTGTCAGGTCCATGCAGACTTCATATATCAACCGTCGAACATCTACATCCTACGGTTGCATCCTGGCCTTTCAAAGTATGGGGTATGGATATCATTGGTCCTATTCACCCGTCTTCTTCCAGAGGTCACCGGTTCATACTGGCCATCATGGATTACTTCTCCAAATGGGCAGAGACGATCCCTCTTGCTGAGGTAAAGACATCTAACGTGACCAGCTTCATCAAACATCACATTATTTACCGCTTTGGGGTTCCCCGAAGGATAATCCATGACAACGGGCCTCAGTTCATCAGCCATGCATTTCACCGATTCTGCGATAAAAATCAGATACAAAATGTGGCCTCCACTGCATATTATCCAGCTGCTAATGGTTTAGAGGAAGCCTCCAACAAGACCATTATCAAGCTCTTAAAGAAGTTCGTCTCTTCAAACAAGAGAGATTGGAATGAGAAGCTGAAAGAATGTCTCTGGGCATACCGCACAACGGTACGAGCACCGACAGGTTGTACGCCATTCTTATTGGTCTACGGGAGTGAAGCAGTTCTCCCCGTCGAGATTCAAATTCCGTCACTCAGGATAGCCGTGGCCAACGAGTTAACTCAAGAAAAGAATAACCTTTTAAGGCTTCAAGAGCTAGAAGGATTAGACGAGAAATGCCTCCAAGCTCAGCAGCGCATTGCGCTCTACCAAGCACGCATTTCCAGAACTTTTAATCAAAAAGTAAAGGAAAGAGTGTTCAAAGCCGGCGAGCTAGTTTTAGCTGTAAGAAGGTCGATGATTCTTACTCACAGAAGTAAAGGCAAATTCCAGCCCAAATGGGGAGGCCCTTACGTGATCGAGATAACGTTCTCAAACGGCGCTTACAGGTTAGCCCAGCCTAATGGAGACCTGCTAATGGCTCCTATCAATGGCAAATTCTTGAAAAGGTACTACGCTTAAACCTCCTCTGCTCAAGTGGAATAAGGTGATCTCATTCTGACAAAACTACTTCCAAAATAAAACTAGTTGGATCATATTCTATCATGTCCATATGACCTCTGAATAGATATACTCTGCTAAAGCTTACCGAAAGTATATCACGTCCATACTACCTCTGATATCACTTTCACCCAAACCTGTCATTTATATTGCAAAATGATGGGTCCACAAAGTCAGATAAAAAGCCTCTTTATTATTCCCAGAAAAGAGCAAGAGTACATTGAAAAGCAAAAAGTAAAAGTACATCATGAAGGGGGAGCGATCAGGTCGCGAAGCTGTTGCGCCAGTCTATCAGCCCCGGAATCCAAGATATCAGTACAGACCCGCTCCAACCGTGCCTCGTCATCTATCAGGAGGGACAGTTCAGCTCTAGCCCAAAGGAGACCGGCACGGGCGACTCCTGCACTCGCCAAGTTCTGTTGTGCTACGACCAGTCGGCCATTCACCACATCTAGACCTTCCGACGACTGAGAAGTCCACTCCTTTGCTTGAGCAAGCTTTGTCTCCAGTTTGCGGACCCTCGCTACATTTTCGTCATGCTCGGCCTGGCACTGCGTTTGAAGGGCGAGAGTCTCCTCCAAGACGACTTTCCCTTTATCCATCTCCTACTGATTGGTCTCGATGAATTTATTCAGACCTTCCTTCTTTTTAACAAGATGCGCAGTCAAGGAGTCGTATCTGGCCTGGACCAGAGCTTCAATATTGCCTCGAGCTAGCTGCAGGTATTCGTTAATGGGTTGCCCCAAACCATTAACTATCTCCTCCAGCACGTCAGCTACCCCGGCATTACCGAATTCCCTCACCGCCTCTATCAAGAACCGAGAGGACCTCTTCAGTGACGCAAAGTCCTGCTTCTTCGCCAACACCATTGACATTAGCGTTCTCAAAATGGTGTAGAAGATCCCGGTGTACTGCTCGGTCAGCGCAACTAGGTCCGCATGAACGCGGGAAGTATCTGCGATCGTGGCAACTTCCCCTCCAGGAATAACCACACACGATGTCGCCACGGCCGTCGCCTCAACAGGAGGTATGACGAAAGAAGAATCGCCAACACCGGACGAAGTGACCGACGTGCTCAAAAGAGGTACTATCGCAATAACAGGCTTGTCCTCCTCTTGAGATATCGGAGTCTCCTCGACAGGCAAGCTAGCACCCAAAGATGTCTCCTCTTCAAAATCAGGTACCTCCGTGTCACCACTAGGACCTGACACAGAGCCAACGGGCGCGTCTACATCACCCTCTCTGAAGAGGTCTTCCCCTGAAAAGAAGACAAAAGGAAGTTAATATCAATGCAATATTAATTTTCCCAAAGAAGAGGCATAAAAGATGACATTTACCCTGGCCGATGGCATATACGTCGCATCTGAAGCCTGTACAGCTAAATCATTTCTTAATAATGCTAGGCGAGCTATCATACCTGGAGAAAAGGGTCTACGAACTGACACTGGCAAGTAGTCCTCCAGGTCCTCCTCAAAATCCAACCGAGGCTCATCGGCTGGAATCGCGCTAGGTGCGCTCGTAGGCGTGACAGAAGTCCCTCCCGATGCCGATCTGGCTAGAGGTATACGGAACTTTATTACACTCAGCCCCGAAAGTGACCTCGTTCCACCACCTGAAGCAGTAGCAGCGACGGCGACATCCAGCTGAGATTCTCCGGCACTACCAGCCGAAACTGTGGAAGATCCCTCTCTAAAAGGCGAGGAACCTACAATCAAAGAATCGTCCCCAGCACGGGGAGATGCAAGCTCACCTCCAGGAGCATCAATGCCAGGAATTCGGAGAGAACAATTTACCATCTTCTTCTTCCTCTTACGAGAGGAAGCTTCCTTGGGAGCAAGAGCCCTTCGCTTCCCAGAAACTACCAAAGCCCCTGCAGGCGAAGGTACTTCACCCCTAGGGACCGACACCAAAGGCTCATCCGGGGTAACGGACTCCTCACCCTCATCGAAAGAGACCGAGGGGACTTCAACTCTTCCCCCAGGCTTGGAAGAGGGCACCCTAAAGCTTCCATGCATATCAAAATCGCGATGGAAGGTGTTCGTTGCCACATAGAACTGGGCATACGAATGCAGGATGTGCAGCTCCGTAGAGAGTGTAATGACGGACACAATAAAAATTGCCCCAGTATAGCCCATGATAAAATATCGCCATCCCCGTGCTCCATCAATGAGTCCACCTCTGGACCTGAAGCTGGTAACGGCATTACCACGTGCAACTGATCATACCCAAACTGTCGGGCAAACCGACTGGGCAAGTAGGGCTCCAGGATGCAATAATATTCTCTTCTATACAGCAGATGGGATGGTCTAATGCAAACCAACCAGTTAAAAGCTTCGGGAGAAAGAATGGTCTTCTCCCTACCCGAATCCTCGAGCCTAATCCCCGACCGATGGCGATGTACAGGAGGGACGGTGCAGAAAAGCTTCCAACTATGACTGAAGCCTAGCGCCCACCGACAGTCTATAACCGTGTTCACGTTCCAGGAAGACTTCCGGTAGTTTAACAAGAAACTACCCCCCGAACTACTGCCGGAACCGGGAGACATCACCCGAAGATTATGGAGAATTAACCACCCCATCAAATACAGGTATAGTAATTCTATCCGGGGAAAGCTATCACGCCGAATTTCATCGACGAGCAGCCCATCAATCATAGCCCTCGGGCCAGCTTGTATACGGCATACCATGGCAGGGAGCAAGCCTAGTCTCGCCCCGAACACCAGACGCACTGCAGGCCAGAGCGTGTTGCGGTGAATGCGGTCCACAGATGCGACGCCAGGCACTACTACTCGGCACAGCCATATGGAGAGGAAGCCAGCCAGTTGAGCCTCCCTAGACAGAGGCCTGCGATAGCGCCTCAAATAACTATAGGCCTTAGTGCCTTCAGGATACTTTCCTGTCCCTTCGTCGAGGAACCGGTCCGGAGCCCCAGCATCCACAATGAGATCATCAACTACCTGAGCATTAAGCTTACTCAGGGGATTCACAGGCAGATCCTTGCCCTCTAATACCTTCTCCGGCTTAGCAGTCCTGGACCGATAAAAGAAGAGGTAGGACATCCATTTGCTGATGTGAGCCAAATCTGAGGGCTCATCATAAAAAGCGGTGCAAGCGAGGTAGTGGCACATCAACTCCTGGTACACTTCCACTACCCGAGGGTTTGAACCCCCCATCTCCCGATTCGTGGGAACATACACTTCGTATGGAGTATCCCCCATCGGCAGTCTTGAGATCTCTGCCATCTCATGCAGGGCCAATCCCAACTCCCCCAGTGGAGTGATGAAGGTCCCGGTAAGCGAAATATATCGTTCCATCAGTGCCAGAAATAGGTTAGGGTTAGGAGGTAACCCAACACTAGTCGTACTCACAGCTGCAAACAGACCGATGTTCTCCAACTCGGTCTGAAAATGCTTCAGGGCCCAATCAACCAAGCGAGCCCATCGAAGGTTTGAAGGGGTAATCCACCCGCCACACCGAGGATTCACCTTAGGGTATACTCCCCCACGCCCCATAAAATCATTACAAAAAGTTGGTAACTGGACCGGCTGGATCACCAAACTGTCTTCACTCGGGACACTACCCGGGTACAGCCCCCTGAACAGCGTCACAGAGACAAGGGCGGCTGACAAACGACCCCTGATCAGCTCCTCTCAGATGAAAGATCTTCCCCGGCTTGCCGTGAGGATCGGGGGTCAGCGTCGACGACATCTTCCTGGGATGCGTAGCATGAAAGAAGGCCGAGATGGGGTAGTCTCTCGGCATATTGGGCAGATACAAGACCAAACCCTCGGCAGGGAAAACCCAGAGTTCTCTCTTGGGCTTTGTCTGGGACTGCTTGTCAATTATGTCCCCGAAGAGGAAAGCCGGCTTCAGATATTGCTCCCCGTCTATATACGTTAGGGGCTCCCCGTTGATCAAATTCAGCAGCGTTCGCTCGCCCTGAGCCAATATCAGAATTGCCCTTCCTTCGGGATACTGGGGCCCGGAGATAGAAAATGTCACATGTGACAGATCCTCCAAATAGTTGGAGTGCAGCATCCCGGCGGCAGAGCCCATCACTTCAGCCAGCGAAGACTCATGTAAGTTAACTGGAAAAGCACAAAAGAAACACGTCAGTTCCTAACTAGACATTTCGGTACTTGCAGCATCCGCAAAAAGAAAAATCAACTGTCCGTGCTCTACGTCGAGACTGTGAAACTTGAGCCTTTATGCTGGAATCCATTTCCTTAAAACGTAAAGATTGGCAGTATATGGTCTGTGCTTTACGCCAGATTGATTGAAATTGAGTTATTACGCCAGGATTTTCACCCAAAAGCATAAAAATCAAATTTTAATAGTATACACCAAGTTTTCGACGGTCAAAGCCTTTACGCTCGACTGCGAAAAAAATAGAGTTTTTACACTGACACATTAGGAATGTTGGCGTAAAAAGATGAAACGTCTCCGTGCATCATCTTTCTCAAAGAGGCTATCAGCACAGAAGATGACATAGCGCGGTCACGTTCAACGTGTGCAAAGAATTTTCAGTCATTCTCTCTTTTCCAAAAGCTCTACCTTCCAGGCTGGGTGCACTACTCGTCGGCGGGATGCTCCTCTCAGAATAAAGTTTGCCTTGTCTAACCAGAGACGCTCTCGCTTGGGCTGAAGAACGAGAAAAGAAATCAACCTTCTTTCCCTTGGCGGAGGAAGTTTGTTTCGAAGCCATTACTGGAAACTTTGAAGATTCGAAGAAGAAAAGGAAAAGAACTCGAACAGTCGAAAGCTTTCTCTCGCAGAAGATGGATGAAAAGTTTTTCCCTCAGAAACTTGGGATATATATAGAGTTCGGATGGATTCCTCGGACCCCGAGCAAAATCTCCTAATTAATATTCGGTTATGATTGGGTCCCACGTCAGCCTATTTATTCAGAGAAGGCGGACAGTCAGCGAATTCGAAAAGTTTTTTGCGCAAAGCAGGTTCGTGGTTTCTACGCTAAGGAGATTTTTACGCTCGACAGCTACAGATGTACGGTTTTACGCTCGCAAGCTATAAGTCTATGATTTTATGCCCGGATGCCTTTGTGCTCGGTAGCTTTTATGCTCGAGAGGCTACAGACCTACGACTTCACGCTCAGCAGATACCAAATCGATGATCTCACGCTCTGTGGCGCTTAGTTTACGCTCGGAGGCGACGGATCCACAACTTCATGCTCGAAAAATTTTCTTTTCAGAAGCAACAATTCTACAGTTCTACGCTAAGGAGCTTTCTACGCTCGACAGCTACGAATCTACGACTTTACGTTCGACAGCTACAAGTCAGGTTTTATGCCCGGATGCCTTTGTGCTCGGTAGCTTTTATGCTCGAGAGGCTACAAACCTACGACTTCGCGCTCAGGAACTACAAGTCTATGATTTCACGCTCGATGGAGTTTAGTTTATGCTCAGAGGCTGCCAACTTATGATTTCGCGCTCCATGACTTCCCGTACATCTGAAAGATACGCAGGCCAGAATACACGTACATCAGAACGATCCTCAAGGCGGTCAATTACAGGAGTTCATACAGAAGATACTCCTTCTTGACCTCAAGATATCCCAAGTACCCGAAGCATACAGAGTTCAACATTGAAAAAATTACTCTTCTTTATGGGTCGATTCGAAGTTCATCCAGACTCCAGTCTGAATATTTTATCTACCAAGATGGCAAATCAGTTTGACAGCCATTTCTCGCCCTGTTCCAAGGGATTTCCGAGAAGTCATTCTTGAAGATGATGTCTGAACAAAGAAATTCTGTTATCAGAAGTAACAGTTCAGAATTCTATGCGGTTCCTTACTCCTAAAAAAGCAGGACAGTTCGAACACTCGAATGCTAAAGCGGCTTTCTATGCATCCCTAAGTTATGCGTAACAGACAGGACAGGACCTAGCACTCTTTCTAAACAGAGTCGGCGTAAAGAATCAGACGTGTCGAAGCTACACATATTCAGACTTCACAGTAAAGTATGGCAAGATAATCATATGAAAAAAAAAGATGATTTTATTAAGATTAAAGTCATGACTACATATGAGGGAAATCCAGTCTACAAGGGTTTTCTTTCTTCATTTTCATGACTACATATGAGGGAAATCCCGTCGACAAAGGGGTTCCTCATCGTCGGCAGAAGATCGCACCCAGAATCTGTTCTGACAGGTTCTCGCATTGGTGGAGATCTTCCTCTTCTTCCAAGAAGATGATCAGTGGCGGGAGGATACAAAACTGGGCATAGACCCATCCTCCAACAAAAAGAAAAGCAGAGTAAATATGCTTTCTTACATCCCGCGCCACGAAGGTAACAGGAGAAGGTGCCACTTGCAAGCAGCGTGGTGGAATATAATTCTTAGTATCTCCCGAAGAACCACCATACAAAGTTGCTGATTATTCCGAGCAAAGAAGGCTATGATATCCTTCCATGATCCATCGTTGCAGAGGACATTTGCTCGAAGACGCCGTCTTTTTCGGCTCCTTACATGTTGGAAGAGCATGATCTCCTTCTTCCTCAAGTTGACCCGACGAACTCCGGCCATCATCTCTGAATGATGAAGGAAGTGTGGGAAGAACAGGAGAACTCCTCAGCCTTTTTATAGGCAAGAGAGAGCACCGATCCCCAATAAATCTGCCATAAAGTCAGCCTCGACCATTTCAAAACTCCATTCAGAAACGTTTCGAGTTACGAGGAGCGGGTCATGCTTCATTCAAAGCATTTCAAATTACGAGAAATTTAAAAGCTTTGAAGGGGGTCTTGTTGAGGCATGAAAAATACGCTGGATAGCTTTACACAGCATATTGATGCAAAACAGCGTAAACAGAGGACTTCAGAACCTTTAACATGCAAACAGAGCTTCTCCGCCAAGCACAGCGTGAAATATAGGCTCGAAGACCTTCCGCGTAGGGCAGTATGCCCAGGCTGCTTCGGCGTAAACAGGGTGCTTCATCGCCTTTATGGCATAAAACTCATCCCCTTTCAATGCAGTATTGAAGTGTGCGAGGGACGCTTCGTATTCTCTGCAATGAACCAGTCAGATCCTGCAATGAACCTGACGTCTCGACTTCTGACAAAGGGATACTGCTCGACTACCCAAGCGACGACTATAATGATGGCACGGCACTGCAACCCAGGCTGTCATTTACTGCCATTTCTCTTACGTAAACCGCTTTTACGTATGCAGAGGAATACGCTGCCTAGTTTTACACAGGCAGATGAGAGCTCCTTACGCTCCGCGGAAGACAAATCGCCTGCCACGTCAAAAGCTGCACTCCGTACGGGACTCAAGGTGCATCTCTGCATTTAATGCACAGGGCGGTGACAGGCCCTCAAAGCACGTCTCTGCAATTAATGCGCCGAATACTGACAAATGCCTGAGGCACGTCTCTGCGTTTGATGCACAGAAGGGTGGGAGACCTTCAAAATACGCCTCTGTATTTAATGTGCAGGATGATGGCGGATCTCCATATTTAATGCAGGAGATTTGATTAAATGTTACCGAACCGTCGTTTAGTGACATTCCCTTTGCGAGAGCTGCTCCTACGCATACAAGGGAATACGCTGCCTAGTTTTACACAGTCAAACATGAGCTCCTTACGCTCCGCAGAAGACGAACAGACTGCCACGACTGCGGTTACTCTTCGCACAGGGTTCAAGGTGCGTATCTGCATTTAATGCGCAGAACGATGGCAAATCTTAAAGGCAAGCATCTGTATTTAATGTACAGGATGGGGGCAGATCTCTACATTTAATGCAAGAGATCTGATTATCTCCAAGAGCCATAATTTCGGCTAAAACATCCACATCATCACTCTGGCACGTTACGCAGCGGCTTCTACGCCCATTCAGTTTCGGTGCCTGCTCGGCTTCTACGCCCATTCAGCTTCGGTGCCTGCTCGACTTCTACGCCCATTTAGTTTCGGTGCCTGCTCGGCTTCTACGCCCATTCAGCTTCGGTGCCTGCTCGGCTTCTATGTCCATTCAGCTTCGGTGCCTGCTCGGCTTCTACGCCCACTCGACCTCTATGACCACTACGTCTACTCGGCCTCTATGACCACTCGGCTTCTACGCCCACTCGACCTCTATGACCACTCGGCTTCTACGTCTACTCGGCCTCTATGACCACTCGGCTTCTACGCCTACTCGGCCTCTATGACCACTCGGCTTCTACGCCTATTCGGCTTCTATGCCGGTTTGATAACTATTTGGCTTCTATGCCATGGTGACAGACGTTGGCTTCTATGCCAACCTCTTCTACATGAGGGATACCTACCTACGTGGCTTTTACGCCGTGATCTTAGTAGCGATTATACGTATTTTGTCCCTTAGTTGGACCCGCATCACACGCTCATTCAAAGGATCATCTATACGCAGGCATTGGTTATTTTAACCGTTGTGTAAAAGGGTGTTGTACTTTCTACTACTCAGTTTTTATATCGATTGAGTGGTCACTGTCACTAAAACTCTATAAATAGAGACCTCTATCAATGAGGAACAAGGTCGACAAATTGGAGGGTGGAAGAAGTTAGGTCTGAAAACTGATCAAGAGATCTAGTACCAGATCCAACGGTCGAGAGAGAGAGAGAGAGAGAGGAGAATCTAGAGCTCAGGCAAAGAGAAGGGATCGATGACTTTGGCATCGGGCATCCACCCTCTTTAGCAACCCTCGAAGCTACTACCTGTCTTCCACGACACTTCTTCAACATCGTGTGGTCCAAGGGCTAAAGTGATCGACTGCAGATCAGACACCTATAGCAATATTCACCCAGATTAAATAAATTGTACTTAGACATCCTCGTGTAGGATCAAATTTGTACAATCTTATTTGTAAACATAAAATAAGGGCGGATCTTCGCACAAGACTTCGTTATCCGCATTTCATCAAATCTTTTCTCGTTTATATTATTACCGAAATATATACCTAGATGTTATTGTGTGTGTATGTCTAGATGCATATATAGTCCTACCGATGGTTGTGTTCTCTTTTCTGTATGATTGTG
The DNA here is from genome assembly GCA_036927795.1 of Iris macrosiphon. NCBI lineage: Eukaryota > Viridiplantae > Streptophyta > Magnoliopsida > Asparagales > Iridaceae > Iris > Iris macrosiphon. The sequence goes on from JAYESA010000008.1 coordinate 85,862,809, forward strand.
TGTGTGCAAATAGGTATCAGAATATTGGGATTAGAGATACAAGAGTATCAGTAGCTTGTGGTCGGGCATAGGCCAGTGGTGATAGTGTATGTGTTTGAGGGTGTGTGCACTATGAGGGGTTCAGTTTTGGTAGAAATTATATTAGGATGTAGCAGTAAGATATGGTAGCAACATCAACAAGATGCAGTAGTAACAGAAGCAAGATACATAACAGAACAATAGCAGCAGTGCACCTCAGTGTTCACTGTGAACAATGGTGGCAAGGAAAAACTGACAGGGGAAACTGGTAGTAATGGTTTTAAGTATCAAGATAGTTGGGGGTCGGGAAAATGAATGTTTAGTAAGGTTTGTTCACTCTGGCTGCAAGGTATGTTGGCACTACATTGAGTGTAGAGCAATGTAGGGGTGTTCTAGTTAATTGTATGCAATATAGCATGTGCAGGTATTAAGTAGTGTGAAGAAGTGAATATGAGCTCCTACAGGCAGGAAGAGAGGTAATATCACTCAAGTGACTAATACAACTGTATTAGTGGGAGGACTGCATAGTCACGGTGAAACATTATGCACAAGATGAGGTATTGTGGTATTTTGTGTTAGTGAGTACACTATGGGTGTATCCTATAGGGTTAAGTGTTGTGTTGAATGAAGTAAAGTATGTGCAAGGCATGGGTTGACAGATATAATACCAAGGTAGTATAGTTAGATAGGGTATCAGTGATTATTAAGGTATTAATGTTCGTTAAGTAAAATGTATAGATACTAAGATACTCTAATATAGATGATCATTTGTGTTCATGAGTAGGTTTGTAAATACCTAAGTATTAATGACCTTGTATAGCTAATATAAGCTAGTGATAGTGTCACGCCCCAGTACCAAAATATGGAGACGGACATGGCCAACTATCCCGTACAAGGTACTATACGTCGTACGACGATCACGGCTGTATAAGACAAGGGAATACATGCTACAATTAAGTCTCCTATGGTCAAAAATTTCTCTGTCTCAATCATTCAAACAAGAAACAGTAAGCATAGAGCATATATGATAAGCAATAAGGCATCCCAAACGCTTTCTCAAAATATTCTGGAGTCCAATTGTAGAAAAATAAGAAGCAGGAAAAGTATCAAAGTACATGACAGTGATTCAGCTACAGTCTGATTTAATATAATAATGTAAAGAAACTAATATCCAGACGAGCCGTCTAACATGTGTCGGTGGATAAACGCCTAAAAGAAGTAAATGTGCAAGACGAGCAGGGAAGAAGAAAAACCCACTCGCTATCCCCTGCGACCATATTCCTGGTGTGTACCATGAGTTGGTCGAAAGAATGTTGGATCCTCAAGTGCTGGCTCGAGACATGGCCATACAAAACCCGTGGGGTTAGATCCCAAATAGCAAGTACCACAAAGGAAGCACAAAATAGAGAAAAAAAAGCCAAGAAAAATAATATAATATTACATTAGTTCAGTATCGTAACTTAGGTCTATGGCATATCCTAGTGCTAAGGCTCAACCTTACAACCAAACAAGGACAAGGGTTGAACCCTCATAATATGATAGTCCATTTTTCTAGGCTACTAGCTGAAATAATACAATCAAAAATAATTTTATTTCTTATATCGGCCAATCATTTGTACGGCTTACTATTTTGTGGAGTCTGAGGTTATCTCAGAATAATGCATAATAAGTATCCTCAAATCACGCTAATGCCGAACATGAGCCAACTGAACTAATATAATAAAATAAGCACTTGTAGGTTGCACCAGTCCTCCGTAGGACCACTGCGCTAAAAATACGATATTAGCAGTTCCAGTATTCCTATATTGAAATAGTGGCTCGGCATAATAATAAGTCAGATACTGCACCCCACTAAGGTAGATGATATACAATATCTTTGGTGGCCAGCCCATAGTGCACTTAGAATGAATCTCTGTGGAAAGATTCGTTGGCATAATTTCGGGACTCCGTTCCCTCCAAATGTTACTACCACTTCTAGTTACCTAATTAACCCTAAGTTGTATTTAAAATCTCAAGTCGTGGACATATGAGGATTTCCCTTAAGACATCGAACAATGTACGGGCACGCTAGATACAAATCCATGGAACTCAAATTTGGATTCACCCGAGCGTGTATGCAATATTCATACAATCAAAAATCTAGCCACGCTTTGGTAGTTCGACTCTCTTATTATGCCCGTGCTGAGGAAACAATGTTCATATTTATAATATCACGAGTTCAGGAATTTGGAGGCATTCTCGATGCACAACCCAAATATAATTTACTTAACACGTGACACGATGTGTCGTACCTTGGCGCACATGAAAACATGAATAATAATCAAGCAATAGTAGTATCAGCGCGGATACAGTATTCGAGTCCAATTATACATTGGTTCACATGAATCAAGAAAATATTCGATCAAACAAGAAGGGCCGCATGGGTCTCTAGGCCGCATAATAATCCTATCCGCATAAGAAGTCAGGCCGCATGACAATCCTGGCCGCATGGAGTCATGCCGCATGGAATCAGGGCTAAGGTCTACTCCTCGGGATAAGTAATGAAGCGACGGAAAATAAATAAAGTGTCAGTGATGTGACATAAAGTGTGTCAGGAAAAAAAAAATCATAGAAAGATGCGCCAAGGAGGAGCCAAATTTCAGAGTCGTGTATCCAAAGGAAGGTGGCCGCATAGTCTGCTTGTCGCATAAGTTCAATGTTGCATGGATTTTGATGCCGCATGGAGTATCTTTTGGACTTAACAAATTTCTCATTCGTTCAGTGAGTGAATGCACAAAGTAAAGGACCGTAAAGCAACTCTAGGGGGGTGAATAGAGTGCAGCAGAATAATCTACCCAATTAAAAATTATCAGAATGAGGGAAGTTGCTAACTAAAAGTGTATATAAAGACAGTAAAGTAAAGAAGTAAAGTCGAGAGAGAAATCAAACGCAAACACCAAGATGTATACTAGTTTCCCTCTGAGAGGACTAGTCCAGTCCCGAGAACTCAAGCTCAAAGTTTTATCCACTATAATCACCAATAGTGAATCACAAGCTTTGATCCGAAGGCTTGCCACTTCTTTACACCACGTGGTTTGATCTGAAGTCTTGCAACTTCAGAGCTAGAGAGAGAGAGAGAGAGTAACTGATAGAACAAAGCTTTTTACAACTCTGTAGACTTTAGACCGAGATCGCACTTGGCACTAGAAAGGCTAGGGAGTTGCTCTTTGAGATAGAAAATTAATACTTAGATGTTTGCTCATAATAGGATAGAAGATTAAGAATGGTTGAGTGAGTAGGAATGTAGAAATCTAATCTTATTTATAGTGTGTATGCAAAAAGAATTCGGACAGAATTCGGATGGGGTTTAATTCAAATTTCCAACAGTTGGGCCAAGAAATCAGGAGGTAATTGAACTGGTTGATTTCATACCAAAAGAATAACCGAGTTCGGTCCGAGTTTGGCATGAGTTTGGCTCGAGTTTGGTTTCTAAGTTTGGTAGACTTTGTTAATGAATGTGGCCTGATTTGGTGGATAGGTTCTTTGGTTTATTTGAGTGGACTAGGTATCTGGGTATAGGTACTTGGATTTGCTAGAACGACTCAGCTTAAATCAATCCTAGAATAAAATAAATAAAAGATTATTTTTAAATAGACATAATGCAGACAACATGTAATAGTAGTGTTGAGGCTTCAGATCATGATATATCAATGCATGCTTTAGTTAACTTTCAAAATTAAGTTGACTGAGACCGGATGGGCCAATATAAAGGGTTCAAGGACACTTGTGCAGATCAGCAGTCATGCATCCAACAAGATGGATGCATGTTGTTAGTATGCTGCAAAAGTTCAGCCGCATAACCCTCTCGGGCAGCATAGCACTCTCAGCCGCATAGCTCGCTGGACGCTAGAAGACTTCGTCTTCTCTAATAGCAGGTTCGACCATGGGGAAAACTCTCAAAAACTGAAATCTTGTTTTCTTCATAAAAATCTCATTTTAAGTCCAAATCAGGTAAACCAAAATCCAAAATGCTCAAAATTGAAAGATCTAACATGTAGCAAAAATTGGTTTTCAAAGACCCAAGTTTAAATACCAAGAAAAACTCATGAAACCCAGTAAAACCTAAGTTAAAAATATAGATCTACACTAATCCATCCATCAAAAAAGAAAACTCCAAGAACTAAAAGTGCTTAGAAATACATAATAAATATAATTAAATAATAATATGGAGGGTTTATCTATTTCTCATGTAATGTGTACTTGCCTATGAAATGGGGAGAGAAAGCTAAAGAAAGAGGAAAAAAAATGAAGAAGTGAACAGAGGGAATAAAATATTAGTTTATATATGCTAGGGTTTGAGGGTTGAACCAAAGACACTCATGAGTTGAACCAACTCATAAAATAAGCCATGAACCAGGTTAAACCAAAGAATGGGTCTAGTCTCCCAGCACATGCAACCATACTAAAATAGAAATATGTTCCAAATATGTATATCGGGAACGGAGAGTGACATCTCTATCCACCTTAGAAAAATTTTATCCTTGAAATTCGTATCCAAGCAATAGCTAGAGAAGTCAGGACAAGCATGATATAAACCTACTAGCTACTACTCATAGAAGTAATATCATCACAACACCTAAGTGATCACCTGATCACAGAATTCGAGATATAAAGGCATAAGAAGAATATACCTTCCGAATCGAACATGTACGGGTACCGAGACCGAATATCGTCCTCGTGCTCCCATGTCGATTCTCCAAGAGTGTGATATATCCAGGCCACTCGGACAAGAGAAATAGTCCGGTTCTTGAGTACTTTCTCTCTTTGATCCAGAATGAATACGAGTTGCTCCTTATAAGATAAGTCGGTACCACCGACTAATTCAGAGTGATCGAGAATATGACTCGGATCTGGAACATACCTACACAACTGAGATTAATGAATTATATCATGTACCTCACGTAGCGAAGGCGAAAGGACGACTATAAGCAACATCGCCTACCCGCTCGAGAATATCGAATAGACCTATATATCTAGGACTAAGCTTTCCGCGAACCCAGAATCTAATGACTCCACCGGAAGGCAAAATCCGCAAAAATACGTGCTCCCGACACAAAAATCTAAAGGTCTACGATGCTGATATGCCCAATGATGATGCCTATCTTGTGCAATCCGAAGTCGTTCTCTAATCTGCTTGACAACCTCTACTGTCTGTGTGATCATTTCAGGGCCTAACATCTTTCGCTCACCAATATTGTCCCAAGCCAATGGTGACCTACACTTCCTGTCGTACAGTGCTTCAAAAGGTGCCATCTGAACACTGGCCTGATAACTATTATTGTACGAGAATTCTACCAAGTGAAGGTGATTCTCCCAAGATCTACCAAGATCTAAGGTACAAGCTCGTAGCATATCTTTTAAGGTTTGGATGGTTCTTTCTAATTGCCCGTCTGTCTGAGGGTGGTAAGATGTGCTGAATCTTATCTTGGTACCCAAGCTCTGGTGTAAATTTTTCCAAAAATAAGTGAACCGTGTGTCTCGATCTGACACGATACTTACTAGGATACCGTGTTGTCTCACTATTTGTCACATATATATTTTAGCCAATTGTTCTGTAGACTGTCCTACTCGAAAAGAAAGAAAGTGAGCTACTTTTGTGAGACGATCTAATATCACCCAAATTGTATCTCAACCACTCGGTGATATATGTAAACCAGTCACAAAGTCCATCGTGATGTATTCCCACTTTCACTCTAGAATAGGAAGTGGTTGTAATAATCCTGCCGGTCTCTGTTGTTCTGCCTTCACTTGCTGATATATCAGGCATCGTGATAAAAAGTGTGCTATTTCCCTCTTTATTCTATTCCACCAAAAGTATTGCTTGATATATTGGTACATCTTCGTGCCTCCCAGATGAATGGAATACAGAGAGCTGTGTGCTTTATTCATAACTTCTTGTCGAATATCCCCGCTCAGTATGCATAGACGATTTCCAAACCTTAGCATTCCATCCTCATGCATTTTCAACTCCTTTCGAAGACCTAACTCACATTCTTCTTGGAGCTTTTAAATTTTTGGGTCCTATGCCTGAGCTAGCTTAATTCTATCTATCAAAGTTATCTGAATTTATAGGCTAGCCTGAACACCTGTACTCTGTGGAAGTACTATTTCGATACCCATCTCTCTTAAGTTTTCTAGAATGTGCTTCTGAGTAGTCAACATAAATGCTCCGCCTCTTTTGCTAAGTGCATCAGCTACTATATTAGCCATCCTAGATGGTACTGAAGTTCTACATCATAATCTTTTAACAACTCTAGCCACCTTCTCTGCCTCATATTCAGGTCCTTCTGCGTGAACACATACTTCAGACTCTTATGATCCGTGAATATTTATACTCGATCACCATATAAGTAGTGTCTCCATAGTTTAAGTGCAAACACTACTACTGCTAACTCCAAATTGTGCGTTGGATAGTTCTTCTCGTGATCTCTGAGCTGCCGAAAAGCATATGCTATCACTCTCCCTTATTACATCAAAATACATCCAAGTTCTGTTTCAGATGCATCACAGTACACTGTGAATCCTCTGGAGCCTGTTGGAAGAGTAAGGATTGGGGCAGAGATTAACTTCTTCTTCAACTCTTCAAAGGTTATCTGACACTTCACTGACCACACAAATTTAACTTTCTTGTGCGTCAAACGAGTCAAAGTGCCGAGATCTTAGCAAAACCTGACAAAAATGTTTTGTAGTATCCTGGCAAGCCCAGGAAACTATGCACTTTCGCTACCATCTTTGGGATTGGCCAGTTCTCTACTGCCTCTACCTTCTTGGGATCAACTGACACTCCTGCTCCAGAAATAATGTGTCCAAGAAAGGATATACGATCCAGCCAAAACTTACACTTACTAAGCATTCCTTATAACTAATGCTCCCTCAAAGTCTGCAGAACTATTAAGAGTTGTTCTTCATGTTCCTCCTCATTACGAGAATACACCAAGATTTCATCGATGAATACTACCACAAATTGGTCTAAGTAAGGCATAAAAATATGGTTCATCAAGTTCATGAATACCACTGGAGCATTAGTCAGTCCCAATGACATAACTAAGAATTTGTAATGCCCATATCGTAACATAAATGTTGTCTTTGGTATATCCTGCTCCCGAACTCGCACTTGATGATATCATGATCGTAAATATATCTTGGAAAAGTCGCTTGCTCCACTTAATTGGTTAAAAAAATCATCAATCCTTGGTAATAGGTACTTGTTCTTTAAGGTCACTATATTAAGATGCCTATAATCCATACACAACCGCGTCGACCCAACTTTATTTTTTACCAATACCGCTGGTTCTCCCCATGGTGATGCACTGGTCCAAATAAACTTTTATGCATTTAGTTCTTCCACGTATCGATATAACTGATCAAACCCTGATAGTGACATTGGGTACACCTTCTGGGATACTGGTTCTGCTCCTGGCATCAACGCTATACAGAACTGTACTGCCCTAACTGGGTTAATCCAAAAAGATCATTAGGAAAGACATCCATGAACTCTTCAACTATCTTGGACAACGAGTTTGCTTTTTTTTTTCTATGGTTGCGACTCCTCCCTTGTGCTGGTTTCTTGCTATTCTGCTAAGACAAACTCTTCTAGACCAGGAATTCTAAATAACACTCTACCTTCATGACGGTCTATCGTTGCATGACTGTCCCTCAACCAGTCCATGCCTAAGATAACGTCAAAGTTACCTATAGAGAATTCGATCAACTTTGCAGGTAATAGATGCCCACATACTATGACTAGACATCCTAGGCATACTCTACTAACTTCTACGATCCCATTGCCAGTAAGTATATTCAGCCTTGCTGGCAATGCCTCAAACTTCAATACAATACGTATCACATATTGTGCAGATATAAATGAGTGCGAAGCTCCAGAATCAAATAAAGCTTTGACAGGAAAGTTTGTAACGGAAATATTACCTGCCACTACATCGCCTTACGTAATTACTTCCTCTAAAGACAAGGTTAGTGCCTGTCCTTGGCCTTATCGAGCTTCTTGCTGCTGTCTTCCTTGCTTTCGGGGTTGCTGTCCTTACTGATTCTGTTGTTGCTGCCAATAAAGCTGGGCCAGCATCGACAATGGATGTCGAGCCAGAGGTCGTGCTGCTACTACTGGTCCTCCTTGCTGCACTGCCCTTGGAGCTTGCAATGCAGGAAACTGTTGTACTGCCCCCCCTGGCCTCTACATCAATGGGTATATGGCAATCTTTTGATCAGGGCTCCCACATCTCAAACATAGTCTATTAGTTTTCTGATAAATATTCTGGGTATGACCTTCCTTGCCACAGTAGGTACAACCTGTCGGCGCTTTCCGTCGTTGTTGTACTGCTTTTGCTGCTGCCTCGGCTGTTATTGTCGAGTTGGTACTATCACTATTGGAACTGCCGCCCTCCACAGTGCTGAATCATGTATACAAATGGCAGGTGATGGTGCTGACGTTCGTGTTACTAGTCCTCCCTCAATGTTCTGTCCTTGAGGCCTCTTTCGATTCACTCTTCTTGGTGCCATCCTTTGAGAAGTAAGCTCGACCGTCTTGGCTGCTATCAATAATGCCTCGAAGGTCTGGTAGTCGTGCACCTCTACCATGTGCAAGATCTCCAAGTGAAGTCCCTGCTGGAACCTCATTGCTCTCTCCAACTTGTTGCCACCATGGTTGGAGCAAATCTGCTTAGTCAGCAAAACTCTGCCGTATAGCCATTCACTGCCATTCCAGCTTGCTTGAGGTTAATGAACCTCTACTGCAACTTACACTAAGCCATAATCCCAAAGTACTTTTCCATGAACCGGGTCTTGAAATCCTTCCATAAAATATAATGCCTCAGTCCTGCCTCTATCGTAGCCCACCAATCTCTTGCTAAATCTTAGAGTTGTAGGCAAACTAAGTCAACTTGTTCCTCAGCCAAAACTTTAGCCGCTATCAGAATGGTCTCAATATCCTGGAGCCAATTATCTGCCATGATTATATCCTCCGTGCCATCGAAGTATCTGGGGTTCAGTCTACAAAATCTAACAGATGCCCCAGAGTCTATTTTTTTGCCTCGTTCTAGGGTCGTTTGCAACCATTGGTTCAACAAAATATTCTATTCCTGCTGCTGGAGCTGTTGTTGCTAATATTGATATTGTTGTTGTTGCACCATAATCTGGTATTATTGTGCAGCCAATAATCTACGAATAATCTCTAGCAAGGCTGGGGTATCCAGTGTTATCGGCATTGCGGGAGGTACGGGAATGCCTGGAGCCTGCTGCTCGATCCCATTCATCGTGGGTTCAACTCAGATCCTTGGCTGAGGTTCCATTGGACCTCGTTCTACTTACAATGATGCCTCTCATGTTGCTACAACATCGGGGGAAGGAGAAGCCCTAAAGAAGAGCACAAGAATCAATAAGTACAGGACGAGAAGGAACAAAGAAGCTACCAATCTGGGAAAATCCAAGCTAAGTATTGAAGAGTACGAATTTTGAGTTTCAAGAAGGATAATATTTTATTAAGACTCCTATGACCATAAAAACCCACAAGCCTGAAAAACAAACCTGCATAGGCCACCACTAAAACCTTGTCATACCCCATTATCGGAATACGGAGATTGACATGGCCAACTATCCCGTATAAGGTACTATACTTCGTACGACTATCATGGTTGTATAAGACAAGGGGGTGTATGCTACAATCAAGTCTCCTATGGTCAAGAAATTCTATGTCTTAATCATTCAAACAAGAAACATTAAGCATAGAGCATATATGATAAGCAATAAGGCGTCACAAACGCTTTCTCAAAATATTCTGGTGTTCAGCTGTGCAAAAATAAGAAGTTGGAAAAGTAGCAAAAGTACATGATAGTGATTCAGCTGCAGTCTGATTTAATACAATCATGTAAGGAAACTATTGTCCATACGAGACAACTAACAGGTGCCGGTGGCTAAATGCCCAAAATAAGTAGATGTGCAAGACGAGCAGGGAAGAAAAAAAATCTACTCGCTATCCCCTGTGACCATATTCCTGGTGCGTGCCATGAGTTGGGGAAAAGAAAAATGGATCCTCAAGTGCTGGCTCGAGACCTGGCCATGCAAAACCGTAGGATTAGACCCCAAATAGCAAGTACCACAAAGGAAGCACGAAATAGAAAAACAAAAAGCCATAGAAAATAATATAATATTATATAGGTTCAGTGTCGTAACTTAGGTCCATGGCATATTCTAGTGCTAAGGCTCAACCCTACAACCAAACAAGGACAAGGGTTGAACCCTCACACTATGATAGTCCATTTCCCTAGGCTACTAGCTGAAATAATATAATCACAAACAATTTTATTTCTTATATCAGTCAATCATTTGTACGGTTTGCTATTTTATGTAGTCTGAGGTTATCACAGAATAATACATAATAAGTATCTCCATATCATGCCAGTGTCGAACATGAGCTAACCGAACCATTATAATAAAATAAGCACTTGCAGGTTGCACCAGTCCCCCGTATGGACATTGCACTAAAAATACGGTATTAGCGGTTCCAGTGTTCCTATATTAAAACCGTGGCTCGGCATAATAATAAGTCAGATACTGCACTCTACTAAGGCAGATAATATATAGTATCTTTGGTGGCCAGCCCACAATGCACTTAGAACAAATCTCTATGGGAAGGTTCGTTGGCATGATCTCAGGATACCGTTCCCTCCAAATGTTACTACCACTTTTAGTTAACTAATTAGCCCTAGGTTATATTGAAATCTTAAGGCGAAGTCACATAAGGATTTCCCTTAAAACATCGTACAAGGTACAGGCACGCTAGATACGAATTTATGAAAGTTAAATCTGGATTCACCCGAGCGTGTATGCAACATTCATACAATCAAAAATCCTAGCCATGCTTTTGTAGTTCGACTATCTCATTATGCCCGTGCTGGGGAAACAATGTTCATATTTATAATATTACGAGTTCAAGAATTTAGAGGCATTCTCGTTGCACAACCCAAATATAATTACTTAACACGTGTCATGATATATCGCACCTCAGCGCACATGAAAACATGAATAATTATCAGGCAATAGTAGTATCAACACGGATACAATATTCGAGTCCAATTATCAATTATATATTGAGTCACATGAATCAAGAAAATATTCGATCAAGCAAGCAAGGCCGCATGGGTCTCTAGGCCGCATAATAATTTTAGCCGCATGAGAAGTCAGGCCGTATGACAATCCTGGCCGCATGAGAAGTCATGCCATATGACAATCCTGACCACATGGAGTCATGTCGCATAGAGTCAGGGCTAAGGTCTACTCCTCGGGATAAGTGATGTAGCGACAGGAAATAAATAGTGTTAGTGATGTGACATAAAGTGTGATATGACATAAAGTGTGTAAGAAAGAAAAGATAAAACAATAGAAAGATGCGCCAAGGATGCACCAAAGTTTAGAGTCATACGTCCTAGGGAAGGTGGACGCATGCTTTGCTTGCCGTATATGTTCGATGTCACATGGATTTCGATGTCGTATGGAGTGTCTTTTGGACTTAGCGAATTTCTTATTCGTTCAGCGAGTGAATGCACAAAGTGTTCAAGGACACTTGTGTAGATCAGCAGACATGCGTCAAACAAGATAGACGCATGCTGTTAATATGCAGCAAGAGTTCAGCCGCATAACCCTCTCCGGCCGTATAGCACTCTCAACCGCATAGCTCACTGGCTACAAGGAAACTTCATATTCTCCAACAGCAGGTTCGGCCATGGCAAAAACTCTCAAAAACTGAAATATTATTTTCTTCATAAAATCCTTATTTTAAATCCAAATTGGGTGAACCAAAAGCCAAAATGCTCAAAATCGAAAGATCTAACATGTAGTAAAAACTATTTTTTAAAGACAAAAGTTTAATTGATCAAAACCAAGAAAAACTCATAAAACCTAAAAAAACCTAAGTTAGAAATATAGATCTACACTAATCCATCCACCATAACGGAAAACTCCAAGAACTAAAAGTGCTTAGAAACACATAATAAACATAATGGAACAATAATATTGAGGGTTTTTCCATTTCTCATGCAAGTTGTACATATCTATGAAATGGGGAGAGAAAGCTAAAGAAAGAGAAAGAAATGAAGAAGTGAATAGAGAGAATAAAATATTGGTTTATATATGCTAGGATTTGAGGGTTGAACCAAAGACTCTCATGAGTTGAACCAACGTACAAAATAAACCACGAACCAGGTTAAATCAAAGAATGGGTCTAGTCTCCATTCACATACAACCATGCTAAAATAGAAATATGTTCTAAATACGTATATCGGGAACGGGGAGTGACAAATAGCTAGTTAGTGACCAATATGAACTAATTAGCTTACTGCGGGCCTAGAAACTTGTGTATGAACTAAGTTTGACTAGTTTGACTAAGGTTGACCTAGTTTAACCTAGTTAGACTAGAGTGACCTAGAAGTGGCCTAGAGGAGCATGTTTAATGCATTTTAACTCATTATCACTTTATTACACCCATTTGGCATATCATTCATATATAGGTGTTTGTGACACCAGTTTGGACACCAAGTGACATCTTTTGCTCAGGACCAGAGGCGAGTACATTTTGTGATAGTTTTCTTATTCGATAGTCTCTATGTTTCATGTATTTAGTACTGAGATATTTGATTCTTGACATGATGGTTTCACGGATTGGTATACGTGGATCTTGGTCATGGGATGTTATTATCGTGGTTACTCAGTGATCGTCGTGTCATGATTCATGATTACTCAGTGATTATCGTGATATCTTATTGATTATATAGACCGTGATCATAGTGCATGATATTATAGACCGTGCAGTATGATATACATGTTATAATGTGTCGTAATTTGGATCCGTGTACTAGTCGGGGGTTGGAGAAGTATTAGTGGATATGTGATAATACCTTATAGCCAGTGATTTAATGTAGCCCATGATAGTTAGCAGATCATGCAACTCACGCGTGACCACGCTAGCTCACCTTTTATATATAGCCCTTATTAGGCCTAAGCCGATTATATTATCTTACTAATATTTTAAGGCACATTTTATATATATTTTTCATTTATTCCAGTTTATTACATTATTGTTCCTCACCATATTGTTCTTAGCTCTTCCCATTTTTTATCATGATGCTCTTTCTCTTGATACAAGCTAGTTCAGTTACTTTCATCATTTATTTTCTTTGCTATTTTTGTTTCAAAGTTTCTGTCAATTATTGGAACTGCTATTTGGGTTGTACTTCGCTCTAATACGGTCTGAATTTATTTTTTAGATAATTTATTAGAGTACTGGTGTCCTACGCACTACGGACTACAGGATGGAGAACCAGTTGAGTTATCACCCGTAGAGCCTATTGAGTTAGTACCAGCAGTTGATGAGGCATACTTAGTTTATTCATGATAATGTATATGTCAGTTAGACTTTGGCATTGTATTATTATTTGATGTCTTGTGTTGAGATTAGACTTGGACTTGTGATGTATTTGTTATACTTGGACTTGTGATATATTTGTGACTTTATTTCTTTTCTTCTATTCTATATCATAACCTATCTTCCTATAGTTTGTTATTGTGATTGAGTATTGTTTACCATTATCATATTATCATATTGTTCTCTATTTGGAGTTAAGATAGCATGACATATATATTATATATATTGTGTGAGATGTTTAGATAGTATTGTTGGCCTAGACAGCGTTCTACCGTCGATGCTGCGACGTAGGCTGGACGTACCCACGTCCTTGTGCCCTTACACTGGGTGCGGATCGTGATAGACACTGCCGAGAAGAATGCGAAAGAGGCCTATATTTTGGGGATACAAATCCCTAGCGTTGATGATAAGAAAAAGTGTCCATTTAACAACAACAACAACGGCCGTGACTGTAAAGGGAAGTAGGCCCTGACCGTCAACGTATCCAAAGGATCAGCTATATCCACTCAAAAGCTGGTAGAGGAACAAAAGTCGAAGGAAACTTACTCCTTCAATGACGAGGATGTCATTGAGATCTTTAAATTACTAATAAAAGGTGCCCAGAGGAAGTAGACAAGGTTGATGATCCAAAATATTGTCTCTACCATCGATACATCAACCATCCAACACAAAATTTCTACATGTTAAAAAGGCATATCCAGTGGTTGATTAACGCCAAAGCCCTCAGCCTTGATTTTGACGACTAGAAGGTCACCGCGAATATGGTATCCCTCTAGTTCGACAACTTTCTAGTGATGGAAGCCCAAGATGGAGTCGTCCCAATCCCTAAGACGACAATGGAGATCTTTAACCTCCTCCAGCTAGTGACCAAGCATTATGGTTAATACCTCTTACAATGCCGCATGGCGAGGTCATATGAGTTCACCTAGATTTGGCTCAAGATCTAACAAAGCCAGGAGCACCTCCAACCATCAAGTCGAAGAGGAAGAAGCCCAAGTCCTATCACATGGTCTCCTCCTCAACCGATGAAGCCATGGCAGGGGTGACTAGGTCACGTCAAACCTTCTTGCGCAACTACGATCCAGTTACAGAGGACATAGCACCTCCAACCACCATACCTACTGCTCCAGTAGCATCTGAAGCAGGTCTATCCCAACCTCCTACGACGGACAAGCAAAAATAGAAAGAGGTTCTCTTTGATAAACCTCTGAGAAAAGATACAAAATAGGGATTGGACAAGCCCTAAAACTTTGATATATTGGCATAGCTTATCAAATACTGACAAGGTTTTCACTCTTCGACCTCCTTTGTCACTCTAAAGAGGCACACAAGGCTCTGAGTGAGGCACTACAAAATATCAATTCCTACATATCCCAGATCAAGAAACTGGTCGAGAATCCAACATGATGTCCCTATTGCCACAACATGATGGAGATAATCCTAAACATCATGTTCTCCCTATTGAAGAATAAAAGGCACGATAGACCCATGTACTATACAGGGTATATCGGAGCCATCAAAGTGGACCAGATGCAAATTAACCCGGGTTCATCTCTCAGCATCATCCCTCGAAGTCTGCTCCAGAACCTGGGGATTTTGATGCACCTGATGTCGGCTACAAAAACAACCATCAGCGGCTTCAATGCTGGAAGGAGCTACTCTTTGGGCAAGATTTTTCTAAAATGTTAGATAGGCGATCTACAAATAGAGGTTACTTGCTACATTATCAACGTAGCGGTATCCTATAACGTCTTGCTGGGGCGCCCATGGATACACGAACATATGATCGTATCATCAACTCTTCATCAATATTTTAAGTATATTAACAACGATAGCGTCGCCAGGACAGAGTTTGCCTACGTCGATCCTTTCAAGGGGATCGAGGCATACTATTCTGACTCGGTCTTGTACAAATAGATCCACCAAGAGGAAAGAGATAATGATGCTGCTGACGAAGGTGAAGCAAATATATCTCTGAACGAACCTCTAAGGGTTCGTAGAAGGGCTCCAGAAACCACGGTAGTCATCCTACGAAGGCCGAGACAACCACCCAGAGGATACCCCCTGTCGAAAATACATCAGGGCCTTTGGTAGTCAAACTTCACAAGAAATCTCCAAGACCGCCACTAGCATTAGTAGCATACGCCAAAGGGGACGCACTGAAAGAGTATGTTGCTGCTCGCACTGATGTGCCTTCCTATGATGATGTAATCCTCAACGAAAAGATACCATATTTTCTCAATCAAGGGCTACCTTTGAATTACTCTATTGTCATATGTTGCGATGCCATATATTCCACTACCAGAAAAGTCAAATTAGTAACGTCTAAAAATGTCGCTAAATAACCAAAAATTGTCGCTAATTTGGTTTAGTGACGTAATTAGCGACGTTTTAAAGTAGTCGGAAAAAACAAAGTCGCTAAAACAAAAAACGTCGCTAAACGTCGCTATGCCGACATTTTTTAGCGACTTTAATGTGTCGCTAAATTTAGCGATGTTTAGCGACGCCGCGTCACTAAATAGCGACGTTTATTAAAGTCGTTAAACGTCGCTGATTAGCGACTTATATAGCGATGTTACACCGACGTTTTTAATTACCTGGCAATACTGCCATGTCAGCAATTTGCGACGTACAACGACGTTTTTAGCGACATCATTAGCAACATATTTAGCGACTGGTTACAACATCGCTAATTAGCGACGTATTTAGCGACTTAAGTGAATGTCGCTAAACGTTGCTAAACGTCGCTAAAAATGTCGCTAATTTTCAAAAAAAATAAAAAAAATATTGCATTTCTGGGTTTACCAACCCCCTTTGGTTCATTATCAGGTATATGATGGTAGTAGAAATAGTTGAATAAAGAACACAGTAGCAGCACCAAGGGAAAAAATTCTAGTGCACTGGGTAAATACAGGCCAAGTATCAGTCATCAGTTGTAAACAAAAATATGAATAATATAATAAAATTTGAAGAAAAGAAAGAATCCAGCAAATCTCATCGTAAACGTAAAGAATATGCCAAATTTATATCCATACAATCGCATCCTAAATAATAAAGAAAATATAAATATCCAGTAATTAACTATACTACTGCGGATCTGCGGGAGGCTGACCACCGGCGCGCTTGAAGGATAAGAACTCCTCATACTCGTCTCGTGGAATCGACACCGATGTCGATGGAAAAGGCAGTGACGTCGGTGGAGTCTGTGTCAATGTAGGCACACCAGGAGGCCGTGCCCGCTCCAAGTCTGCGAGTCGCTGGTTGTAAGAATCCATGGTAGATAACAGCCTCGTACTGCTATGAACCATTGAATCCTGCATCATCGTCAACCTCTCGCCCATTGATACCTGTGACGCCTGCAGCTCCATGATGTTGCGGTCATTGGAGGCTCTAATATTATTTGTCAAATCTCAGAGCTCTGTTATTATGTGGTCAAGCATATCGAATCGTGCAATGAGCATCGGATCGTCCGCCTGCGGCTGGGACCGGGGCTGCTCCTCCATCCTTCGCAGCAACTCGTCACAGAAAGACGCAATCTGACGGTCAACGACCTCCTGGATGGCCTTCTGGACTCTGGCCGACGACTGCGAGGGCTGCGACTGCGAGGGCTGTGTAGAATACGCAGCTGTCTGGGAGACCCTAGATGACTGCATCGCAACCAGGGCGCCATAGGAGCCCGTACCGTAGTACGTACCCCTCTGGAGACCACCAGCTGCGGTCACCCACAGGTCGTCCGCCGACGGATCTGGAGCGGGCTGCGACGAAGTACCAACCTCTCCAGGTGTAGGTGCACTAGCAGTCGCGCGCTCACGCAGCCTAAGATACTCGGCCTAGAAAGGTTTGGAAACTCGATAATTGTCTAAGTTATATTAAAATTAACACAAAGTAAAGTAATACTTACATAGGTCTGCGAGGCCCTCTCATCAATGAGATTTTCGTCCTTGCGATCGGTGGCCAAGAAGACGGTCACCATGTTGGCGTCCTCACCCCTTTGTACCTGTTAAAAATATATTATTTAGTACTAAACTTAAATATTTTTTCCTACTACCATTTTCTGGTACTTATATTAAAATAATATAATTTAAAAGAAAAAATATACCAAATGACAGAAATGTTCCGTCATCGGAATCGAATCACCACACCACTTGGCAGCATTCCGCCTAGCCGCCTTGGCCTTCTCAGACCTTTTCTTGTAGCTCGGATCGTCGAATCTAGCCCATCGCAGTCAACTGCTCAGGCGTGATCCAACCTTGGATCGGTTTTCCAGCACGATCACGAGCCTTCTGGTCATCCAGAGCATCTCGGATAAGCTTGGCGGCAACGGTCGGAAAGAGCCGCTCGATCAACTCGGCCCGGTGAGGAGGATAAAAATATGTTTGCTACAATAAATAATTTAGTAAGTGAGCATCACGGATAAGTTATATAATATGCATAAATTAGAAGATTTATTTAATATACTTTTACCTGGAAGTGCGCAAACCAGAATGCCTTTCTCTCATCCGGAGCCTCAGAGTAGTTGATCCAAGGGCCACCGTAGTTATTCCTCAAAAATTGGCCCAGGCGTCTCTGAACCGACGATGGACGATATCTATACAGAGATAATAATTTAGAATACTGAAAAAGTCAATATACGATGAATAAAGAAATACACGATATATATTATACTAAACCATCTAATTGACTTATTTTGTACCGTCGGCCCAAATCTCTGTCCTCGTCTCCTCCGGAGGTGCGCATGGAGGATCTTGCTGATGCTGGGACAACGTGGGAACGACCTCCTCGACATGCTCATCTGTCCCCATGGTTCCGTCAGCAGGAGGAACGCTGGATGAGGCTGTACTATCACGCCTGGAACTACTCATCCCAACAGTCAGAGATGTGAGCGATCGATATACTGGAGTACTGGGCGACGATGATCCGGAACCTATAATAGGCAGTACCGGAGGAGCACTCTGTCTACCTCGGGAGATGCCGAATCCTCCGCGTCGTCCTGTCATATATGAAAACAACATATGATGAATATAGAGAAACATAAATATATAGTACATTCTACAGTCGAAATGTGATGCATATCTCAAAGCATTCTACAATCAAAATATAATACATATATTCGTTAATGGAATATATTTTACAGTCAAAATATAGTTACAATCTACTTCGTCTGGAAACTTTAGACCCTAAATTCACCTACAAAGTCTACCTTTATCCTTTTTCTCCAGTGAGAAAAATGACTTAGGTTGCTTTAACTTTCCATTTCCCTCCTCTATCAAATGCAATGCAGGACGTCTACATATTTCTTCTAAATCCAACCTAGCCTTCGGATTATCTTTCGTCTTCCCCTTTACCTCCATTACAGTATTAATTATGTTATCAAACACATTCTTCTCGATATGCATAACATCAAAGTTATGTCTGATCAGATTGGTGCTCCAATATGGCTGATCCCAGAATATACTTCTCTTCGTCCAGTTATGGGTGCAACCAAATCTGTCACACTTGTACCCCTTAGCAGGCTCTTCGATAGCACTTGGTAAATCTTTTACCTCTTCCCATATCGTGCATCCGGGCTACCTTGGCGGTGGATTGGCTTTCTCCACAACTCCCGCACGAAAATATTCCGGTTCCTCCGGTACAGATGATCCTTCGGCAAAAATTGTCGATGACAATCGAAGAAGCACGGTTTGCCTCCGTGTTTCAAACGGAAAGCCTGAGTATGGTCCATGCAATACGGACATGCGAGAAGACCATGGGTGCTCCATCCCGATAACATTCCATAGGTCGGAAAGTCGTTGATGGTCCAAATAAGTGCTGCCATCATCTGAAAATTCTGCTTTCTAGAAACATCGTACGTGTTGGCAACTACTTCCCACAGCTGATTCAACTCATCTATCAAAGGCTGTAAATACACATCGATGTTCCTCTTCGGATTATTCTTACCCGAGATAATAACGGCTAGGAACATATACGTAGTCTTCATGCACATCCAAGGCGATTGATTATACGGAGTGACGATCACAGGCCAACACGAATACTAGGAGCCCGAAAGTCCGAATAGGGTAAGACCGTCAGAGGAGAGCCCCAATCTGACATTACGCACTTCCCTGGCAAAATGTGGATACTCTCGATCAAAGTGCTTTCATGCTTCTCCATCGAATGGATGATCCAATACTCCTTCGATCTGTTTTCGCCTGTGCCAACTCATGTTTTCTGCAGTCTCCTTAACCATAAACAACCGCTGCCACCGCGGCGTCAAAGGCAAGTAGTGCATCGAATCGGTAGGCTTTCTTGCATCGACAGACTTTTCTCTAACAGTGGCCTTGTAGCGATCAGCACAACAGAATCTGCACGCATCTTCATCCTTGTCGTCTTTGAAGTACAACATGCACCAGTTGCGACATACATCGATTTTCTCGTATCCCATCCAAAGCGATCTCACCATCCTCTTAGATCGATAGAAGTCTTTAGGCAACTTTGCACCCTCGGGCAAGATCTCTATAATCAAATCGAGCAGTCGATTATAGCATTTTTTCGACATATTAAAATCGGACTTGATGCTCAATAATCTTGTAACCACCTCCAATGGTGAATGATCCTCACAACTAGGAT
The DNA here is from genome assembly GCA_036927795.1 of Iris macrosiphon. Taxonomy (NCBI): domain Eukaryota; kingdom Viridiplantae; phylum Streptophyta; class Magnoliopsida; order Asparagales; family Iridaceae; genus Iris; species Iris macrosiphon. The sequence goes on from JAYESA010000008.1 coordinate 85,882,901, forward strand.
ATAGTGGAGTCCTTGCATTCTCCAGCAACTCCATAAACTTTGCAACATCGACATTCGGTGCCTCCTCAGCTGCATCATAATTGTCCGGATTGAAACTAGGTCCCGCCACATCATAATTGTCCGGATTGAAACTAAGCTCCGCCTTATCATAAACCATGTTCACCAACCCGTCATCGTAAGCATCGTGGTCGTGGACATCCATATACGGCTCCATATAGGGTCCAACTTCGATGCAAGAGATACAAGTTCTCTGTGTCCGGTCTACTGATAGTAATTCGGCATGAAGCCCTTCGAGTATAAATGATATGTAACTTCCACTTCTGGATGATATTTCCTGTTACGACATCTCATACACGGACACTTAATTTTGGTACCGTTCATGTACTGAGGGAAAGCCTTGGCGAACTGCAGGAACTGCTGCACACCCTCAATGAATTCATCCCGTACACCGCACATATCATCAGGATGACGGTTGTACATCCATGAACGATGACGCAGATAGTAATTTATATCCATTTGTAGATACTTCTGCAAAAATGATAGTATGTATCATATAAATTATTACATACAGTGGTTTATCACCTAACTTCATAACTTAACCGTACTATAAAAATCATAACTGATATAATACATACTTTCATTTATCAAAGTCTAAAATAAGCAATATTCAAAACAACTGACCATTTATCAAAGTCTAAAATAAGCAATACTTTCATTTCATAACTGATATAATACATACTTTCATTTATCAAAGTCCAAGAGCCCTTGAAATGATAAACAGGGTTAACTAGTTTATGGTGATATTTCTAAGCCACTTCTAGATCCATACTAGTTTATACTAGTCAATACTAGGTTAATACCTAGCTACACTATGTCTTCTAGGTCGTACTAGGATATTCTGCTTTGAAATTAAGTACTCTACTATCCACACTGAGAGCCTCTTACCCTTGGCCTGGCACCTTGCACTTCATCCTTATACTTGCTCACTGGACTACAACCCATAGCAGTTACTCCATGATACCACAGTATCAGTTCACTTCACAGCACTTTTGTGCTCTAATTGAACTGCACTGCACTGATCACTCTTGCCAATTAAATCCCTGATACCACAGTATCAGTTAAGGGTTGTATTGGCATGCAATAAGTGACCGGTGAACACCTACCCGATACTTGTCTATACCTTAACCCAAACACATGCCTGCAGACCCTAACTAAGTCTGCAACCTCTGATACTTTACACTTATTCTGCAGTGGCTAAATCTTTCCTTCACTTAGTTATTTCCAACTGCCCTTAGCTACTGCCATGGCTCACAGCAGTGCTTGTTGCTGCCTTACCATTGCTCAAGCATGCATGTGTTTGATGCTGCTCAAGTGTGCACCAACACTCTCCCACTGCATAAGATGACAGGAACCAATTCCCTCCTCACAGTGCCAACCCGACACCACAACACATTGCCAGCTTGCCTAATGCACTAGGCCAAACTGAATTGAGTTTAGTTCCTGAAGCCTCATAGTTCAGTAGTGACACCCACACACAACTCGACTCTTCTACCCTCTCCCACATCAAGCACAGCTAGAAGACACTATGAACACCAACACAGATAACAGTAGCTATATACCTATATATATATATATATATCGAGATACACCTATATATGCATACACTCTCTCATATACAAATATATAATACACCAATTTACATATACATATCATATGATACTCTAAGGCATAAATAGACACACACACACAACCACTAGTCCAATTCATAAATATTTGGTGTGCAACACCAAGATACTCTAGGATACATCCTCCATACACCACACCACCATGATACCAACCCTCAATTCACATGGACACATCCAATAGATCAAATATTGTGTGTGTGTCAGTGTGTGTATGTGTGTGGCATGCCTGTGTCAGTGTCAGTGTCTGTGTGAGTGTGTGTGTGTGTGTCTGCGTCTGTGTGTGTGTGTGTCGTGTGTGTCTGTCAGTGTCTGTGTGTGTGTGTCGTGTCTGTGTGTGTGTGTCGTGTCTGTGTGCGTGTGTCATGTCGTGTCTGTCAAGTGTGTCTTGTGTCAGTGTCACGAGAGAGAGAGAGAGAGAGAGAGAGAGATTACCTAGAGCTCGAGGAGGAGGAGGGGGATGCCGGAGTAGCCGCAGCCGTGGAGAGCCGGTCGCCGGAGAGGGGGGGCGTGGGAAATCGAAAACTTTTGAACTTTTTCGACAGATGGGGAAAAAGAAAACTAAGCCATAATTAACCAAAATTTAGCGACGTTTAGCGACGTCAAATAAAAACGTCGCTAAATAAAAATTAGCGACGTCAAAGACGTCGCTAAATACGTTACTAAATATTTTTGATACATACGTTGCTAATTATAGCGACTAATCTTTTAAAATCAGATATATTAGTGACATTTAGTGACCTTAATTAAACTTATAGCGACTAATCTTTTAAAATCTTAATAAAAGTTGCTAAACGTCGCTAAATGTCGCCATTTAGCGATGTCTAGCGACGTTTTTTATGGAGTCGCTGATTTAGCGACGTTTTTACTTGGAGTCGCTAAAATACGTCGCTAATCCGGCTTTTTCTAGTAGTGTTCCTCAAAATACGGTTTAGGTCTACAACTGTACACACAAGTGATTATCGCTTATGCAGTAGGTCAAATCCTTCCATTCCAAGACTTCTACTTCATAATTCCGACAAGAAAGAGAGGAGAAAAACCCATCATCTTTGGTAAGATAGATGTTTGCCAAAGCTTCCTCCCGGAAGAACCAGAACCCGATAGTGGTATAATATAGCTTTATTACTACATCATACAAGCTAAGCGTATCATCCAAAAGATGGGATATGACCTTAAATGTGACAACGGCTTAGACTATGGCAAAGGACGTTGTTTCCCCTATGTCACTTTTCTCCCGCAAGCAAACCGGAGACTTACTACCAACGAACTGATCATTTCTAGGGATACGTCACACCTCCAACAACTCTCGAAGGTTCGAAAGAGGAGGACAAGTAGCAATCCCACTCTTTACAGTCCTCCGCTTGGGACTCTGACACAAGTATCGAGGATCTTCTCATGTAGACGTTGTTTGTCAATATGGTGTCAGCGCACCTGGAGGAAGATGACAAAAACAGATTTGAGGTCTTAGAAGTAGAACCAAGGGCGCAATAGTTGGAGTCACAGTGGGAATTACATTTTGAGGAATGAGAACCACCCACTAAAGATGAGGTCGTACAAGTCAACCAAGGTAAGGACTCTGCTTCCAATCCTATTTTTATCGGCAAAACCTCTCCATAGAAGATCGTGAATCCCTTATCTAGATTGTAATAGAATATATAGTTTTCTTCGCATGGAGCTACGAGGATATGTCGGATCTGGACCCGCAAATCGCGACGCACAAGCTCAACTTCTTGCCGAATGCTAAGCTAGTGAAGCAATAACAAATGCGATTTCATCCGGACATTATGGATGCCATCGAAGCCGAAGTGAATAAACTGATAGCAAGCGGTTTCATTCGCGAGGAGCAACATCCAGATTGGGTTGCCAACATCGTTCTTGTTCTCAGGAAGGACGATAAAATCCGAGTATGCATAGACTTTCACGATTTAAACGTGACTTACACAAAGGATGAATTTATCTTCTGATCACAAACGTGATGATTGACAATACTCGTAGTTTCGAGCGTGTGTCCTTTATTGATGGGTTCTCGGGCTATAACCAAATTAAGATATTTCCAGATGATGAGAAGCACACGTCGTTCCGAACACTAATAGGGGTGTACCATTACACGGTGATATCCTTCGGTCTGAAGAATATAGGTGCAACATACCAGAGAGCTACGTGGATGATATCACAGTCAAGATCCATTTCCAGGATGATTATCTTCATGACTTAAAGACAGTGTTCGACTTGATACGAGCACACCAGCTCAAGTTGAATCCGACCATGTCTTTCCTAGGAGTCTCCAGCGGTAAGTTCTTGGGTTTTATCATAACTTCGAAGGGTATTCATATAAACCCTAAGAATGCAAAAGCCATACTTGATATGCACCTGCCGAAGAATCTTAGAGAACTTCATGGCCTTCAAGGATGATTAGCGTATATCAGATGGTTTATATCTAATCTTTTCGAACGATGTCAACCATTCACTCAGCTCATGAAGAAGGAAGTATCCTTTGTTTGGATGAAAGAAAACCAACGAGTCTTCGACGACAACAAGAACTATCTCACGAACCCCCAGTATTGGTGGCCCCATTCATGGGAAAACCCTTATTGCTCTATGTTTGTGCAATGGACCATTCATTTGGCACTTTGTTTGCTTAAAAAAGTGGCACGACCCATGAATATGCTATAAACTACTTTAGCAGAATGATGGTCGACGTCGAGCACAGGTACAACCTTGTCGAGAAGGAATGTCTCGCTTTGATCTTCGCCATTGCCTTTCAAAAGACCCACTATTATGTGACCGGAAAAACAATTCATGTGATCTCTCGAGTTAATCTCTTCAGAGTGCTCATGACCAAGCTGGGGGCACTGAACTCCCGCTTATCCATATGGGCAATATTGTTGTCACCATACAACATGGTATTTGTCCCACAAAAGACAGTCAAGGGCCAAGAATTGGCCAATTTTCTTACAGCACATCCCAAGTAAGAAACTTCAAAGCTCTATGAAAATATCCTAGACGAAGTGTTGGAGTCCAACACCACAATGGAAGAGTCAATCCGGAGAATGTTCTTCGATGGTGCTTCGAGGACAGAGCCCAAGTGTGACATCATTCCAGGTGTAGGGGTGGTGTTGATTTCTCCTAATAACCTGGTCATCTATCGTGCATATTCTCTCATGGAGCCAAGCTCCAGTAATGTAGCAGAATATAACGCTTTTATCATCTTATTCTAGCTAGCAAAACAGTTGGAGGTGGATCACCTAGAAGCCTACAGTGACTCCAAGTTGATAGTTAATCAGGTCCGCGGCCAGTATGAAGTCCAACATTAGTTCTTACCCCCTTACCATGAAGCAAAAATTGACATAATCTCCACCTTTACCTGATTCTTCATAGAATATGTGCCCTGGTTGCAAAATATCGAGGCTAACGCTCTTGTTGGTCTCACAGCTTCCTTGTCAGTTCCCGTTAGAATCCAGCAATCGATCATGGTGACTGGACGGGAGATGGTATTCCCCAGGAATAACCTATGTATGTGTCTAATCTATGCTACAGAAACCAACGTTGGTATCAAAGAGTGGAGGTTTCCTTTAATATATTACGTAGTCTATAGAATCCTTCTAGAGGACGTGGAGGAAGCCATTCCCGGTAGAAGACATTCCCTTCGGTTATATTATGATACAACTACCAAGATGTTATATCTTTGTTCGTATAACGGAATCTTACTATAATGCCTAGCAGAAGCGGAAGAGAAGCAGACACTCTGTAGAGCTCACGACGGTACTTGCAGCGAGCATAAATTCGTCCCTAAGTTACAGGATCGACTCTGACGCATAGGTTATTATTGGCCTACAATGGTGGCCGATGCAATAGAGTATGCCAAGAAGTGCAGAATATGTCAAATTCATGCCAACTTTATCTACCGACCTTAGGAGTTTGTACACCTGACATTCGCATCTTGTACATTTGAAGCATGGGGTTTGAACATCATCGAACGGATGAGTCCCCCATTATCCAAAGGGTACCGGTTCATCCTGGTCATAATTAAGTACTTCTCTAAGTGGGCGGAAGCCATACCGCTCGTCAAAGTGAAAACCTCAAACATGATTATTTTTATTAAACATCACGCCATTTAGCTCTTCGGCTTGTCTAGCAGGATTATTCATGACAATGGTCCGTAATTCGTAAGTCATGCTTTCTATCAATTTTACGATAAAAAATAAATTCAGAATGTAGATTTGACCGCCTACAATCTAGCAGCGAATGGATTGGCAGAAGCGTTCAACAAGACAATCATCAAGCTTTTTAAGAAGTCATTTTCTTTAACAAATATGACTGGAACGAGAAGCTTGGCGAATGTATCTGGGCCAATTGCACAATGGTCCGGACACCGACTGGCAGCATAATATTTTCCCTGGTTTACGGGAGCGAAGTAGTGCTTTCCCTACAAATCCAAATTCCCTCTTTCTGGGTAGCTCTCGCCAACCAATTGACGGCTGAGGACAACCATCTTTGTCGGTTACAAGAATTGGAGGCACTTGACGAGAAACTTCTCCTTCAAGCGTGTATCTTCGGAGCCTTCAACAAAAGGATGAAGGAAAGAGCAACCTAGGTCGGTGACCTCGTCCTAACAATGAGAAGACCAATGGTCATGACCCACAAGACGACCAAAAAATTCTAATTCCAAGCTAACTGGAAAGGCCCCTTCATAGTGGAATCAATGTATTCGAACGGTGCCTACCGGCTCGCAAAACCTAATTGAGACTTGCTAATGATGATGATCCATGGTAAGTTCCTCAAAAAGTACTATGTCTAAGCTAGGCACGTACTTTTCCATCCCTAATGGGATAATTTAAAAATGTACAGTGTTTATATTTTGTTCAGCCCCAACAAGTACAAGGATAGAATGTGGGTTTTGTTCTCCTACGATATGTTGTAAAATCTTTTATCTATGTTCAGGAATCCTGAATACACAATGGATAATGGATCCCCAAAAACCTACAACGGAGCAGTCCTCAGGACCAACAAAATATTCTCGTTGAGTCCACTTAAAGTTGTCTCCCCCGAGCAAGCAAGCAAGCATGCTCTCGAAGACCAGTTGCTTCAGTGATGTCCCGTCTATGATCCCCAGTTAGGATCCTAGATACTCTCTCCTCGGAGATTTCCTTCCCAGTCAATATAAAATCTCCTTAATAGTTCATGTCCATACCACCTCTGAACTATCATCCGATCATTCTTCCTAGTAGAGTGAACATTTCAGTAAAAGAAAACAGTAATTTCCACATCAACTCTGTCTTGTTTTCTCTATCTCCATAAAATAATACATAAACACCTCTAAAGGTGTCTGTCATTTCAACTTATCATATGTACTTAACCTTAATATGCAAATCTTAATACATGGAAAAGAATCCATACTGAGGGATAATAAGGGAGGTTAAAATAAAGAACTGGGCTGCATAAAAGTGCACGAACCCACTTCTACCATATGGATGAGCCGTGGGTAGAAGTCTCGGATGGGATTTTAATCCCAAAAATTGTAATCGATACAGCGACCACGTTCGGGGAATCTACAGTGAGCTAGATTAGAAGACGGCAGACAGTCTCCTGGGTAATATATTTGTTCATTATGAACAACGAAACTTATGATATCCTTTCATGCTCCATCGGGACCCAAGCAACCCAAGGCAATCCCTGCATAAAATAAAGCATACAAGTCAGAATGCTTGCAATAAGGGCCAAAAACAAGTGACGCACCATCGGTTGAAATAATTTTTCTAAAAGTCAAAGGCAAGTTATCCATGTGCATAAGATATCATGCGGACAGATAAAATATCCTGTACGTATGCGCACATCGACCATGACGTATGTTCAAGATGAAGCATCACAAAGAGACAGCTGCATCCATGCAGGGAGTGGACGTGCATTGCCTTCCAGCGCATGTTCGTGATAAGTATTCTGAGAATAGATATATCCATGCGCTTAAAGGAAATTCCTGCCATTAGCGTATCTTCATGTCAAAGCCTTTCATCGATGACCATGCAGGTCAAGCTGTGGGGTTAGTCTGCCCATAATTCCTTGTGATCCCTCGCCCATGCAATAGATTGTGTGCTCGTGTCATTGTGAGGAGGCAAATTTTTTCTTCTTTCAACCTTCAGTAGGAGAAGTCATAATTGAATGGTCGACCATCAAAAGTAGAGGATCAACGAAGTGCTCAACGGGACTTCCTGTGTCCGACTTCCACATGGAGGAGAGTAGAGGTATCTAGAAAGGTGAGTAGCATTCCTCTCTCTCTAACCCAAGTCCCTATTTATAGGCGAGGTTAGCCGTGGGTATCGATTGGATCCTAGAGTAGTAGGGCATCGAAATAGCGGAATGAACCTTGTATTTAATGGATGAGCCTGTGTTTTGGGAAAAAAAGCAGTTACGGGTCAACGGATGCTTTAAAAACCTGCGATGTGTGTTTCGAATTTGAGGCCAAATGTGTCAGGTGGCGGTACAAGACCATAGAGATCCGCTCTAAAATTGAAGCAACTTTATCAGCCAAAAATATTTGACAGCCTGTCAAAGCTATGCGGCATCCATCCCATGCGGCCTGAAGTAGATACATCAAATCCCTACGGCCTAAAGTCGATATGGTAGGATCACTCAGGGGGCCTTATTTTCGTCCATGCTTCCATTTTTTAAACTATTTCAAACTTCGCCAAATTTTAAAACTTTGAAGGACGGCTTGTAGAAGCATAAATTTTTTGAAAACATGCCTGCCAAGAGCCATGCGACAAAAGCAGCAAGAGTCCCAATGCGGCTAGGAGTTATGCGGCTGACACCTCAGCCCCCACTAACAATAGCATCAATGCTCAACAACGGGCCACCAAAAGTCGAGCCACTAGTAGTTATGTCAGGAGTCATAATTACTTTGACCGCTAACCAGATGCTTTGTAGTATGAGTAGACATCAGTGCTTATGTCAGCATAAGAAGAACTCTCATACGGTGGCATTATCATGCGACAATGTTCCCATGATTCCCCTTGCGATAGTATTATCATGCTACAGTATTCCCATGAATCTTCCATAAGGCGGTATTATCATGCGCTAGTATTCCCATGAATTATCATGCAAAATTATCATGCGGCAGTGTTCCCATGAATCCCCCATGCGGCGGTATTACCATGCTGCAGTGTTTCCATGAATCCCCCATGCGATAGTATTATCATGCGGCAGTATTCCCATGAATCCCCCATGAGACAATATTCTTGAAAAATCCCCATATAGAAGAATCTTTCTGTTACAACCAATTGAGATCTTCAAAAGCCGACTTAGGCCATGTGTCACGCTGACTAAGTCATGCCTATGACGGGTACAAATAACCCAAGATTTTAATAACATCCAATATTAACCATTACCACATGGCAGTCATAATGCGACATGCTCACACAAGCCACAACTGAATTTTATTAAAGAAGTTATATGGCCGCTCAGAACTCGTACGCATGCATACGCACGGATGGCCATATAAAGGCTAAAAATAGTAGGGACATGTGTTTCCCACATGTATGTACAGTGAGACATACACACAGAGCGGAGAGAATTCGATTATCGTCCTTCTTGCTAGTGAGCAGAGACCTTGCAATCCTTGTTCATCGTCGGATCGTCAACAAAGTAAAGGAGTCAGGTGCAGTACTCGATCTCCATTGTCACACTTCCCCAAAATTAAACTATACTTAGAGTTTCTGTCTAGGAATTCTCTATAATTTTCTCTTTGTTGTATTTAAATCAAAAGTCAGTGACACTTATTTTCTTAATGGAAATAAGGCAACTCTAAATATTTAACCAGAAGTACTCCTTCAGCGATGCCCATCATTTCCACTCATCTCTCCTTATCTCTGCAATTCCTGTTAAGGAACATCTGGATCTTATTTTGTTAAGTTGTAAGCCCGACCACCTTTCAAGTTTGTCAAAATTACTCTTAAGGGCATCGATAGACCTATCAGATGGCTCCACAAACACTAACATGTCGTCCGCATATATCAAGTGAAAAACTACCGAAGTCGTCTTCCGAAACAGAGGTGGGACTTCTCCGTCCATGACCGCCTCATCAATCAAGCATGAGAGGAATTCCATCATGATGGCAAAGAGGTAAGGTGACAGCGGATCTCCCTGTCTAATACCCCTTAAACTCTTAAATAAGCCTTTCAGTTGACCCTAAATAAGAATCAAGAATGAATTAGTGCAGATACATTCCCTTACCCTGTCCATCCACCAAATGTCGAAGCCTATGCATATTATAATATAGCACAGAAAGTCCCAGTTTACCATATCGTAGGCCTTCCTGAGATCCAATTTGATACATGATTTATTCCACCTTGCTTGTTGAATTCCCTCACCTGCTAATGAGCTAGCAAACAGTTATCCGAGATCGACCTACCTTTTATAAAAGTAGCTTGGTAAGGAGAGATAAGCTCTTGCATAATCGGTCTCATCCAGTCGGACATCATATAAGTGATGATCTTATAGAGAAAATTGCAGCATGTAATAGGCCTGACATCCCCAAGGGAGGATGCTCCCTCTAATTTAGTAATCAGCACCACAAAAGTACGGTTAAATTCCTTTAGTAGTTTAAACAATACAAACAACTCTCTGACCGCTTTCAGGATATCTAGTTTGAGAAGATTCCAGTGGTTCATAAAGAAAGTAGCGCCAAACCTATCTAGCCCCGAAGATTTATTCCGGTATGCCTTATTGACAATAAGCTTCAATAGATATTGGCTGCAGTAGAACCTGATTACCTCTACCCATAATCAGTTTCTTAAACTCGCAATGGGGGGAGATGGTTTGATAATCTTTCGGATTGTAAAGCTCTTGGAAGAATCCGGTCTCTTCCTCACAAATCATATCTGCCTCATACTACCAAAATAAGTCAAATCAACGATGAATTTTGCGACTCTAAAAAATGATGTCGCTAATTATATTGTAATTAGCAACGTATCTAAATGACATCGCAATACGTCACTATTAGCGACTTTCAACAACGTTTAGCAACTATCTTTAGTATTATGAAATTTAATGTCGTCGACTAGTCGGTAAACGTCACTATATTTTTAATAATGATGACATTTATCGACTCTACACCTTATATGTCGCAGTATATTAAAACTTTTGCGACAATTAGCGATGTTAGGTATAGACGTCGCTAAATTAATTCATATAGGGTTCCACTAGTTGGTTCGACTTTTCATTCCTCTTCCCAAAAAATTTATTTTCTGCCCCTCCCCCTTGTTTCCGTCGACCGCCTCCGAGCCCCCAGTGACCCACCCGCCCCGGCATCCACAATCCTCCCCAGAGAACTACCCGCCGTAGCGACCCCTCGACTTTGGCCCTCTTCTCCCCACGTCCCCCAGACGTGACTCCTCCCCCTCTGGCACGACTAATCCCCTCCGACATAGTCCTCCTCCGTCGAGCCCTCTTTCGGACACTCCTCCTTCCTTCCTCCCCCCTCGGTAAACCCTAACCCAGACCCAGACACAACCAAGACACACAGGGCACATGGACATACTTACACAGGACACACACATGGACAAGGACATATGGACACACACACATAGGTCACAATCTACGATACACAGGACACACACATGGACACGAACACACACAGGCACACATACGGACACATATGGACACACACCCTAGTTAATATGAAATTTTGGTTGCATAATTCAGAAATTTGGTTGCATAATTAGGAATTTTGGTAGTACATAACTTTTTGTGTTTATGTGTGTCTATTTAGATATATATTCTCTATTTGATTGTCACTATGCTATATAGTAGTTTGTAAGGATTTTTAAGGGATATATAGATATTTGGTTAAAGTATTATTGTGATGCGTTAATATATAGCTAGGTAATGTGTATTAGGCTAAGATATTATAAGATATTTATTATATATAATCTATATTAAGTATATGATACATAATATAGTCTTTATTAACTAGTATAACTTAAAAACCTAGTATAGCAAGGTATTAACCTAGAATGACTTGATAAACCTAGTATTGACTAGTTTAGCTATATAGGCCAATCCAGTTATCAACTTGGAACCCAAAGTACCAGAAGCCATGAGACGTCCATTTACTGGAGTTTAAAATCTTCGGCTCTACTTTTCGCTCTAGTACCGGAAGCCATAAGACATAAGTCTTCTCTTCTCTTTCATATTTTAGTCTCATGACTTTTGGCACCAAAGCGTAAGGTAGAGCCAAAGGTCTCATGGCTTCTAGGTTCATTTACCTATTTTTTTATTAGTTTTTTAGCTAGGTCAAGATACAAGTAAGTATATTGAGTATGTGAGTGTCCACGTATTCCTTGTCCACATGTCTACTAGGTTTGGAAATCAATATCAAACTTATTTATTTACTTATTTTACGGATACTCATGAGTCATGATATGGATACTCATGTATCACAACTCGAATACTAACGATATGACCTAAATACTCACTTTGGTGTACATTTGGATAATATACTTGAACGATGTCTATTCATCTTTGTAGAAGTATCTAGAAATGGATCTGAATTACTACCTGCGTTATAATTTGTGGTTGTACAACCGTCAACCTGATAACATGTGTGGTATGTGAGATGAATACATAGAGGGAGTAGAGTAGTTCCTATAGTTCGTTATGGCGTTCCCTGAGTACATGGACGGCACAAAAATTAAGTGTCCGTGTATAAAATATCGTAACCTAAAATATCATCCAAAAGTGGATGTGACATATCATTTGTACTCGAGGGGTTTTATTCCGAATTACTATCAGTGGACCTAACATGGAGAGATGAGTAGGAGCCTTATGTGGAGCCATATATGAATGTCCACGAGTATGTTGATTTCGACAACGGGTACGTGAATATGATTTTTGGCGCTGCGGGGCCTACTTTCAATCTGGACAATCATGAAGGAGCTGAGGAGGCACCGAATGTGGACACTTTAAAGTTTATAGAGTTGTTGGAGAATACAAAGACTCTATTGTATCCTGGTTGTGAGGATCATTCACCGTTAGAGGTAGTTACCAGGCTGTTGAGCATAAAGTCTGATTTTAACATGTCGCAAGAATGCTACAACCGACTTATCGAGTTAACTATAGAGATCTTGCCGGAGGGTGCCAAGTTACCTACAGACTTCTACCGATCTAAGAGAATGGTTAGATCACAATGGATGGGATATAAGAAAATTGATTCATGTGCATGTAGGTAACTTGCCGGTGGGTGCCATGTTACCTACAGACTTCACAACGGGTACATGTTGTACTATAAAGAAGACAAAGATGAAGCAGCGTGTAGATTCTGTGGTGTTAATGTCTATAGGGCAACTGGTACTGGAAAGACTCCCGGTGCAAGGAAGTTGACTGATTCGATGCACTACCTCTCTTTGATGTCGTGGTTGCAGAGGTTATTTTTGGTTTTGGAGACTGCCAAAAATATGAGTTGGCACAGGCGGGAACAGGTCGAAGGAGTGTTGGATCATCCATCCGATGAAGAAGCATGGAAGCACTTTGATCGAGAGTGTTCTAATTTTTTTTTGGATCCACGTAATGTCAGATTGGGGCTCTTATCATGACCCGCACCCGGTATAGGGGCATGAGTAGTGAACCACGCCCAGCCAACGCCGTAACAACGATGTAGAACATTGTCTAAGTCTACTATACTATCTAACAATAATGATTCACAAAATATAGTATCATCTCTATATCAATATGAATGCTCAATCACAATAATCTAAAGGAAGAACGAACAAGAAAGATAATCAGTAATATTCTACAAGAAAAAAAACTAGGCAAGATATGGAAAGAAACACTAACTAGAACTCTATAAAATCATCTCAAGTCCACAGGGTAAAAGCAGTCCAGTATATAGCACCAATCTGAGATCCCGGAATGGAGAGCACAATAACCACTGGAAAAATATATCCAATCAGGAAAGAAGCAAAGTATATCTCTAACAGCAGTTCTAATAAATAATAAAAATTATATAACAGTAAATAGAGCATATACCAGATGAAAAGAGTATGGCAGGAAATACTGAAATAAGGAAATACAAAAAATATATACAAGAGGTACGAACATCATATATGGAAGGTAATACAATTATCTAAGTGAGTGAGTACTAGTGACAATATATGATCGGCTTAGGTACCATTCAAGAACCACGTGCCTGGTTAATCATACATACGGTGTATGATTAATACTATTCAAGGAAAATAAGAACTCTGGGGGAATGATCATATATCTATAATACTCTCCTCCCCCGAATGGTATAGTGGATCCAACCATGGCACGCTATGACACGGGATTCTATGAGAAGTTATGACTCTTCTTATGAATCAGTGTCCATACTCGCACAAGAACAACAGGGCTCGCACAAGAGGTACGCCAGGAACTACCAGGAATAATATCACATGACGGGATACATAAATACCAATCAATGTAACCAAGTGTCAGAAAAGTCAAGAATAACTACACTAAATACAAAAAAATATAGAGGATATCATAAATGGAAAACTCTCAGATAATGTACTTGCCTCTGGTCCTGAGCAAATAATGTAACTCGGTGTCCAAGCTGGTATAACATAGACCTATATATGAAATATCACATCAATACTAGGTTTTAGAATAATAATAAGTTAAACTAGTCCAAATCTAGGTCACAAAGTAATTTTTAGGTCAAAACAGTCAAACTAGGTCAACACTAGGTCAAACTAGTAAAACTAGATATTTCTAGGTTGTATGAGTCCATCTTTAGGTTATTAGTGTAAAACCCCTATTTCTAAAAACCGTATTTATTATATTTTTTTATAATTAATAATTTAAATATAGTATTTAGTGGCTAATTAGGAGAAATAGATTTTTAATAAATTTTATTTTAGGTGTTCGGACACATAGAGGATTTTTGGGACCATCAGGAATTTTTCGGAATTTATTCCATGTAGGAGACCCCCTTGAGCAGTTGCTAGCCTAATGATGTGCATTATTCTAATCCATGAATTTTCTTATGAGTATATATATAATATATATGTATACACAAATATATATATGTATATATATATTTAGAAAGGAAAAGAAAAGAAAGTGAAAGAATTATTAAATAGGAATTTACTAATACTAGTAATAATATTAATAATAATAATAACAACACAATACTACTATTATTCCCCTTAAAGCCTTCAGCAACTTAGTAACAATACACTATACTTGCTCCCTCCCTCAGCAAGTTGCTTCCAGGGAGAATTAACTAATAATAATCATAATAATAATAACAATGCTAAAGACCCCATCCTACAGCAACTTAGTACTTGCTCCTAAGACCCGACCACTTCCGCAACTTAGCAATTGCTAGGACCCGCCCCCTTCATTCTTCAGCAACCAATGCCAAAGACCCGCCCCCTTCAGCCTTTAGTAACTTGCTAAGGACCATTCTTCAGCAAGCCTTTTCCCTTTTCTTTTTTTCCACGGACCGAACCTATTCCCTTTCTCTCTCCCTATTATATATATAAATATATATATATATATTTATCTTTCAAAAATCCTAACCTAAAATATCCAGACCCCCTCTTCTCATCTAGAGCCGTCACCGCAGCCAGAGAGCCCCGCCAAGCCGTCCAAACTATCCCGACGACTCCGACCTCGCGCACTGCAGATTCCCACTCGAGGCACCGTCGCTCCGGAGTTGTTTTCCGTCGACTCGCTCAACCAAACGTCATTCTGTCTTCACCGGTATACTCACCCCTTAACCCTCTTCCATATTCGTATTATAGACAACCTCAAAAAATGTGTACCCCTAGGCGAAAAATAGTGCCCAAGTTGGCGCGAGCAGACCGAATTCTGGGATTGCAGAAAACTGCGGTGACCACCCATGTTGCCGAGTTCGTATCTCCCACCACAGAGATCCGAATTCGATGATTCTGTTTGATATGTGTAGAACACTTGACCTAGTTTATTTTCTGTTAAATAACCCTAGATTATTAGCTGCTGTGGACAGAATTAAATTCGTTACAAAACCGCACGAACCCACTTTTTCCAGAATTCTAAAAGTTGTGAAACGGAGCGCACCCCGCCAAACGGGACCGCCCTACCGTGTACCAAGTGTACCGAGTGGTGCACGCAGCGTAACCGGACACGTGAAAATTTGTGGGAACTGATTCGGACGCGTGTGCGCGCCGGAATCAGGCCGTATCCGCGGACACACCCCGTGTCACAACTTTTGTGGAACTCGCGCATATTTTGTGCACGCTTGTCAGATTACTACGAAACTTGTGCCACTGGACTCGTGGAAACGCGCTGATCCCGTGATCCAATTTTTACGCAATTCTGAGATGGTTGACCAAATCGCCAATTGGCGGGTCCCACAGTTGACTTTTTGGACAAAATTGTGTTCGGCTCATCGGAATCCACATTTGAACATACCGTTGGGTTCGTATTAATATTTAGAGTTGTTTGACCTATAGTTTATCCCATTTAGAGACTGTTACCCTCGGCACGCTTTTCGGTGCAAAATAGGCCACACGTGGACCCCACTTTTGCCCGAAATTACTGTTTTGCCCCTGTGTCCAAATTGGACGAAAGGGATATACTTTTTAGCTATTTTGCTCTTTCTAGGAACGTTGGTGATGTTTATTCAGCATCCGAAGGCGTTCATTCTAAGGTCGTAGCTTCTGACTCTTGGTGTTGACATTGGGACACTACATTTTGCAGCTTTCTTGCCAGGTAAGATACTTTGCCAAATTGTTTACAGTATTTTGCATGCTTAGTATATTTCTGTATATTTATTAGATTTCTGTTTATTTGTTGTATGCGTAGTTCCTTTCATTCATTACTATATATTAGATATGTTGACACACACTTGACACTTAGTATCATAGAGGACCATTATTAGGCGTATGGGCTTTTAACCACTCTGGTAAACCGTAATATATAGCTTGCACTACGGGCGTGTGTCGCGCTGGTCGCTACCCCCGCGGTATGTCGATTTCTGGAGTCTCGCTGGTCGCTACCCCCGCGGTATGTCAATTTCTGATGTCTATTGACGTGTGTGTGAGTTGTGAGGTAGATCGAGTAGCCTACCCTTGCCCATACGTCAAAAAGTTGTCCTCATTTGCATTCATATAGATTGTCTTATACAGCGTACTTATTTATTTTTAAATTATATGCATGTTTACAGTATTCAAGTTGGCTCGTATTTTTTGTATCTTGTTACGTCCCTCTGAGGACCTGGTCCTCTGCCAGGTGTATCTGCTGTAACCTCCGATTTCCAATTTCCAAAATAATTAAATTTTAATTTATTTTTAATAATCAATTCAATCATATCAAGACCTCCTTAAAATTAATAAATCCTCAAATTTTTTGGCTCTGTGAATTTCTTAATTCTCCCTTTAAGTAAATGGTTGTCCTCGAATTTCAATCATACCTCGATTTTCATAAAATCAATGATCCATCAACTCCGTTATAACAACCCCTAAATTCTTTATTTAATTTAATGCTCATCCACAAATTTAATCCTCTTGTCTCTTTTTGTCCGTCATAACCTCGTCTTAGATCTTTGCTACGGTCAAAACCCTCAACAATCAAGTCTAAGAGAATTCTACCTACAACCATACAACATGCAACCTAAGGGAAATATGTATGATCATGGTGTCTTTTGTCATGGTATTGCAGTCTCTGTATCAGGGGTACTACTAACTACATTATAACAAGAACTCATGTATACAGCTACGGTACTAAGGTATCAATCAATCAGAAGACAACAAGAACATGAGGAAAGAAAAGAAAGAACCTGCTTAATATATACTTGCACTATCTTCTAACAAACACTTAACTCTAGCACACTAACAATTTCCTATTCATGTACACTGGTACCCATATCAACTAATCATATATTAATATTCATACCTCTCATCTACAAAAAATTAATCCTCAAAATAATCGTCAAGGTTTAACTTCCCGATCAACTTAAAATAAAATGCATATACCTCCTCAAAATTAGATACTTCACATCGAAATAAAATTTAATCACTTCTAAAATCTTTGTAGCCTTAACTATGTTTAGTGAATCAAATTTTAAATCCTCAATATTTTAATTACATAAAATCTCAACTCCTTAAAAATTTTAAAAATTTAAAATTCATTTCCACCTTTTAATTTATAACTCCTCAATGTACATATCAGTGCTCACGGTCTCTGATACTCAAGGTGCACTCAATACCTCTATTGTCTAGAACTGTGTACTAAATTTGTACTGCCCGAATCACTTGCACTATTACCTCCAATGATCAAAGTTACCATCAACTGTGTTTTCTTTCATAATTTCAATTTATGTCAACTGGTATATCATCTAATTATCATCACACCGAGTGCTTACTGTTATTAGCACCATTTTCAATAATCCTTGATATAGAATCATCGGCACTCTTGGTATTATATCACTAGCTGCATTAATGGATTATCTCATCAAGCTCATTAGACTCATGATCACCTGTATCCTCTATAACACTCATGTTTCTTTACTCTCATGGGTATGTGTATGGTTCCTCATCTCGATGGTTGTATATGTATTTCCTTCAATCCTTTAAAGCCTATTAAACTAATCCGTGATACGCTTCACAACTTCCATTACTAATCCTGATATTTCTCTACTTATGACATCTCATTAAACCCTTTATACATATACATTTCTTTACCTTTAATATTTTCGATATCAATCATCCAATTGGACATCATGCTCCATAAATCCTTAACACAATTCCCGGATACTTAATCGTTTACATAGATCACTCAATTACATAATCATGATTATCCAGGACGGGTAATTGGCTCTGATGCTAACTCTGAGAACTATCACTGATACTCTATACTCTCCTTAACTCTCAGTCTCTAATGACACTACTCCTAGAATCATTGGTACAAGGTACTATACTAAGGGCTAACTCTAGATTAAAGCCTACTGCTCACATATCCAACTAAGAAACACTTACAACTCACTAGCAACACAGTCAATACTAATACAAGACACAACAAAATTACAAGCCACTAATTATCATACTTAACAAGAAATCCTCAAGGAATAGGAGCTCAAAGACTGAATTGAGGACAGAAGGTATCTTTACTGCTAGTAAAGAAAGAAGCGGTGGAACAAAGTCCTGGAATAACAGAAATAGATAAGTCTTGAGATGATATCTTAAGAACCAATTTAGGATACAACCTGATAATCATACACGTCTATCCGAAATCATGACACTCAAAATCCTCGCCACGCCAGTAAGCATAGATGCGATAAACGACAGGTTCCGTAACTAGATATGCAACCCTATAATCATGCCATCTAGAATCCTCGCCACGCCAACCGGTATGGCTGCGAGAAACTCTAAATCTCATAACTAAGGCATGTACATCCAAGTTAGGTTCCTACGTTCTCGTCACGACAGCTAATATGGCTGCAATAAATTCTAGGTTCCATAACCAAAGTAGACGTTTTACCTTCCTCACTGTCCTCATCAATATATGTCATCAGATGATACCATAAATTCTGGTCCGTAAAAATTCATCTCAATTTAAAATTAACACAACAACGATACCAAGATTTTAAGTTAATAACTGGTCAACAAGAATCAAACTCAACAACGATACCAAGAATTTAATTTAATAACTGCTCAACAAGAATCAAGTTCAGTAACAACAAGCGAGAGCGGACGGAAACAAGGAAAAAGATTTAAATTGGAAACAAGATTCTCATGGGGTCATCCCAGAAAATCTTTCAAGAATTTGTGATTGAGTATCCTCTCTCATCCTAGTATCCTATGTCCTATATTCAATAGCAGGTACGCAGTAGTATAACAAAGATGCCACACTACTACGACATCGCACATCTCGCGAAGTCTGACCTGCATGGGCCACCACTAAAACGTGTCACGACCCGCACCCGGTTTAGGGGCACGAGAGCGTGGGTACGTCCAGCCTACGCCGCAGCATCGGCGGTAGAACGCTGTCTAGGTCGAGTATTATCTAAACAATCTCACGCTAGTATCCAACTCCATAAGGAGACTCGGATAATACTATAAAATATTTTCCAACATACTCAATCACAACTACGGCACGATAGGAATTTGAAGAAACAAAAGAGTACAACACAAGACTAATGATAAGACAATCATACCTGTAATCAGTAACAACCAATCTCCAAGTGTCAGAACAAGTCCACTAAGGTCACAGTCTGGAAAAATATTTTCCAGTCAGGAAGGAGCAAAGTACATCTCTAAATAGCAGTTCTATATAAATGACATAAACTATGTAGCAGTTTTAGATGGAAACATACCAGATGCATGTATAAGTACGAGAAATGTACAATGAGAGAAGTACTGGAAATACTGTAAGTAATGCAGGAAAAGAAACAATATGTCCATGAGCAAGAATTCTATGACTAAGTGTGTGAGTACTAGCTTTAACATGTGATCGGCTTGGGAACTTGATCAGGCTAGTTACATGTGATTAGCTATGGTTCATATAAAGTCAGGCTAACCGTTGGTTAGCTATGGTTCATATAAAGTCAGGCTAACCGTTGGTTAGCTATGGTGCATGTAGAGATCAGGCTAATCACACGTAACAGCTATGGAGCATATAAATGGTCAGGCCGCACCCGACGTGAGATGTGGGGTAAGCTATGGTACATATAAAGTTGGGTATGATCACATATCTACACTAAAGTACTCCCCAAACCCCCGACTGGTATAGTAGATCCAATCATGGTACGCTATGGCACAGGATTCCCTAGGAAGGTAGCAAATCTCCCCGGGAATTAGTGTCTGTACATGCACAAGATATCAAGGAAACAAGTCTCGTACAAGCTACACCATGAATAAGGAATAACATCTCATGACGAGATCCGTGTATACCAATCCGTGTAACCATCGTGTCAAGATCATGGATATTTACACTAGATACAGTGAACATAGGAGATATCATAAATTAGAAACTAATCAGAGAATGTACTCGCCTTTGGTCCTTAGCTGGTGAATACCGAGGTCCTGTTCCAGAGTGTCCCCTGGGTAAACCAACAGTCCTATAAACATATCACAAGCAAAACCACATTTGTATCAGGTGCTACACTAACACATCACAAATACATGAACTCAGGGCTCTGCCAGGCATGGCTCTAGTCAACTAGGGTCATCTAGTAGGGATACGTATATAATACACATTACACTTATTATACTTACAATATTTATACATGCACCAATTTAATGTATTTATAATATATATATATATATACCCTTTAAATACATATCTGATTTATACTAGTTGAACCATACGTATACTCATATATATATGCAAAACACTGTTTAAATGTACATATATTTTGTTAACATCATTTTAGAATATACTAATATTAATTTACCAATTCAAATTTATACTATATATATATATATATGTACAGATGCCAATTAATTCATATATAAAAATACGTTTTATTACACTTATACTACATGAAATTATACCGATTAAATATATGTATCATTATACCAAAATATACATATATACATATATATGTATACTAAAATAATTATATACATAAACTAAAAATATATATATACATATATACCAAATCAATTACATACCCTGGAATGCGTATTTACGTATATAAATCGTTTTGAAATTATTTTGAACAATAATTTCAAATAAAAGTTTATTTATAAAAACTAGAATTTATGTAAAAGCCATCATATTTATATATCTCTAGTTATTTCAGTTACCAGTCCAAATAACCAATTTATCTTATTTTTATTATTAAAACTATATTTTTAATTAATTATAAAACCCCAAAATTATTATATGTTTGCATAATCAAAAACCCTTTTAAATATTACATAACTAAATTTACACATACTAAATAGCTAATTTCACACATTAAAACAATAAAACTAATTATGTTGTATTTACTAAACTAATTACATAAATTTACTAGACTAACACATTAATTAAACTAATTATAACTAACTAATTAATAAAATAAACTAATTATATGAAATAAACTAATTATATAAAATAACTAATTAATATAAAATAAACTAATCCATATAAAATAAACTAATTATAAATTCAATTAACTAAATGATTAATTAATTAGATTAATTAGTTTAATTAGATTATAACATTAGTTTAGTTAATGATTTGATTAGTTTAGAAATTGTTTAATTCACTGTATAGTGTATTTTCTCTGTTTGTATATAGTATACATATTTTGGTATATGTACAAACCTATACATATATGTAATTTTAAAAGGTATATATATATATATATTGTAAATGTATTTAAATTTGGTGCATGTATAAAATATTGTAAGTATAAATTATTATGTTTATATATACATACAAGAATCATTATTTTAAAGTATATATATATTTTACTTATATCTATTATTGTAATTAAGGGATATTAAGATATAGTTGGCCTATCTAGTAGATGACCCCTACCGTACCTGGCATAGCCCTAAGGCCAGTGTATTTCTATTTTGTGTTAGTATAGCCCCTGATACACATGTTATATTGTAATGTGTTTATAGGACTGTTGGTTACCAGGGGATACTCTGGAACAGGACATCCATAAATACCAGCTAAGGACCGAGGCAAGTACATTCTCTGATAATTTTTAATTCTTGATAATAGCTATTAGTTCAATGATCTTGAAATGTTACAACTGAATCTTTGACACTGTGCTACACGGACTAGTATAGCTTGGATCTGCAGTCATGAGATGTTACCTTGATTTTCGTATCGACATTATACACGACATTTACATTGACATTGACATTTACATTAGACATTGATATTAGACATTGTAAATAATTTATTAGACATTGTACTTAATATATTAGACAATGTTGTGTATTCGTGACGTGTCATGATTGGATCCACAGTACTAGTTGGGGGCGGGGAAATGGCTAGTGAGAAATGTGATCAAATACCCATTGCATAATTAAATATTATTGGTGTCAATCATACCCCCACGTATGATTAGCCAGACTGTAGCTACTGTACATGTCCCAAGCCGATCACATTTTGAAACTACTATTTCAAACACTTAGAATAGTTACAGTTCTCTATTTTAGATCATATACTACATCACCCGTATATGATACTGTTCCTTGTTCTTTTATTTCCATACATGCACTGACTATATCATAATTGCCTATTACCTGTCTCTTTACATTGCCTGTCCCTCTTAAACTGTCATTACATTTTCTTCTCAGTAGCTAGCATGACATGTTTTATTGTATTATAGACATTATCAATTAATGGAACTGTTATTTGAGATTGTGCTTTGCTCCTTCCTGACTGGAAATATTTTTCCAGACTATGCCTTAGAGGACCGCTGTCCGACACTTTATGGACTATGGTGAGTAGCTGCAGACTTGGTAGTTAGCTGTGATTCTGGAAAGTCTAGTCGGAGTTATTATTTCTTGTTAGTTAGCGGCTGATGCAAATGTTGTATTGATATATTTTAGGACTGTTGGATCCTCCAGACGATACTCTGGGACAGGACATTGGTTTTACCAGCTAAGGACCCAAGGCGAGTACATTCTCTGATTAGTTTCTAATTTATGATATCTCCTATGTTCACTGTATCTAGTGTAAATATCCATGATCTTGACACGATGGTTACACGGATTGGTATACACGGATCTCGTCATGAGATGTTATTCCTTATTCATGGTGTAGCTTGTACAAGACTTGTTTTCCTTGTTATCTTGTGCATGTACAGACACTGATTCCCGGGGAGATTTGCTACCTTCTTAGGGAATCCCGTGCCATAGCGTACCATGATTGGATCTACTATACCAGTCGGGGGTTTGGGGAGTACTTTAGTGTAGATATGTGATCATACCCAACTTTATATGCACCATAGCTCACCCCACATCTCACGTCGGATGCGGCCTGACCATTTACATGTCTCCTCACTGTTACATCGGTTAGCCCTACTAACCCATGTAATGAGTTTACATGCCTCCTCACTGTTACATCGGTTAGCCCTACTAACCCATGTAATGAGTTTACATGCCTCCTCACTGTTATATCGGTTAGCCCTACTAACCCATGTAATGAGTTTACTAGTCCCAAGCCGATCACATGTTAAAGCTAGTACTCACACACTTAGTCATAGGTCTCTTGCTCTTTGACATATGTTTCTTTTCCTGCATTTACTTACAGTATTTTCAGTATTTCTCTTATTGTACATTCTCGTACTTATACATGCATCTGGTATGTTTCCATCTAGAACTGCTACATAGTTTATGTCATTTATATAGAACTGCTATTTAGAGATGTACTTTGCTCCTTCCTGACTGGAAAATATTTTTCCAGACTGTGACCTTAGTAGACTGGTTCCGACACACTGGGGATTGGAAGTTAATGATTGCAGGTATGATTATGTTGTCTTTAGACTTGTGTTGTATTCTTTTATTTCTTCAAGTTCCTATCGTGCTGTAGTTGTGATTGAGTATGTTGTGAACATTTTAATAGTATTATCCGAATCTCCTTATGGAGTTGGATACTAGCGTGAGATTGTTAGATAGTACTCGACCTAGACAGCTTTCTACCGCCGACGCTGCGGCGTAGGCTGGACGTACCCCCGCACTCGTGCCCCTAAACCGGGTGCGGGTCGTGACACGTTTTTAGTGGTGGCCCATGCAGGTATGATTGAAATTCGAGTTATGATTGAAATTCGAGGACAACCATTTACTTAAAGGGAGAATTAAGAAATTCACAGAGCCAAAAAATTTGAGGATTTATTAATTTTAAGGAGGTCTTGATATGATTGAATTGATTATTAAAAATTTGAGAAATTTGAGAGATTATCTTATCTATTTGATTGCAAGATAGAAATTTTATATAGTACGAATGTTGCATTGAAGATACTGGGAGCATCGCATCGTTGAGTATTTGAGGAAAAAGAAAAGCAGAAAATAAAATCGTAAATGGAATAGTGTCAAATTAAATTCTTGGGATGAGGAGTTAGATTGGAATAAGCATCAATTGAATTTGAGTTAGATGATTGATGAGTATTTAAAGTTAAATTTTGGGATACAGATTTTTAAGTTTTATAAATATGCTTTGATTGGATTTCAATTAAAAGGATTAGATAGTAAAATTTTGTATTTAGTTATTTACTCAAAATTTGAGGAGATTATGATACGACTGGAATTCAATTAAAATATTGAGGATTGAGTAATAAATTTTTCATTGGGATAATAAATTCAGTGGATAAAAAATATATATATATAGTTCAAAATTCGGAACCATTATACATACGGATAAAGAAATATGGAGTGACATGAAGCTCATGGTAAAGAAGATTATAATATAATTGATTATGGGATCATATAATTGAAGGTCGTAAGGTAAGATCATGGTATATTGAGGTTGTGATTTAAATTAAAATCTTGACCATGACAGTAACATTTGAAATCGAAGAAAATAATCGAGGTATAGTTGATGTTAAGATAAACAACTCGAATTTGATGATAAGGCTTTTGATTCAGAAATTCTAAGATCTAATCTAATAAAGTTGTGGAATTTGGAACTTTTATAAATGTTAGTTAATGATGAATCACAAGATTGAGAAAAGTAAAATGAACGAGGATAAAAAGGAAGGATTATTTTCAGATGGTAGTAAAGACTATTTTTCCTAGAAATTAAGAGAGGCAATTAGATGTCTCTTGATTACATTCTGAAGGATGTATTTAATTTTCTTAAATCAAATTGTTGACCGTATCTTTCGGATTAGCTATAACTTTCATGTCGATATCATTCATTATACTGGGTCTTCCTTGGTTTAGTTACTTTGAAAAGGTAACGTGCATTATTCCAATTATCTGTTTTGTGATCGTGTCTACTTCCCAAAACCTAAAACTTTCTAGAGGATTCAAGGCCGAGCCATGATTCCTTCAAGTTATTCCTGTCTTAAACCATATTTTCTTTTCTTCATGTTTCCTTCTGTTTGGTAAATATTTTCCTCATAGAAATATTTTCTTCAATGATATATTCATCATTATGAACAACAAATGTTTTTCTATCCTAGTCATCCCTAAAATTTCGAGGACGAAATTTTTCTAAGGTGGATAGACTTGTAACCTCCGATTTCCAATTTCCAAAATAATTAAATTTTAATTTATTTTAAAATATCAAGTTTTATAAAATAATTCTCCTTGAAAATTTTTATTTGATTTTAGAAGGTAATTTAAAAAAATCTTTATAAAAATCATTTTTCCTAAATGACGATGTATTACAAAATAAATAAATAAATAATAATATATATATTTCTAGTTTCAAATATTTATTGGCTTGAATCATAAAATTATTGTTTTAACTAAACATTTATTTAAAAGACTAGTTGATAAAATAAAATAGATTTTTTGGGATGGTAAATAAATAAATGTCATACTTTCTAAGATTTTTGCAAAATGTATTAATTAGTAGCAAATTGGAAATTTGCTAGCTTTCCTAAAAATATTTCTAAAAATATAATCTTTATTTTTATTTTTATTTTTTTTATTTTTACAAATTTCCATTTCCTATTAACTAGCCCACACCCTTATTTTTCCCACATGAGAAACCCTTTTTATATTTAATTCTGGGCCATTCCTTATTGGGCCAACCCGCAACCCTTTATCCCACACCCTTCTCCCTATTTAAGTTCTCATCATCACAACTCCCTAGAAACCCTAGCTAGCCTTCACAATTCCCACAAGCCAAAGCCACCACCATTTTGTGTGCTCGTGTCCGTGTGTCCAGCATCACCGTGTCAGCCGTGATGGCCTCGGGTCCGACCCCGGGTGTCCCACAGTATCCATTCATTTCTGGGTTCGGTTACATATTACAATCAGATTTTGTGTCCGACACACCCGGACACATCCACCTCCACCAGTACACCCAACCCCGTGTCCGACACACCCGGACACGTCCCTCACAGTTCAGCGAACCCGCCGTGTCCACCCCGGACACGAACCCAACCCCGACACGTTCACAGACACCGACCCTAACCCTAGATCGAAGCCGCCGTCGCCGCCCTGTCGCTGCCCTGGGTTGAACCGCCACCTCCTCGAGTTCCACCGCCGCTGGAGCCGCCGACCACCGCCGTCACTTCAGACCCGCCGCCCAGATCTCGATCGCCTCCTCGAGCCAGCCGACGACCCGTCGTCGAGCTCGCCGTGGCCGACCAGACGCCACCGCCGCTGGAACCAGTCACCGCAGCCTCCTCGAGCGCCGAGCCCGCCTCCTCGAGCGCCGAATGCCGCTGTCTCGAGCCGAGTCGAAGCCGCCACCCGCCGAGTCGAAGCCGCCCTGCCCTCGAACAGGCCGACCACCGCCGAGTCGAAGCCGCCCTGCCCTCGAGCAGATCCGCCGAGCAGAACCCCGCCGACGAGACAAGCCGACGCCCTGCCCGGCCTGACCCCAGCGGCCCTCCTCCGCGCCGACGCCGGAAACGCAACTCCGGTGAGTCCCTTCCCCTTTCCCTCTTCCCCTTTCATCGTTCAGAGCTGAGGAATTAATAATTAGTTAAGTGTATATAATTAGTTAATTAATTTAGTAAATTAGCTAATTAGTTTAGTTAATTAATTAATTAGATTAATTAGTTTAATTAGATTATAACATTAGTTTAGTTAATGATTTGATTAGTTTAGAAATTGTTTAATCAGTGAATTATTTAATCAGTAAATTATTTATAATTAGTTAATTAATTAATCATTTAGTTAATTGAATTTATAATTAGTTTATTTTATATGGATTAGTTTATTTTATATTAATTAGTTATTTTATATAATTAGTTTATTTCATATAATTAGTTTATTTTATTAATTAGTTAGTTATAATTAGTTTAATTAATGTGTTAGTCTAGTAAATTCATGTAATTAGTTTAGTAAATATAACATAATTAGTTTTATTATTTTAATGTGTGAAATTAGCTATTTAGTATGTGTAAATTTAGTTATGTAATATTTAAAAGGGTTTTTGATTATGCAAACATATAATAATTTTGGGGTTTTATAATTAATTAAAAATATAGTTTTAATAATAAAAATAAGATAAATTGGTTATTTGGACTGGTAACTGAAATAACTAGAGATATATAAATATGATGGCTTTTACATAAATTCTAGTTTTTATAAATAAACTTTTATTTGAAATTATTGTTCAAAATAATTTCAAAACGATTTATATACGTAAATACGCATTCCAGGGTATGTAATTGATTTGGTATATATGTATATATATATTTTTAGTTTATGTATATAATTATTTTGGTATACATATATATGTATATATGTATATTTTGGTATAATGATACATATATTTAATCGGTATAATTTCATGTAGTATAAGTGTAATAAAACGTATTTTTATATATGAATTAATTGGCATCTGTACATATATATATATATCTAGTATAAATTTGAATTGGTAAATTAATATTAGTATATTCTAAAATGATGTTAACAAAATATATGTACATTTAAACAGTGTTTTGCATATATATATGAGTATACGTATGGTTCAACTAGTATAAATCAGATATGTATTTAAAGGGTATATATATATATATTGTAAATACATTAAATTGGTGCATGTATAAATATTGTAAGTATAATAAGTGTAATGTGTATTATATACGTATCCCTACTAGATGACCCTAGTTGACTAGAGCCATGCCTGGCAGAGCCCTGAGTTCATGTATTTGTGATGTGTTAGTGTAGCACCTGATACAAATGTGGTTTTGCTTGTGATATGTTTATAGGACTGTTGGTTTACCCAGGGGACACTCTGGAACAGGACCTCGGTATTCACCAGCTAAGGACCAAAGGCGAGTACATTCTCTGATTAGTTTCTAATTTATGATATCTCCTATGTTCACTGTATCTAGTGTAAATATCCATGATCTTGACACGATGGTTACACGGATTGGTATACACGGATCTCGTCATGAGATGTTATTCCTTATTCATGGTGTAGCTTGTACGAGACTTGTTTCCTTGATATCTTGTGCATGTACAGACACTAATTCCTGGGGAGATTTGCTACCTTCCTAGGGAATCCTGTGCCATAGCGTACCATGATTGGATCTACTATACCAGTCGGGGGTTTGGGGAGTACTTTAGTGTAGATATGTGATCATACCCAACTTTATATGTACTATAGCTCACCCCACATCTCACGTCGGGTGCGGTCTGACCATTTATATGCTCCATAGCTGTTACGTGTGATTAGCCTGATCTCTACATGCACCATAGCTAACCAACGGTTAGCCTGACTTTATATGAACCATAGCTAACTAACGGTTAGCCTGACTTTATATGAACCATAGCTAATCACATGTAACTAGCCTGATCAAGTTCCCAAGCCGATCACATGTTAAAGCTAGTACTCACACACTTAGTCATAGAATTCTTGCTCATGGACATATTGTTTCTTTTCCTGCATTACTTACAGTATTTCCAGTACTTCTCTCATTGTACATTTCTCGTACTTATACATGCATCTGGTATGTTTCCATCTAGAACTGCTACATAGTTTATGTCATTTATATAGAACTGCTATTTAGAGATGTACTTTGCTCCTTCCTGACTGGAAAATATTTTTCCAGACTGTGACCTTAGTGGACTTGTTCTGACACTTGGAGATTGGTTGTTACTGATTACAGGTATGATTGTCTTATCATTAGTCTTGTGTTGTACTCTTTTGTTTCTTCAAATTCCTATCGTGCCGTAGTTGTGATTGAGTATGTTGGAAAATATTTTATAGTATTATCCGAGTCTCCTTATGGAGTTGGATACTAGCGTGAGATTGTTTAGATAATACTCGACCTAGACAGCGTTCTACCGCCGATGCTGCGGCGTAGGCTGGACGTACCCACGCTCTCGTGCCCCTAAACCGGGTGCGGGTCGTGACATCTGCTTTTGATTATTTGCAGGAGTATGGGCCTGGACCTGACGCATTATTTTTTGTCGAGGAGGTCTTACCTTCTGAGCATCGTTGATTATCTGGCGATGGATTCTTTTAGCTGATGCACTTCTGTCTTCACATTATTTTATATTGGAGACTTTATACTCCTCCCTCATTTTAGTTTTGGTTATAGTCATTGGTAGTGGATTTGTCTCCACCCGACTATTATTTTCTGGATATTTTAGACTCCTTATTCTAGCTTAGTATTTCTTTTCTGTGACTTGTTGTGTGGATGAGATTAGCATATCGGTGACTTGTGACATTATATATACCACATGTGAGTTTATATTCATATTACAGCGTACGTATCGGTGACTTGTTTCTATATATTGGGGTTGCCATATCCATGCGGCTGGCATGCTTACGTGTTCCTAGTCCTACGTATTTGGGACTGGGGCGTAACATATTTTTGTGGTGGCCCATGCAGGTCGAGTTAGCCGTTTTGGTTACATCACTGTACCGAGCGGGCCTGTACCTAGGATTAGAATTCTAGATCTCATCCACACTTGACTATAACTTACCTTTCTTCCAACATGTCCTACTTAAGTGCTTGCATCCTGCTTGATTCATGTACTCTTCTTAATCCTTCGTCCATCTCTTGAAGAGAGATGAATTTGCATAACGGGTATGCCGCCACCGGGGACAACACGTCTCCAGGGGACGACGACCAACCACTAGGAGTGATCTCAACGACACCTCTTCTTCCCGGACCGGATGGACTGACTAACAATCAAATTCTATCAACTCCTTCCATGATACCTAATGGGACTTTTCCAGCTCCACTAGCACCGCAAGATGGCCAAGCGCAGCTGTTCCAATTCTTCCAGATGATAATGCAAGAACAAAGGCAGCAAACAGTAGAGCAGAGGCTAGAATTTCTGGCAGCACT
This sequence comes from Iris macrosiphon, assembly GCA_036927795.1. Lineage (NCBI taxonomy): Eukaryota > Viridiplantae > Streptophyta > Magnoliopsida > Asparagales > Iridaceae > Iris > Iris macrosiphon. The sequence continues at coordinate 85,913,480 of JAYESA010000008.1, forward strand.
TGAGAGAATGGCTGCACTAGCCCCTGTACCAACCCAGGCACTAGCTTCAGTACCACAAGCTCGGGTCGGTTCAGTCAAGGACTTTGTGCAGATGGGATCTAAGCCATATAAGGGCAATAAGAGTCCAGAGGAGACCACGAACTGGATTGCCAATACCAAAAAGTTGTTAGAAGCATCACAACTACCTACTGACCTATGGATGATAGGCGTGAGGACTCAGTTAGAAGGCAATGCGCATCACTGGTGGGAATCAATGGAGCGCCAGTTGGGTACGCGTTAGACTTGGAAACAATTCTTGGAATGCTTTGAGAGGAAGTACTTTCGGATACTGTAAGGGACGAATTGTACGATCAGTTCCTCCATCTAGAGCAAGGGGACAAGACGGTTGATGAGTATGACGCAGAGTTTAGCCGTCTCAGTAAGTATGGCACAGTCCTAATACCTAATGACTTGGAGAAGGCTAAGAGGTTTCACCACGGGCTGACTCAGGAGCTCCAGCACTATACTAGCTCACAGTCCCGGATCTCTTATGCCGAGTTATTGACAGAGGCCAGGATCCAGGAGGCCATCAGCAAGGGAAACGGAAATCAACAGAGAAGTCACCAAGGACCAGTAAAGACACAGCAAGGAGGACCTATTAGACACCCTTTGACACGCCAGCAACCAGATAGTGCTGCACCATATCCAACCAAGGACCCCCGTACTTGTCACTTTTGTGGTAAGATAGGTCATATTCATAGAGACTGTCATCGTCGATTGGGGCTGTGCATGATATGTGGATCAAGTCAGCATCAAACCCGGAGATGTCCTCAGCAGAACCAGAGGTCTATGGCATTAGAATCAGGAATACCGCATACACCCTCAAGTATAGAAGACCAAAGTGACCCACCACTGCTTCTACAGTCTGCACAAATGGAGGGGACTAGACCCCAGTTGAACAATCAAGGACAAGGTCAAGCACTCATTATGACAAGTATGGGAGAGCAGACACTGGAAGCCGTAGATACAGTTACGACCTTTTAGTTATAATTATCTTTACATACTCATGACCCCATTGTGACACAAGATCTTAGATGTACAAATAGCTGTAGAATTATATATATGGTAGTTTAGCAGTTATGAGGATGTAGGTATATTTTACCCAGGTGGCATACACGCGATGCTAATGGATGACGTGAGTAGCAGTAGTAGTATTCTTCCCCTATCCTTATCTCGCCCTCTTGGGGTGACTCATCTTCTCCTTTTATATTCGTTTCTTATCTCGTGCTTAACTCTTCCTATCATAGTCGTATCTTTCGTGCCATTATGAATTGTTGATTTATGTCAACCTTATCCTTATTTTGTTAGTTAAAACATAAATGTGTTAGTAATGCTTGATAACTAAGGATGAGTTCTTAATATGTATATGCACTATAACAATATCTGTATTCTTTATTAGTTTAACCCTTAAGTAGCACCACGTAGCATAGTAGAAATTGTTAGATTACTTGAGCTAGATCATAGCCCTAATAGTTAGTCAAGACCTTAAGTGTTTCCCTAAAAAAAAAAACTTAGACTATGCCTAGGAAAGAGTTGAAGGCACTTGTTACGAACTGATGACTACGACAAATCGCCAGCGAGGTAGCGACAGTTGTCGCCAGACGATTTTGGTAGAGTAGTCGAATTACTTGCAGCCATACTGGCCAGGTGGCATGGCAGTATTAGACTATGATACTTGACGGTTATGGAAAAAGTCATAGTTATGAGATTCTAGACAGGTATCCCAAGATTCTCGACCCAATAAATGTATTTACCTTGCAAACCTAGACAATAGCTTCAAAGAATGTGACTACTAGTAGAATCTTGTAAGTTGGGTAGTGTAGACGAGTTAGAGGATGATAAAATAGTGGATGGACAATAGATGAGGAAGTGTTAGAATGGCAGACCATGAGTTTCAGGAAACCTACTAGATACCAATGTAGTGTAATAGTTATAGTTATCATTATGTATATGGGTTAGTGTCAATTTCGAGAATAAAATTTTTGTAAGTTGGGTAGAATGTAAAACCCCTATTTCTAAAAACCATATTTATTATATTTTTTTATTAATTAATAATTTAAATATAGTATTTAGTGGCTAATTAGGAGAAATAGATTTTTAATAAATTTTATTTTAGGTGTTCGGACACTTAGAGGATTTTTGGGACCATCAGGAATTTTTCGGAATTTATTCCATGTAGGAGACCCCCTTGAGCAGTTGCTAGCCTAATGGTGTGCATTATTGTAATCCATGAATTTTCTTATGAGTATATATATAATATATATGTATACACAAATATATATATGTATATATATATTTAGAAAGGAAAAGAAAAGAAAGTGAAAGAATTATTAAATAGGAATTTACTAATACTAATACTAATAATAATAATAATAACAACACAATACTACTATTATTCCCAGTAAAGCCTTCAGCAACTTAGTAATAATACACTATACTTGCTCCCTCCCTCAGCAAGTTGCTTCCAGGGAGAATTAACTAATAATAATCATAATAATAATAACAATGCTAAAGCCCATCCTACAGCAACTTAGTACTTGCTCCTAAGACCCGACCACTTCCGCAACTTAGAAATTGCTAGGACCCGCCCCCTTCATTCTTCAGCAACCAATGCCAAAGACCCGCCCCCTTCATCCCTTAGTAACTTGCTAAGGACCATTCTTCAGCAAGCCTTTTCCCTTTTCTTTTTTTCCACGGACCGAACCTATTCCCTTTCTCTCTCCCTATTATATATATAAATATATACATATATTTATCTTTCAAAAACCTTAACCTAAAATATCCAGACCCCCTCTTCTCATCTAGAGCCGTCACCGCAGCCAGAGAGCCCCGCCAAGCCGTCCAAACCATCCCGACGACTCCGACCTCGCGCACTGCAGATTCCCACTCGAGGCACCTTCGCTCCGGAGTTGTTTTCCGTCGACTCGCTCAACCAAACGCCGTTACGTCTTCACCGGTATGCTCACGCCATAACCCTCTTCCATATTTGTATTATAGCCAACCTCAAAAAACGTGTACCCCTAGGCAAAAAATAGCGCCCAAGTTGGCGCGAGCAGACCGAATTCTGGGATCGCAGAAAACTACGGAGACCACCCATGTTGCCGAGTTCGTATCTCCCACCACAGAGATCCGAATTCGATGATTCTTTTTGATATGTGTAGAACACTTGACCTAGTTTATTTTTTGTAAAATAATCCTAAATTATTAGCTGCTGTGGACAGAATTAAATTCGTCACAAAACCGTGCGAACCTACTTTTTCTAGAATTCTAAAAGTTGTGAAACGTAGCGCGCCCCGCCAAACAGGACTGCCCTATCGTGTACCAAGTATACCGAGCGGTGCACGCAGCGTAACCGGACACGTGAAAATTTGTTGGAACTGATTCGGACGCGTGTGCGCGCCAGAATCAGGCCGTATCCGCGGACACACCCCGTATCGTAACGTTTGTGGAACTCGCGAGTATTTTGTGCACGCTTGTCAGATTGCGACGAAACTTACGCCACTGGACTCGTGGTAATGCGCTGATCCCGTGACCCTATTTTCACGCAATTCTGAGACGGTTGACCAAATCACCAATTGGCGGGTCCCACAGTTGACTTTTTGGACAAAATTGTGTTCGGCTCATCGGAATCCACATTTGGACATACCGTTGGGTTCGTATTGACATTTAGAGTTGTTTGACCTATAGTTTGTCCCATTTAGAGACTGTTACCCTTGGCACGCTTTTCGGTGCAAAGTGGGCCACACGTGGACCCCACTTTTGCCCAAAATTACCGTTTTGCCCCTGTGTCCAAATTGGACGAAAGGGATGTGCTTTTTAGCTATTTTGCTCATTCTGGGAACGTTGGTGATTTTTATTTCAGCATCCGAAGACGTTCATTCTGAGGCCGTAGCTTCTGACTCTTGGTGTTGACATTGGGACACTATATTTTGCAGCTTTCTTGCCAGGCAAGATACCTTGCCAAATTGTTTACAGTATTTTGCATACTTAGTATATTTTTGTATATTTATTGTATTTCTGTTTATTTATTGTACGTGTAGTTCCTTTCAGTCATTACTATATATTAGATATGTTGACACATACTTGACACTTAGTATCATAGAGGACAATTATTAGGCGTATGGGCTTTTAACCACTCTGGTAAACCGTAGTATATAGCTCGCACTACGGGCGTGTGTCGTGCTGGTCGCTACCCCCGCGGTATATCGATTTCTGGAGTCTCGCTGGTAGTTACCCCCGCGGTATGTCAATTTCTGATGTCCATTGACGTGTGTGTGAGTTATGAGGTAGATCGAGTAGCCTACCCTTGCCCATACGTCGAAAAGTTGTCCTCATTTGCATTCATATAGATTGTCTTGTACATCGTACTTATTTATTTTCAAATTATATGCATGTTTACTATATTCAAGTTGGCTCGTATTTTCTGTATCTTGTTACGTCCCTCTGAGGACCTGATCCTCTGCCAGGTGTATCTGCTTTTGAGTATTTGCAGGAGTACGGGCCTGGACCTGACGCATTATTTTCTGTCGAGGAGGTCTTACCTTCTGAGCATCGTTGATTATCTGGCGATGGATTCTTTTAGCTGATGCACTTCTGTCTTCACATTATTTTATATTGGAGACTTTATACTCCTCCCTCATTTTAGTTTTGGTTATAGTCATTGGTAGTGGATTTGTCTCCACCCGACTATTTTTTTCTGGATATTTCAGACTCCTTATTCTAGCTTAGTATTTCTTTTCTGTGACTTGTTATGCGGATGAGATTAGCATATCTGTGACTTGTGACATTATATATACCACATGTGAGTTTATATTCATATTACAGCGTACGTATGGGTTATGGTTTCCATATATTGGAGTTGCCATATCCATGCGGCTGGCATGCTTACGTGTTCCTAGTCCTACGTATTTGGGACTGGGGCGTGACAATTAGGTCCATATACTATGTATCTAGGCTATACTAGCTATATTAAGATACTATAGTATCAATACTATTTCGTATCATAAGATACGTAAAATACTATATATGAAATATTATACAATATATATAAAATGAATATATAGTAGTATCTACTAGCTAAACTAATACTAAGTGGATACCTTGGCTTTGAGCCAACTTGGTATCACACTATCTACACCATATCTTGACACTAATTACCCAATACCTGAGTAACTCCAATATCTCACATTACCTTGTGCAGTAACTCAAGGTATTACCAAACTAGCTAATACTTAATTATCAGGCTATCTATCTATCTATCTATCTATCTATCTATCTATCTATATATATATATATATATATATATATATATATATATATATATATATATATATATATATATATATATATATATATATATACCCTAACTTAAGTATCTAATTATACATAACTAGTGGTCTAACACCTAACTTCATAACTTAACCATACTATCAAAATCATAACTGATATAATACATACTATCATTCATCAAAGTCTAACATAACCAATATTCAAAACAACTAACCATTTAAACTAACACATACACCTATCAACTAATAGTCATCAAGTATTAACTTACCTACTAACTGAGACCACTACCCAACTAATAGGTAACACTAACCACCCTTTAACATATAACTTAACATCTACTAACAACTGATACTACATCATGGCCTCTAATTTGAATACCAAACTAACAGTTATCTCTAATTATCATACTCCTACAACTAAGTGATACCAACCTTCACCATATACTAACCATCATCAATCATCTAACTAACTAACCCTATTACACATATGTGCACAAGCCTCACTGAGTTTAGTCCACACCCTTCTGTGCACAGAACTTTCCAACCTAATCAATTTCTTACCTGAACCCAAATCTGTGGCAAACCTGAGCTCCCAATATCACTTAATTATAGTTGCCTACAACTGTGCAGGCCCCTAAACTACAAAGAGTAGTTGTGCACACCAGGCACATTACCTACTGATCAAAAATACCCCCAACAGCAGTAAGTATGATGTTGTTGCAGCATCCATTATTATATGCTCAACCTAACAGCTCTCATCTTTTGTCCACCCCCACAGTAGTTGGCACTACTGCTGTAGCTCCCTTAATTCTCAGTTAATATCCCCTCCCTCTAAGCTTCATCATACACACAGTATATTGCTCTCTTACACACACTCCAACAACTTACACACAGTACATTGCTCCCTTATACACACTCCAACAACCAGAACACAGTTACTAAATGATTTGGACTGTACATGATACCCCCTCCTCATCTCTTATATACATAGTATACAACAAGATACACCTAGTATAAAACATAGATAAAGAATATATATACTCTAACATATATATATATCAAATATCAAATATCAATACTAATACAGCTATACACAACTCTAAATAAGTATAACACATTCCATCAAACACGTGGAATGCATCGCGCCCGTACCACACTCATTCTATCACACGCTTGCGATACGGTCCCAACACAACATCAAAAATATCACAAATGATACAAGCAAGTCTAAAATTATAATTATTAATAATATAAAGTGCTAGCTACTCAACTACATGTCCGTGTCAAAATATGGCATGTGCACACCCCCGTATCGAAGAAAAACCCCTAAATCAACCTGTATCACCAAATTGCCATGATACAGCCTACACGTATCCAATTGTGAACATGACACTAGTCTTACACAACCAAACACAAGTCAATTTGGTCTAATTGACCTATTGACAAACACATGATGTGTCAATCTCAGAATTCTCCCAAAATTGACACAAAATACAACATAACTTTCTCCATGGGCCTCCTATGGGTAGCCCTAGTACATAGAACAGTTTTTAATGATTAAACTATAGATTTAGAGTCTAATTAGAAGGAGAAAACTGAATTGTACGTATTGGGAGATGGATTTTCAATAAAAATTTCTAATGAACACAAAGAAGCCTCAACTTCTGCAATTTTCTCCAAATTGAAGATCCTTGCCTCCTCCTTGCTTCTAAAGCCTACAATGGTGAAATAGGGATAAATTTGGAAAGAATTTGGGTAATGATTGGTGTAGGGATGAAGAAATTTGGACGAGAAAATTATAGATCTAGAATTAAAATAAAATAAATAAAGAGAGTCTTTCTCCTCCCCCTTATGGCCGGCCCTAGCTTGGGATGCAAGCAAGTATGTAAAGTTTAAAATACCGCTTGGTTCTTGTCATAAAAAAAGGATTAAGGAAGAAAGTTTCTACTCCTGTGGTTTAACTAATTAAATCACCAACTTAATGAATATGACTAACTATTGAGCTCAAGTGTCTCTAACATAAAGTTGGTCCATTACAAGTCTAGTTGGGTCCAAATAGGTTCACTAACAACTAATCTAATTAATAGCTAACCGAAAGAAACTTATTCCTTCGAAGATGATGATGTCATGGATATCTTTGACATATTAATAAAGGAAAATAAGCTTCAGATCCCACACGTCAAGTGTCCTGTTGAGGCAGCCGAGATAAATAATCTGAAGTACTGCCACTACTATCATTATGTCCACCATGCGACGCTGGATTGCTATACCATGAAATGGTACATCCATTGTCTGCTCGACACCAAGGCCCTCACCATTGATTTCGATGATAAGGTAGTTGCCACAAATATGGTATCTCTCCAATTCGGCAATATCCCGACAACAGAAGCCCAAGACAGAGTAATCCCGATCCCGCGGACAACGATGGAGGTCGTCAATCTTCTTTCGGCTCGTAATCAAACTGCCAGGCTGATACCTCTCACCACGCCACGTGGATAGGTCATGTGGGTCCACCCAGACATTGCTCCAGAATTGATGCAGCAGACAACACCTTCTGCCACAAAGACTAAGGGCAAGAAATCCAAGTCCTGCTAAACGGTTTCTCTCCCTCCCAAAGAAGCTATAACAGAAATAACAAGATCAGGATAAGCATACCAACGCGAGTATGACACCCCTGACGATGGTGGACTCCCAATTGTTACACCTGTAAAATCAGATCCGGGTCAATCTCAGCCTCCGATAGCGGACAAGTCCAAGCAGAAATAAACTCGCTTTGACAGACCGCTGCACAAAGATACAGCCCAAGGGCTCGAGAAGCCCTACAACTTTGACATCTTCGCGCAATTGGCCAATATTCTAACGGAGTTATCTTTATTTGAGCTTTTTTGACTCTGCAAAGACACTCAGGCTACTCTTAGTGAGGCATTACAAAATGCTGACACCTACCTGGTGCAGGTCTAGCCGTCAGCTGAGGATCCCGCCGTATGCCTCCACTACAACAATGTGATAAATGCGATACCCAATATTACATTCTAGCAACAAGATATGTTGCTAAAAAACAATCGACACGATCGTCCTCTGTACTACACATGATACATTGGTGCCATCAAGGTGGACTGGATGAACATCGACCCCGGTTCATTAATCAGCATCATCACGCAGAGTCTGCTTCAGACCTTGGTCATCCTGATGCATCACCTAGCAGCGACCAACACTGCCATCAGGGGCTTCAACGCGGGAAGAAGCTACTCTATGGACAAGATTCGCTTGAAGTGCCAAATTGCCGATCTAAAAATAGAGGTCACCTTCTACATCATAAACATAGATGTATCCTAAAATGTTCTTCCGGTATGCCCATGGATACATCAATACATGATCGTACATTCAACCTTGCACCAGTGCTTGAAGTACATGGACGATCATGGCATCGTCAAGACTAAATTTGTCGATGTAGATCCTTTCAAAGGGGTGGAGGCTTAATACTCTGATTCATTCTTATACAAGCAAGTCTGCTAGGACAAAGGAGGGAACAACGTCAACGATAAAGCAGAAATTGGCAAAATATCAGGCAAACCTTTAACGGTCCACCTCAAGGGACGTGCTTGTGAAAAAAACCCTTCCCTCATTGTAAAGATATAGAGGAAGGCACCACAACCTCTGACGGCGCAACTGCCAAATCAGAAGGAAGATCCAGTGCCATCTTCTGCCCTCGAACTCTTGGTAGTCAAGCTTCGCAGGAGGCCTCCAAAGCCCTCGCCCGCATCGGAGACAAATTCCCAGGAAGATAAACTAGAAGAGTTACGTAGCATCTCACGCTAATGCTCCGTCCCTAAACGATGTAATTCCCGTGGAAAAGATTCCCTAATTTATGAATAAAGGGTTATCTTTGAACTAATCTGATGTCGCTCACTTGAGCATATTGTACTCCCTAGAATATGGTATAGGCCGACAACTGCATATACATGTAACTACTACCTATGCAGTAAACCAGATCCTTTCTAGCCAATGTTCCTACTTCACGGTTCCAGCAAGGAGGAGGGAAGACAAACCCGTTATCTTCGGCAGGGTTGAATTCCTCCGGTCCTTCATCCCGGAGGAACAAGAGCCAGAACCCGATACCGGCAAAATATAACTCTACAGGTTCAGTGGTCAAGCCAAACACCTCATCCAAAAAATGGGTTATGATCTTAAAATCAACCAAGGTTTGAATTACGGCAAAGGTCAATGACTGCCCTTGCGCTTCACCGCTCCGGCAGGCAAGTCTGAGGATTACTACCATAAGACCAAGCATGTCTTACGGTATATCACGCCTTCCATAACCCCCGAAGGCTCGGGTGAAGAAGATGAGTTACACTCTTACTCTTCAGAGTCTTCCTTTTGGGACTCGGACATCAGTATCAAAGTAATACTAAAACAAACATTATCTGGCAACATGGTGTCAGCTGACCCTGAGGAAGACTACGAGTATCCTCTGGAACCCTTAGAAGTAGAACCGTAGGCCCAACGCCTAGACTCACAATAGGAGATGTGGTTCGAATAACGAGATGCTCCCACTGAGGATGAAGTCATACAAGTCAATCTTGGAGAAGAATTCTCCCTTAAACCTATGTTCATCAGCAAAAATCTGACGGATGAGGATAGGAAATCCCTGCTACAGCTTGTCAGAGAATACATCAATATCTTTGCATGGAGTTACGAAGACATGTCGAGACTGGATCCCCAAATCGTGGTCCACAAACTCAATATTTTGTCGAACGATAAACCTGTCAATCAACAACAACGATAGTTCCTGCCAAATATCATGAACGCCATCGATGCTGAAGTCAATAAACTAATAGCTAGTGGCTTCGTCTGCGAAGAACAACATATCCAGATTGGGTAGCCAATATCGTACCCGTCGTCAAAAAGAACAGAAATATCTGAATCTGTATCGACTTCCATAATCTAAATTCGACCTATCCTAAGGACGAGTTCCCCCTTTCGATCACAGATATAATGATCGACAACACCTGTGGCTTCAAGCGCATATCCTTCATGGATGGATTCTCAGGCTACAATCAAATCAAGATGTCTCCTGAGGATGAGAAGCATACATCATTCTGAATGCTGATAGAAGTATACAGCTAATGATATGGGCCAAAATGAGAAACTTGCGGAACTTGCAGAAGGAACTTGCATAAGGAATAAGGAACTTGCACAAGGATAAGGGTCTGGCTAGTCATACGTGCGGTATATGAACAACACTCACAAGGAACAAGACATAATCAAGGAGGGTATGATCATATATCTATATTAAAATACTCCCTACCCCCAACTGGTATAGGGGATCCAACCATGGTATGCTATGGTACGAGATTCTCTAGGAAGGTAGCTAGTCTCCCTGAAAATCAATGTCTGTACATGTACAAGAAAACAAGGAAACAAGAAAACAAGGCTTGCACAAGATATCATATATACCAAGGAATAATATCTCATGACGAGATTCAGATATACCAATCCGTGTAACCATCATGTCAAAAAAATCAAGGATATCTACACTAGATACAATGAACATAGAGGATATCATAAATAAGAAACTATCAGAGAAAGTACTCGCCTAAAATCTGGTAAATAGTATCACAAATGTCTGGTATGATGCCTCAAAAACCTAGATAGGAAATATAACATCAATACAAGGTTTCAGAATAAAAATAAATTAAACTAGTCAACTTCTAAGTCAAAGAGCCATTTTTAAGTCAAAATAGTCTAACTAGGTCAACTCAAAGTCAAACCGGTCAAACTTGGTCAAACTACCTATTTCTAGGTTGCATGAGTCTATCTCAAGGATATTGGGTCCATACACTAAGAATCTAGGCCAAACAAGCTAAACTAGGATACTAAGATACCATATCGTAAGATACGCAAACAAGAGATATAAAATAGCATATATTCATTTATAATCAATATTCAACATACTAATGCTAATTACAAATGCTAAGTGGATACCTTGGCTTTGAACCAACTCGGTATCGTACCACTAAACACCTATATTGATACTCGTACCCAAATACCTTGAATATCCTCAATACCTTGACACTTACCTTGGTATCTCAAGGTAATGTCACTCTAGCATATAGTTAACTACCCCACTAGCTATATATACTAATACATGTATATATCAATCCAATATAATTTCTAGTATTCACTAATATCAACTACTAGTATATACTAAAATGAATATTAATACAAACTGCTATACTAGCTATCATTATAACTAATACATATACATATATATACATATATACATATACATATTAACTAACTAGATAACTAATTAAATAGGTATCAAACTAATTAGCTAACCAACTACTCAACTCAAGCTAAACTCAAACACTACCCAACTCAACTAACCAATACCTCACTGACACCTATACCTTGCTGATACATGCTGTTGGTGTTGTTGCTCGATTTCTAAGTTGTTGTTGCTGCTAGTGGTTTCCAAATTGGTGCTGCTGGTAGTGGTTTCCAAATTACTGCTACTATTGGTGGTGGTTTCCAAATTTCTGCTGCTGGTACTCTTTCCTGTCGAGCCCCCCCCCCCCCTTCTTGCATATACACAACCATCTCTTCAACACTAATAAATACATATATATTGATACACCTATATATATAGGTAACCATGTGTAAACATACACAAATACACAAGTACATATATAAACCTATATATAAACATAAGTATATATCAACATATCTATATATATACACATGCATATATACGCATATAACCATCAACATACATATATGCCTATAGGTATCTATCGATATCTATATAGATATACTCAAACATATGTATCCATATACAAAGACCAATATATATATATATATATATATATATATATATATATATATATATAGGCATCAACCACATACATAACTATGTATATAGTATGTATCTATAACTCATATATATATATAACATATGAACAACACAAGGATACATACAACTCAATATATATATATATATATATATATATATATATATATATATATATATATATATATGTATATATATATATATATCAATAGCTATGAATAATGGAGATTGGATCTAGAAATGCAACACAACAAACACGTGGAGTGCATCGCACCCGTATCACACTAGATCTATGATACGCTTGCGATACGAGTCCACCACACAACCAAACGTACCCCAAAGGACACGAGCAAGTCTAAAATATTATATATGAATAATATAAAAAGAAAACTATACATCTACGTGTCCGTGTCAAAATGTGACATGCACAAAGTCCCGTGTCGACGGAAAAACCCCTAAATCAACATGTATTACCAAATTGTTGGGATACGACCCACACGTATCCAATTGTGGATACAACACTATCCACAAATAAACAAACACATGTCAATTTATTCTATATGACTAATTAACAAACATAACAAGTGTCAATCTCGGAATTCCCTAAAATTGACACAAAAAGTACCATAATTTTCTCCATAGGCCTCCTATGAACCTAATTCCAATTTCTATGGGTAGCCTATGTATATAAGTTGGTTTCTCATGAATAAAACATATATTTAGAACCTAATTAAAGGATAAAACTGAATTGTACCTATTAGGAGATAGATTTATAATCCAACCTCCAAATTTGGTAAAATTGTCCTACAACTTGTAGATCCTTGCTCCTCTTTATAGATCCTTGCTTCCTCCTTTTAGATCCTTACTCTACTAGCCTCTAATGGTGATTTGGAAAGGAATTGGAAAGAAATTTGGTAGGAAATTGACGTGGGAATAAAGGAATTTGGTTGAGGAAAATTCTAGATCTAGTTTTGAAATAAAAGAGGAGAGAGAAACCTTTCCCCTCTCTTTTAATATGTCGTCCACTTGACCCCCTCCCCAAGCTACTATGTAATGTCTATTATACCCTTGGGGCCTCTCATGAAGAAATAATTAAGAAGGGAATGTTCTAGTCTAATGGTTTTAATTAAACTAATCATCCTCCTAATGAATGGGCTTCTAATTGGGCTCAATTCTAACTAATAAGAAATATTGGTCCATGAGTCTAAACTAAACTAGTTAGGTCGACTAACATAAGTCCAAAATAATAAACTAGCACCTAACAATAAATAAATAATATAATAAATAATTATTTAACATGTATAATATTTAATTAATTATAAAATTACCAAAATATCCTTTTCTAGAAAATATGGTTGTGACAGTATTGGTGGCCCCCGTGGTAGGAAGACCCTTCCTGCTATATGTGTGAGCAATGGATCACTCCCTCGGCTCTCTACTAGCCCAAACAAGCGATGCAGGTCATGAGCAGGCCATCTACTATATCAGTAGGATGATGGCCGGCGTAGAGCATAGGTACAATCCCACCGAGAAGGATTGCCTTGCTCTAGTCTTAGTTATCCAGAAGACCCGGTATTATGTGGCAGGGCAAACCGTCCACGTGAACTTATGAGTTAATCCCCTTAGGGTCCTCATGACGAAACCTGGAGTGGTAAACTCTCGCCTAGCCACATAGATAATACTTCTGTCACTATATGACATGGTATTCGTCCCACAAAAGACGGTAAAAGGTCAGGCGTTAGCAGATTTCCTTGCAACCCACCCGGTACCAAAAACCTTGAATCTCTATGAGGAGATCCCGGATGAGGTTGCAGACTCAAACATGACTGTGAGTGAAGAAGCTGTTTGACAAATGTTCTTAGACGGTGCTTCAAAAAAAGGGTCCAAAGGCGGTATTGTCGCTGGTGTTAGGATAGTACTGATCTCTCCACACGATCTGGTCATCAACCGCACCTACTATCTTACTCTTACTGAGCCATGCTCCAATAATGTGGCAGAGTATAATACCCTCGTCATTGGGCTCTAGTTCTTCAAACAAGTAGGAGTGGACTACCTAGAAGCCTACGCATTCTAAGTTGATAGTCAATCAAGTCCGAGGCGAATACGAAGTCCGGAATAAAGACCTACTCCCTACCACTAAGCCGCGCTTGGAATAATCTCCACCTTCGAATGGTACTTCATAGAGCATGTCCATCAGCTACAAAATATTAAGGCTGACGCCCTGGCCGGCCTCGCAGCCTCTCTAGCTGTTTCGGTCAATACTCATGAACTGATCACCGTGATCGGTCAGGAGCTGGTCTGTCCGAAGAAAAATCTCTGTCTGTGCGTAAACTACTCAGTAGAGACAAGAACCGATGTAATCACCTAAAAATTTTTAAATTTTAGAAATTAATTTTCTGAATTTAATTAGCATTTTTCTGTATTTTTTAAACAAATAAACTAAGGTAATCTGATTTAAAATAAATTTTTAAATATATTAAATAATACTAAAATGTGATGAAAATTATATTTTCTAGTGTAAAATTAAAAATCGGACATGGGGTAATTTTTCGGGAATTTATTGGACCCCGGATGGATTTTTAAAGCCTTAAAAACTATTGAATTATTTAAATTAATTATTTAAACCCAATAAAACCCGATTTTCCTAAACCCAATGTTTGAACCGAACCGGCCCAAACCCTTAACGGGTCGGATCCGGGTCAGACCCGACCTGCCAGTACCCAACCCGACCCGGTTGAAAACCCTAACCCTCAAATTCGAAAAGGCCCGACCCTTCCCCTGCCGGCGGCCGTTTCCACCGTCGTGGCCGCCGGCGGACCCCCCGGTTCGTCTCCCTCGACCGGCCGACTCTTCCCCTTCGACTTTCGGCCAACCTCCGGCCGTCTCTCTCCCTTCAAACCCCTATAAAAACCTAGCCCTCCGCAGAAAAAACACCTTCCAACCCTTCTTCTCCGGCGAGCTCGGTAATTCCGGCCACCTCCCTCCAGCATCCGACCACCCGGCGCTACCGCTCAGCCCTCCGGAACCTTCCGCCGCAAATCCAGCAGCCCTTCGTCGTACCCCAGAACCTTGACCCGAGTCTCAGGCGAACTCGACACCGACTCCGGTGCATTCCGCCGCCTCCAGACCCGATCCGGCTGCCCAGACCCGTCGCCGACCACCCCAGACCGATTTGTGCGACCCCTCAGCCATCCAGCAAGCCTCCGGCGACTCGGACATGACACAGAACCGTGCCCTAGCCAGGACACGGCCGGACACGTCCAGGACTCAGAATACACGTTTCGGACACGTGTGAATTGGATTTTTGAGCCCTGATCAGGTACTTGTCACTTTCTCCTCGCAGCCCCTATTTCTATTCCGTCAGTTGTATCGCGTAGCCTGTATGACCCCTTCGGTGCCCGTGTAAACCGCTCGGTGCATCGCGACCTGTAGTGATCGCGAACCGCGATCCAAAAACAAGAAAATTAACGCCCTGTTTTACCCCGGAACTGAGTACGCTCCGCCAAACGGGATGACTTGGTCACGTGCGGTCTTCACAGATACGTGCGAGTCGTTGATACGGACGTGTGGGATTTCGCAGAAGCTGATTCGGATGTGCGTGCACACCAAAATCAGTACGTATCCGTGGACAACGCTCCGTATTCGACTTTTCTGTATGTCGCTGTAACTTAGTGTATACACGTCGGATTGAGACGAAACTTGTGTCATTGGACTCATAGCAATACACTGGTCCTGTGAGCCAAGTTTGGTTCGATTCTGAGAACGTTGACAAAATCGCGTATCGTAGCCCCACAGGCTCCACTTGACGAGCGATTTCGAGAACGGCTCATCGAAATCTAATTCTGAAAGTTCCGTTGGGTTCGTATAATCGTTCTTGACTTGTTGACACTAAGTTGAATGAATTTGGAGACCTTTAACCCTGACCCAGTTTTTGGTACAAAGCGGCACACATATGGACCCCGCTTTGTCCAGGAAATGACATTTTTGCCCTTGTGTCCAAACTGGACTTAAGGACAGGCGTTTCTAGCTATTTCATATTTTTTGAGACTGTTGGTAATATTTATTTCAGCTTTTTGAGGAGTATTTACGAAACCCACGGATACAGGGACCGCTACTGGTATTTCAACCCCAGGCAAGTGTACCTTGCCAAATTATGTAGTTTTGTTATTTATTTTCTTGCTTATTTACATTGTTGATGTAAGCCCCCTGATTTTCAGGAATTATTAATTTGGACTATTCATAATTTTCTAAAATTTTTGGGATTTTTTCTGTAATTAAAACCTAGGCTCTTGGTAATTAATTGATTTTTATTTGCTATTATTTACTATTAAAATATTACAAAAAAATATTTTTGGGTGTAAAATGAAAAACTGGACTTAGGGTAATTTTTCTGGAATTTATTGGGCCCCGGACCTATTTTAAAACACCTAAAAACTATTATTATTTAATTAATTATTTATTGTTTGATTTATTTATTTTTAATAAAACCCAAACCCCTAACCCAGCCCAAGGCCCATCCCGTAGGGCTATCGGGTCGGGTCGGGTCCGCCCAACCGAACCCGACCCGCTAGCCAACACCCCCACTTCCCCCGCGCGACTCGGTCGGCCCCCGCTTCCGCCGGCCGTACCGCCCGCCGCTCCGTCCGGTTCGCCCCCGCGCTGCCCGGCCCACGACGACCCTCTCCTCCGCCTCCCCCGCTCGACCCAGCGCCCTCACCCAGCCTCGCTCCGCTTATAAATCTCCCCCCCCCCCCGTTCTCCTTCTCCGGCCTCCCCCACCACAGCCCCGACCAACCCTGATCCCCCTCGCCGATGCCACCCAGCCACCAGTCCCCGCCCGCCGAACTCCTTCTCCTCCTCCCTCCCAGTCGACGCCGCCCTCCGCCCTAGGCTCCAGCGCTGACGCCGTCCCCGTCCAGAACAGCAGCCCGACCTCGCCTGAGCCGTCCCCGGCCGCCTTCGACAGTACCCCGGCGACGCCGCCTCGCGCCCCGAGCCCCCGGCGACGCTGTCCCCGGCCTCCCTCTGCCTCAGCTCCGGCCGGGCCGTCGCCTCCGGCCAAGCAGACCCCAAACCCTAACCTAGGACGCAGGACACGTCGAGTCGTGTCGGACACGAGAAATTCTAATTTCTCAAGCCCTGTTCAGGTAATTATTTCTCTCTCCTCGCTGCCCCATTTTTAATTCCATCTGTTGTAACGCATAGCCTGCATGACCCTCTCGGTGCCCGTGCAACCCGCTTGGGGCACCGGGTCCTGTGGCGATCACGAACCGCGATCCAAAAACAGGAAAAACAACGACCCGATTCACCCCGGAACTGAGTACGCCCCGCCAAACGGGACGACTTGGTCACGCGCGGTCTTCACAGATACGTGCGCGTCGTTGATACGGACGTGTAGGATTTCGTAGAAGTCGATTCGGATGTGCGTGCACACCGTAATCAACGCGTATCCGCGGACAACGCCCCGTATCCACCTTTTCTGAATCACGCCCTAACTTTGTGTACACACGTCGGATTGAAACGAAACTTATGCCATCGGACTCATAGCGATACGCTGGTCCTGTGACCCAAGTTTGGTTTGATTCTGAGAACGTTGACGAAATCGCGTGTCGTGGGCCCCACAAGCCCCGCTCGACGGGCGATTTTGTGATGGGCTCATCGGAATCCAATTCTGGAAGTTCCGTTGGATTCGTATCATCGTTCCTGACCTGTTGACACTAAGTTTGGTGAATTTGGAGACTTTTGACCCTGACACATTTTTCGGTGCAAAGCGGGCTCACATGTGGACCCCATTTTGATCCAAAATTGTCGTTTTGCCCTTGTCTCCAAATTAGACTCAAGGATAGGCGTTTCTAGCTATTTGATATCTTTTGAGCATGATGATAATATTTATTTCAGTATCCGGAGACATTTCTAGAAATTTCTCGAGAATAGAACCGTAGTTGGGAATCCAAACATCAGGCAAGTACCTGCACTTCAAGTTTATTTTTTATATTATGATAATTAGTTCCTTGCTCTACTAGCACCATTGGATGATTACACTTAGTGTTAGAATTTGGATTTCATGTTTCACTTTTCGTGTCGGGAGGGAGAATACTAGGAGGCATGTAGTTTACCCTTCCCCCTGTCCTGACTGCTAGCTGTTGGTACGCGACTGTACCATCAGCATTATACTCGATTATTCCTGACTGCTAGCCGTCTATGACGGCCTTATTAGCCTTATAACCCCCTACATGCCAACTATGTATTCTAAATACACAATTTTACACACACATAGTTCCTGTTGTTTTGTTGCAGTTCCATTTTCTTGTCTCATTATAATCCTGTTTTACTTATATTCCTGATTTTTAGTGCTTAACCTTAGTTAATTTTACTACTTATTATGCATATTCTTATCGTGATGCTTAGTCAGTTTTCACTACTTGTCATAAACATTTAGTTTAAGCTTTGTTGTGTATTGGTACTTTTCTCCTTTCCTGACCGGATCCGTTGATATTAGGCGATGATGAGGACTATGCCCCCACCTTTTATGGCCCATATGACGTAGCAGATGATACTATTGAGGAGCCGGTTCCTACTCAGGAGACTACTTTTGAGGAGTAGTTAGCCAGTTAGCTAGTATTTTTTTTCCAGCATAGTACTCGGATTTGTCCCCGATTTATCTTCTGGTTCTGTATTAAACTGGGGATTTGGATGTCATAAATTTGTCTTATGAAATCTTAGCATTCCTATTTCCTGTTATTATCCTTGCCTATTTATTCACTGTGAATGAGCTAGATTTTAAATTACCTGTGAATATGATCTAGATAGCGTACTACCACCGACACTGCGGCGTAGGCTGGACGTACTCGCGAACCGGTGTCCGATTCATCTGGGTACGGATCGTGACACATTTTTATGGTGGCCCATGCAGGTCAATTACTAAATTGTTCGGTTTCAACTTAGGGACCGAACAAGCCTGCAGTAAGAATAGGACAAGTTTTAGGATCTCATCCACTTGCTTGAATCGTTCTTGACATCTATCTTGGATTCGAATTAATTCCTTGACTTGCATCCTGCCTTGATTCCTGTGCGCCTCTTATCGTTTATTTTGGATACAGAATAATGGATCTACCAGCAAGCGACGAGATTCCTGCAAGATCACCACGAGATGCTGTGGTAACCAACGAAGATGAAGTAACACTAGTGGATGGAGGACAATCAGCTCAACAACATGCCTCGAGAGCCCTCACGATGACCGTGGAGAACGCGCAGACTCTTGGAGTAGCTAATGCGCGTAAGTGATTTGTAGCTGCCATTTCTAGTCTTGTTTTAGCTTGTGCCTATTAGTTCATGACCTCAGCCCCAACCTAGTAATTTTGAACTTGCTAATAACCTGGTATGCTTTTATATTTGATAACTGTAGAGATTGTAGAGTCTTTTGTTATTGTACTTATTGTATATTATTTTGTGAACATGAATTAAGTTGTACCTCCTTCCATCATCATCTAGCGTACTTAAAATTGTTGTACCACCTTGACTTATGCTGCTAATATAGCCTTGTTTTGCAAGCTTATCCTTTCATCAAGCTTGTTCATGACATATGTATTATTGGGTCGACACACTAATACAACTATCTATTCAGAATCAGTGTATTACGGTCTGATCAACCTTAATGCATTTTGGTTCACTCTTTGCACGACTACTTCACGTGGATTAAGATATATAGTTGACTAGTATACTTGTCCTCTAGATATGACTGAGCATATCGTATCGGTTACATAATTGTACTAATACGAGCAGGCGAACAAAGGATTACCAAAATAGGATTTCAATCCACAACTGCTTTGACAACTCCCAATTGAATTCTTTAAATGCCTTGATTTCGATACTTCTAATATATTACCTCGCCCTTGAAACTCTTTATTATTGATCTCCGCCTTCCCTTATTTCGAAAAGACGAAACCTCGTGCTTGGTATAAGGTTGATACACGGAGAGTACTAGATATACCCCATAGGCTGATCACATATTTGAGGATTATTCTTCCGTAATTAAGGACATATCATATGTAATATGATCGGCGTTGAAGTTTCGAGGATTGAAGGACATGAGTAAATAAATTAAGGAATATTTTCTTAAGGTATATAGCCTTATGTGATAGATGGGTAAATTCTAAGTTGGATAGCAGTGCATTGTCAACTCGAGAGGAAATTCTTTTGGATTATGATCGAGTAAAGCTTAAGATTGGGAGAGGTTCAAGCCATTTCAATTTTGAGAATTTTAAAAGAATGACTAAGATGATGAGGATTAATGAACTTCAAAATTCTTGATATTGAGGACCCAATATTTATACCTTAGGTACATGATTTAAATTTGGAATAATGAAGGTAAAATCATCAATTTGAATTTAGAGGATAAAAATATAGAATTTCAGACTTGAACATTGGTGGATTGCATTTAAATTATCTTCAATTTGATGATTGAAATTAAGAATTTAAAATTTGATGGTTGGACTACCTATTTGAAACGTTGAGGATGTGGATGGAGTTTTAAAAGTCGAAGCATACAAAAATTTATAAGTAAAAATAGGAATAATATTGGACTCGGATTACTTCTAGAGGAGATTATGATAGTTAGAGATCGGGAGGTGAAATTTACATGCTTATTTAAATTTTGAAGATGTTATAAGAAATTAATCTAAATTTGATATGGATATGGATAATTTGAGAAAGTGAGAAGAGATAACCATAGGTGGAAATTTTGATTGGAACAGTGGTCATCTTAACCTTGAAGTGATTGCAATGGATATGATTAGAATTTTGATTATCGCAAGGAGATTACGATTGACTTGCCTTATGTACATAAAGGATTAATAGATTATGCCATATTTTAATTTCGAGGATGAAATTTTTATAAGTTGGGTAGATTGTAAGCCCCCTGATTTTCAGGAATTATTAATTTGGACTATTCATAATTTTCTAAAATTTTTGGGATTTTTTTCGTAATTAAAACCTAGGCTCTTGGTAATTAATTGATTTTTATTTGCTGTTAATTACTATTAAAATATTATGAAAATAATAATTTTGGGTGTAAAATAAAAAACTGGACTTAGGATAATTTTTCTGAAATTTATTGGGCCCCGGACCTATTTTAAAACACCTAAAAACTATTATTATTTAATTAATCATTTATTGACTTATTTATTTATTTTTAATAAAACCCAAACCCCTAACCCAGCCCAAGGCCCAGCACGTAGGGCTATCGGGTCGGGTCGGGTCCGCCCAACCGAACCCGACCCGCACCCGCGACCCGCTAGCCAATACCCCCACTTCCCCCGCGCGACTCGGTCGGCCCCCGCTTCCGTCGGCCGCGCCGCCCGCCGCTCCGTCCGGCTCGCCTCTCGCTGCCCGGCCCATGACGACCCTCTCCTCCGCCTCCCCCGCTCGACCCAGCGCCCTCACCCAGCCTCGCTCCGCCTATAAATCTCCCCCCCTGTTCTCCTTCTCCGACCTACCCCACCACAGCCCCGGCCAACCCTGATCCCCCTCGCCGCTGCCACCCAGCCACCAGTCCCCGCCCGCCGAACTCCTTCTCCTCCTCCCTCCCAGTCGACGCCTCCCTCCGCCCTAGGCTTCAGCGCCGACACCGTCCCCGTCCAGAACAGCAGCCCGACCTCGCCTGAGCCGTCCCCGGCCGCCTTCGACAGTACCCCGGCGACGCAGCCCCACGCCCCGAGCCCCCGACGACGCTGTCCCCAGCCTCCCTCTGCCTCATCTCCGGCCGGGCCGCCGCCTCCGGCCAAGCAGACCCCAAACCCTAACCTAGGACGCAGGACACGTCGAGTCGTGTCGGACACGAGAAATTCTAATTTCTTGAGCCCTATTCAGGTAATTGTTTCTCTCTCCTCGCTGCCCCGTTTTTAATTCCGTCTGTTGCAACGCGTAGCCTGCATGACCCTCTCGGTGCCCGTGCAACCCGCTTGGGGCACCGCGTCCTGTGGCGATCGCGAACCGCGATCCAAAAAAGGAAAAATAATGACCCGATTCACCCCGGAACTGAGTACGCCCTGCCAAACGGGATGACTTGCTCGTGCGAGGTCTTCACAGATACGTGCGCGTCGTTGATAAGGACGTGTGAGATTTCGCAGAAGTCGATTCGGATGTGCGTGCACAACGGAATCAACGCGTATCCGCGGACAACGCCCCGTATCCGCCTTTTCTAGATCACGTCCTAACTTTGTGTACACACGTCAGATTGAAACAAAACTTGCACCATCGGACTCGTAGCGATACGCTGGTCCTGTGACCCAAGTTTGGTTCGATTCTAAGAACGTTGACGAAATCGCGTGTCGTGGGCCCCACAAGCCCCGCTCGACGGCCGATTTTGTGATCGGCTCATCGGAATCCAATTCTGGAAGTTCCGTTGGGTTCATATCATCGTTCCTGACCTGTTGACAGTAAGTTTGGTGAATTTGGAGACTTTTGACCCTGACACATTTTTCGGTGCAAAGCGGGCCCACATGTGGACCCCGTTTTGACCCAAAATTACCGTTTTGCCCTTGTCTCCAAATTGGACTCAAGGACAGGCGTTTCTAGCTATTTGATATCTTCTAAGCATGATGGTAATATTTATTTCAGTATCCGGAGACATTTCTGGAAATTTCCCGAGAATAGAACCGTAGTTGGGAATCCAAACATCAGGCAAGTACCTGCACTTCAAGTTTATTCTTTATATTATGATAATTAGTTCCTTGCTCTAATAGCACCATTGGATGATTACACTTAGTGTTAGAATTTGGATTTCATGTTTCGCTTTTCATGTCGGGAGGGAGAATACTAGGAGGCATGTAGTTTACCCTTTCCCCTGTCCTGACTGCTAGCTGTTGGTACGCGACTGTACCATAAGCCTTATACTCGATTATTCCTGACTGCTAACCGTCTATGACGGCCTTATTAGCCTTATAACCCCCTACATGCCAACTATGTATTCTAAATACACAATTTCACACACACATAGTTCCTGTTGTTTTGTTGCAGTTCCATTTTCTTGTCTCATTATAATCCTGTTTTACTTATATTCCTGATTTTTAGTGCTTAAACTCAGTTAATTTTACTACTTATTATGCATATTCTTATCGTAATGCTTAGTCAGTTTTCACTACTTGTCATAAACATTTAGTTTAAGCTTTGTTGTGTATTGGAACTTTGCTCATTTCCTGACTGGATCCGTTGATATTAGGCGATGATGAGGACTATGCCCCCACCTTTTATGGCCCATATGACGTAGCAGATGATACTATTGAGGAGCCGGTTCCTACTCAGGAGACTACTTTTGAGGAGTAGTTAGCCAGTTAGCTAGTATTTTTCTTTCAGCATAGTACTCGGGTTTGTCCCCGATTTATCTTCTGGTTCTGTATTAAACTGTGGATTTGGATGTCACAAATTTGTCTTATGAAATCTTAGCATTCCTATTTCCTGTTATTATCCTTGCCTATTTATTCACTGTGAATGAGCTAGATTTTAAATTACCTGTGAATATGATCTAGACAGCGTACTACCGCCGATACTGCGGCGTAGGCTGGACGTACTCGCGAACCGGTGCCCGATTCATCTGAGTGCGGGTCGTGATAGTTGATCATGCTTAAACTTAGGACCGTATGACCTACTTAGCGTCCGATTAATAGTCGGGTACCAACCCTGTACGCGGAGTTGGGTACGTTATTTAGAGATGGACATGCGTGACCCTTTACATTCTCGTACTTGTTTTATCAAGTACATTATAACATAGGACACTTGACACCATACATATGACAAAATCTTCCTGAGATATTCATGGTGATTCTGTGTAGGATACATAATGGACATAGACATTATATTCTTAGATTATGACTTCTTGCATTAGCTATGATCTCACGTGACATGGACATGAGACGTTATGGACATGAGACGTGTGGTTACATTGGGTGGGGAGAGACACACAGGCTACAGGCTGTTCTATATATATCTACTACTATTGTGATATTGTAGACTCTCGAGCAGAGCTAGACCCATTACTTGTTATTACTGCTACCGGCTCCCCGACACAGAGCTTGTAGCAGTCTCAGCCTGCGTACTAGTGATGCTCTCAGTTGCATTTTCACATAGATGGTTATGTATATACCCTGCTTATTTCATTTACTATTTTACTGTATTTATTTTGGCATGTATTATTTGTACCTTGCTATGTCCCCTGAGGACCTGGATCCGGATGATGTCCCCAGGTTTAGTAGAAGAGCATTATCCCGAAGTTTACGGGACAGGAGCTGAAGCTGTACCAGAAGCTGTTGCTGAAGCTGAACCCAACATAGAAGCAGAGGTGATGGATGAAGACTTTTCTTGAGTTTATGTTATTTTTACTCATCAGATACTTTATTTTGGACTCCTTTGTTCTGTTCTGATGAACCAGTATTTAGACTTTTATCGGGTTGTTCCCCGACATACTTTGCTGAGACTGGACATTGATGTACTTTTCTTATTTGCTGTTGATCTTATTACTTTGTGTGTGGATAAGATTAGTTTCGACTTGTTGTTGTAGACCTATATTACAGCTTAAGTATGCCCCGATGGATCCATTAAATTGGGTTGTCTATCGGAGCATACTGCTGGCCATTGCCACGTGTCTAGTCCTTTGGTATTTTGGGACTGGGGCGTGACATAGTTTTTGTGGTGGCCCATACAGGTCCTACAACAAAATTGTTTGGTTCCAACTTAGGGACCGAACAAGCCTGTAAAAGGATAGGATAGGTTATAGGATCTCATCCATTTGTTGAATCATTTTTGAACTCTATATCGAATTCGAAATAAGTACTTGATTTGCATCCTGCTTTGATTCTACTGAACGTTCTCATAAAGTTTATTTTGGATGCAGAAAGATGGATCCAAGAATTGGAGATGAAATTCCTTTGAGTACACCACAAGATGCTGTGGTTACCTATGGAGATGGAGTTACACCAGAGGACAGAGGGCAATCCTCTCAAAGTGGTCAAGCTGAGCAGCATAATTCAAGGTTCAGGCGCGACGACATCCCACCTCCGCCACAGTTCACTCCAAAGATGCCTTTCTTTCCTCCAGGGCAAGCAATGGACGGGCAGCAGATGTTCCAGATGTTTTACGCCATGATGCAAGCCCAACAGCAAGTTCAACAGGAGACGCAGCGTCAGGAGGCAGAGTACCTGAGAACCAGCCTAGTAAACGCATTGGAGAAGGCAAACCCGCAAGCTAGGCGACCAGCGACGGGATCTATCACTGATTTCGGTCAACTCAAGCCCCGTACCTTTTCGGGCAAGGAAGGACCAACTGAAGTGCACGAGTGGCTCACAAACACAAAACATCAGTTGGAAGCAGCTGAACTTCTGCGGGAGAGATGGATGACTGCTGTCCGGATGTAACTGACGGACAATGCGCACCATTGGTGGCTAGCCGAAGAGAGGAGGCTCGGACATGACCGAGTCACTTGGGAGGACTTCTCCAGACTCTTCCAAGAGATGTATATCCCAGTTGTTGCTAGGTCAGAACTCCGAGATAAGTTCAACCGCCTCATTCAAGGCAATATGTCGGTGGAGGAGTACAATGCCGAATTCATTCGCCTGAGTCACTTCGCCCCTTTTCTAATTTCTACCGAAGAAGAGAAGGCGGAGAAGTTCTTTGACGGACTCAGGTTCGAGCTTCAGAGGTTGATCGGATCAATTGCACCTACATCGTACACCGACGTCCTTGCCGCAGCACGACGCATGGAGCGTGTCACCAGGAGGGAGTCAAGTCTGAAGCGGCCATTTACCTCATTACCATCCAAGGCATCACAGGAGGATTCTGCAAAGCGACTCCAGAAGAATTTACCTCAGAGAGCAGCACCAAGAACCCTACCTACTTGTAATTTCTGCGGCAAGTTAGGTCACATTGAAAAGGAGTGCAGACGCAAGTTGGGACTATGCCTGGTTTGCAGATCCAACCAGCATCTATGCAGGGACTGCTTTGAACGCAGAGAGGGAGCACCAAGACTAGCTTTGCCTGCACCAATGCCAGATTATCCAGTAGTGGGAGCGCAGTAGACGGGAGTTGGAGGAGTCAGACCACCAGCTCCAGGAGGATATCAACAGAGACCACCATTGCCACCACAGGCGATACTATTCCAGCAGGCTCGTCAGCAGAGGGGTCCAGCTCAGGGACGAGGTCAGGCATTTGTATTGGCTGTTCAGGAAGAAGCTACTACTGGAGAAGTTATAGCAGGTACTGTTTTAGTAGCTTCATTACCTGTTGTAGCTTTATTTGATTCAGGAGCATCGCATTAATTCATAGCTGCTAGCTTCGTAGCCACACATAGAGTAGCTACTGCACCCCTTCCGAAGACTAAGAGAATTCTTACGGGAGGTAGAACTATATCGGTTAGTGATATCTGTAGATTATGTTCGATAGTAGTCTGTGGAAGAGAGATGCGAGCCCAATTTATGATCTTTTCTATTCCTGATTATGATGTTATACTTGGTATGGACTGGTTAAGTCAGTATCATGCTACTCTTGATTGTCGGCTTGGAAAGGTTATATTTAGACCACCTGGGCATTCAGAGTTTGAGTTTCTTCGGGGAGCTGTAGAGCAAGGTGTTCAACTAACTTTTAGGGTATTATCTATAGAAGGGGAGTCAGGTTACCCAAGAGTCATATCAGAGTTTGTGGATGCATTTCCTGATGATCTTCCAGGTTTACCGCCTGATCGAGAAATAGATCACCATAGACTTATCTCTAGGAGCAAAGCCTATCACTTTATCGGTATATCGGCTAGCACCTAAGGAATTAGTGGAGTTGAAGAATCAAGTTGATGATCTTTTGGAGAAGGGTTTCATCCGGCCTAGTGTTTCACCTTGGGGAACACCCATACTTTTTGTACCGAAGAAGGATGGAACAGTTCGCCTGTGTATTGATTACAGGGCATTAAACGCTGTGACCATTAAGAACCGGTATCCCTTGCCACGCATTGATGACTTATTCGATCAGTTGAGTGGAGCTAGGGTATTCTCGAAGATTGACCTTAGATCCGGTTATCACCAGATTAGAGTGAGGAAGGAAGATATACCGAAGACAGCCTTCAGGACCAAGTATGGACACTATGAGTTCTTAGTAATACCGTTTGGTTTAACCAACGTGCCTGCTGTGTTCATGAGTTTGATGAACCGAGTTTTCCATCAGTACTTGGATAAATTTGTGGTTGTGTTTATTGATGACATTCTGGTATATTCCAAAATCCATGAAGAGCACGAGTAGCATCTCAGAATCGTGCTAGAGACGTTGAGGCAGGAGAAGCTATATGCTAAGCTCAGTAAATATGAGTTTTATATGGATAAGGTGCCATTCTTAGGCCATATTATCTCAAGAGAAGGACTGTTAGTTGATCCAGAGAAGGTTGCTGCCATTGAGACTTGGCCTACACCAACATCAGTTGCTGAAGTGAGAAGTTTTCTAGGACTTGCTGGATATTACAGAAGGTTCTTAGAAAATTTCTCAAGGATTGCAGAGCCGATGACGAAGTTGACATGTAAAGATCAAGAGTTTGCATGGACAGAAGAGTGTCAGAAGGCCTTTGAAGAATTGAAGAGGCGTCTAACAACAGCACCAGTCTTGACTCTTACTTCAGGGTCAGGCGGTTTTGTTGTTTATAGCGATGCGTCAGGTAGCGGCCTAGGATGTGTTTTGATGCAACATGGCAAAGTTATTGCTTATGCATCGAGACAGTTGAAGGTCCATGAGAAGAACTACCTAACGCATGATCTGGAGCTAGCTGCAGTAATATTTGCATTAAAGATTTGGAGGCACTATCTTTACGGAGAGAAGGTAGAAATCTTTACTGATCACAAAAGTCTGAAGTATGTATATACTCAGAAGGAGCTTAACATGAGGCAAAAATGCTGGCTTGAGTTGATGGTGGACTTTGATATAGATCTGCAGTACCACCCAGGGAAGGCGAATGTCGTAGCAGACGCACTCAGCAGAAAGCCTACGACTTATTTCTTGACGATGCAGCCTGAGCTATTGAAAGATCTACAGGAGCTCCAGATAGAGGTTATTCTACCAAGACAGAGTGGCTTGCTGGCTAATCTGGAAGTGAAGTCATCGCTTGTGGAAAGGATTAAAGAAGCTTTGCCTACTGATGCTAGATTTCGAAGACTCAAAGAGAAGACAGAAGCAGGCATGCAGACGGGACTTCGCATACATGAGGATGGGACATTAAGGTGCGGAGATCGCCTATATGTTCCAAATGAAGAATTGAGACATGAGTTAATGACTGAAGCACATAGCTCCATGTACTCTGTTCATCCAGGAGGAACCAAGATATATCGAGATCTAAGGCAGTATTATTGGTGGCATGGAATGAAGAGGGAGATTGCAAGATTTGTGGCTAAATGTTTAGTATGCCAACAAGTAAAAGCCGAGCATCAGAGGACTGCAGGAATGTTGCAGCCGCTTTCCATACCAGAATGAAAGTGGGAACATATCACCATGGATTTTGTCACAGGATTCCCAAGGAGCCCCAGCGGAAGAGATGCGATATGGGTTATCGTGGATCGACTCAGTAAATCGGCACATTTCTTGCCATTTAGAGTTGGACAGTCAACAGAGGTACTAGCCGACATGTATATGCGATAAATTATAAGATTGCATGGAGTGCCGGTTAGTATTGTATCAGATCGAGACTCGAGATTTACATCTCATTTCTGGCGAAGCATGCAAGAGAGTCTTGGCACCAGACTAAAATTCAACACTGCCTATCATCCACAGACAGATGGCCAATCAGAACGTACAATCCAGATCTTGGAGGATATGCTGCGATCATGTATGTTAGACTTTGGAGGGTCTTGGGAAGATCATTTGTATTGGGTGGAGTTCTCATACAACAACAGTTATCAGGCAAGCATCAAGATGGCACCTTTCGAGGCGTTATACGGTAGGAAGTGCAGATCGCCGATATGCTGGAGTGACGTTGGAGAGCATCAAATATTAGGTCGAGAGTTGGTAATGCAAACAGTGGAGAAGGTGAAACAAATCCAGAATCATCTTCGTGCAGCTCAGGACAGACAGAAGCATTGGGCTGATACACACCGACGTCCCCTGGAGTTCAAGGAAGGAGAACATGTATTCTTTAGGATTTTACCTACTCGAGGTACTATTCGCTTTGGGAGCACAGGCAAGTTAAGTCCAAGGTACATTGGGCCCTTTGATATTCTGGAACGCATTGGTGAGGTGGCCTATCGTCTTGCATTACCTCTATCTTTACATGGAGTGCATGATGTATTCCATGTCTCACAGCTAAGAAAGTACGTGACTGACCCAAGTCACGTAGTTGATTATTCTGAGATCGCAGTAGGCCCAAGCCTAAGATATGAAGAACAACTAGTGGGTATACTCGGCACCAGTGAGAAGACACTGCGAGGACAGACAATTAAACTGGTTCGTGTGGCGTGGAAGCAACACTCACCTGGTGAATCTACCTGGGAGCGGGAGGATATCATGCGCCAGCGATATCCCCATTTATTCGAGGATGCAGGTATGTAAATCCCATAAGTACTGTTCTTTAGTAGCTTAATCTTTAATTGCGAGGACGCAATTTTCTTAAGGGTGGTAGATTGTAATCACTTGAAAATTTTTGAATTTTAGAAATTAATTTTCTGAATTTAATTAGCATTTTTCTGTATTTTTTAAATAAATAAACTAAGGTAATCTGATTTAAAATGAATTTTTAAATATATTAAATAATATTAAAATATGATGAAAATTATATTTTCTAGTGTAAAATTAAAAACCGGACATGGGATAATTTTCTTGTAATTTATTGGACCCCGGATGGATTTTTAAAGCCTTAAAAACTATTGAATTATTTAAATTAATTATTTAAACCCAATAAAACCTGGTTTTCCTAAACCCAATGTTTGAACCGAATCGGACCGGCCGGCCTGCCCGAACCGGCCCAAACCCTTAACGGGTCGGATCCGGGTCAGACCCGACCCGCCAGTACTCGACCCGACCCGGTTGAAAACCCTAACCCCCAAATTCAAAAAGGCCCGACCCTGCCCCTGCCCCTGCCGGCGGCCGTTTCCGCCGCCGTGGCCGCCGGCGGACCCCCCGGTTCGTCTCCCTCGACCGGCCGACTCTTCCCCTTCGACTTCCGGCCAACCTCCGGCCGTCTCTCTCCTTTCAAACCCCTATAAAAACCTAGCCCTCCACCGGAAAAACCCCTTCCAACCCTTCTTCTCCGGCGAGCTCGTTAATTTCGACCACCTTCCTCCAGCATCCGACCACCCGGCGCCACCGCTCAGCCCTTCGGAACCTTCCGCCACACCCCAGAACCTCGACCCGAGTCTCAGGCGAACTCGACACCGACTCCGGTGCATTCCGCCGCCTCCAGACCCGATCCGGCTGCCCAGACCCGTCGTCGACCACCCCAGACCGATTCTGGCGACCCCTCAGCCGTCCAGCAAGCCTCCGATGACTCGGACATAACACAGAACCGTGCCCTAGCCAGGATACGGCCGGACACGTCCAGGACACAGAATACACGTTTCGGACACGTGTGAATTAGATTTTTGAGCCCTGTTCAGGTACTTGTAACTTTCTCCTCGCAGCCCCGATTTCTATTCCGTCAGTTGTATCGCGTAGCCTGCATGACCCCCTCGGTGCCCGTACAAACCGCTCGGTGCATCGCGACCCAGGAAAATCAATGCCCTGTTTCACCCCGGAAATGAGTATGCCCCGCCAAACGGAATGACTTGGTCACGTGCGATCTTCACAGATACGTGTGTGTCGTTGATACGGACGTGCGAGATTTCGCAGAAGCTGATTCGGATGTGCGTGCACACCGAAATCAGGGCGTATCCGCGGACAACGCCCCGTATTCGACTTTTCTGTATGTCGTTGTAACTTAGTGTACACACGTCGGATCAAGACAAAACTTGCGCCATCGGACTCATAGCAATACGTTGGTCCTATGAGCCAAGTTTGGTACGATTCTGAGAATATTGACAAAATCGTGTATCGTGGGCCCCACAGGCTCCACTTGACGGGCGATTTTGAGAACGGCTCATCGGAATCCAATTCTGAAAGTTCCGTTGGGTTCGTATCATCGTTCCTGACTTGTTGACACTAAGTTGGATAAATTTGGAGACCTTTGACCCTGACCCGGTTTTCGGTACAAAGCGGCCCATATATGGACCCTGCTTTGTCCAGGAAATGTCGTTTTTGCCCTTGTGTCCAAACTGGACTTAAGGACAGGCGTTTCTAGCTATTTCATATTTTCTGAGACTGTTGGTAATGTTCATTTCAGCTTTTGGAGGAGTATTTAGGGAACCCACTGATACAGGGACCGCTACTGGTATTCTAACCCCAGGCAAGTGTACCTTTCCAAATTATGTAGTTTTGTTATTTATTTTCTTGCTTATTTACATTGTTGATCATGCTTAAACTTAGGACCGTATGACCTACTTAGCGTCCGATTAATAGTCGGGTGCCAACCCCGTACGCGGAGTTGGGTACGTCATTTAGAGATGGACATACGTGACCCTTTACATTCTCGTACTTGTTTTATCAAGTACATTATAACCTAGGACACTTGACACCATACATATGACAGAATCATCCTGAGATATTCATGGTGATTCTGTGTAGGATACAGGATGGACATAGACATTATATTCTTAGATTTTGACTTGTTGCATTAGCTATGATCTCACGTGACATGGACATGAGACGTTATGGACATGAGACATGTGGTTACATTGGGTGGGGAGAGACACACAGGCTACAGGCTGTTATATATATATCTACTACTATTATGAGGTTGTAGACTCTCGAGCAGAGCTAGACCCATTACTTGTTATTATTGCTACCGGCTCCCCGACACAGAGCTTGTAGCAGTCTCAGCCTGCGTACTAGTGATGCTCTCAGTTGTATTTTCACATAGATGGTTATGTAGATACCCTGCTTATTTCATTTACTATTTTACTGCATTTATTTTGGCTTGTATTATTTGTACCTTGCTATGTCCCCTGAGGACCTGGATCCAGATGATGTCCCCAGGTTTAGCAGAAGAGCATTATCCCGAAGTTTATGGGACAGGAGCTGAAGCTGTACCAGAAGATGTTGCTGAAGCTGAACCCAACTTAGAAGCAGAGGTGATGGCTGAAGACTTTTCTTGAGTTTATGTTATTTGTACTCATCAGATACTTTATTTTGGACTCCTTTGTTCTGGTCTGATGAACCAGTATTTAGACTTTTATCGGGTTGTTCCCCGACATACTTTGCTGAGACTGGACATTGATGTACTTTCCTTATTTGCTGTTGATCTTATTACTTTGTGTGTGGATGAGATTAGTTTCAACTTGTTGTTGTAGACCTATATTATAGCTTAAGTATTCCCCGATGGATCCATTAAATTGGGTTGTCTATCGGAGGGTACTGCTGGCCATTGCCACGTGTCTAGTCCCTTGGTATTTTGGGACTGGGGCGTGACAACCGACTCCCAAGACTGGAGACTCCCATTCATCAACTACGCGGTCTATGGAATTCTTCCTGAGAACCCAAAGGATGCCACTTCTATTAGAAGATGTTACATTGGGTTCTATTACGATACGACTAATAAAATATTGTATCGTCGCTACTATGACGATCATCTGTTATGATGTCTATCGAATGTAGAAGCGAAGCAGGCTCTCTGCAAGGCCCACGATGGGGTTTGTAGTGCCCATCAGCCAGGGTCTAAGCTACTGGACCGTCTCTGGAGAATGGCTTATTGTTGGCCGATAATGGTCGCAAACATTATTGACTATGCAAGAAAGTGCCAAGCGTGCCAAATCCACACAGATTACATCCACTAACCCCTGGAGTTTCTACACCCGACTATTGCGTCCTGGTCGTTCCAATCCTGGGATATGGATATCATAGGGCCGACTAGTCTGCCATAACCCA
Organism: Iris macrosiphon; assembly: GCA_036927795.1. Lineage (NCBI taxonomy): Eukaryota > Viridiplantae > Streptophyta > Magnoliopsida > Asparagales > Iridaceae > Iris > Iris macrosiphon. The sequence goes on from JAYESA010000008.1 coordinate 85,946,624, forward strand.
TTAGGGGAAGGGCCAAGCAGGGGGGACACTTCGTCTAAGGGACATCGATTTATCCCTACCATTATCGACTACATCTCCAAGTGGGCGGAAGCCATACGACTCATTGAAGTCAAGACATCAAACGTGATAATGTTCGTCAAGCATCACGTCATATACCGCTTCGGCTTGCTACAAAGGATCATCAATAAAAATGGTCCACAGTTTGTAAGTTATACTTTCTATCAGTTCTGTGATAAGAACCGAATTCAAAATATAGCCTCAACTTCCAAGAACCCAGCAACAAATGGTTTGGCAGATGCCTTCAACAAGACCCTCATAAAGCTTCTCAAAAAGTTCGTATCATCCAACAAAAGCAACAGAAATGAGAAGCTGGGTGAATATCTGTGGGCCTACCGCACAACGGTCCGGACGCCAACTGGTAGTACACCATTGTCACGACCCGCTCCCGGTTTAGGAGCACGAGTGCGTGGGTACGTCCAGCCTACGCCGCAGCATCGGCGGTAGAATGCTGTCTAGGTCATGTAACTATCTAATCAAACTCACGTGAATACCCAACTCCATAAGGAGACGTGGATATCCTAAAATAATGCTAGAAATACTCAATCACATAAACTAAAGCACGATGAGATATCAAGGCAAGCAAGAAATACAAGACAAGTCTAACGACAAAAATAATCATACCTGCAATCATTAACTTCCAATCCCCAAGTGTGTCAGAAACCAGTCTACTAAGGTCACAGTCTGAAAAAATATTTTCCAGTCAGGAAGGAGCAAAGTACATCTCTAAATAGCAGTTCTATATTAATGATATAAACTATGTAGCAGTTCTAGATGAAAATATACCAGAAGCATGTATAGATACGAGAAATAAAAGAAATACTGGAAATACTGTAAGTAAATGCAGGAGAGAAACAATATGTCCATGAGCAAGAACCTATGACTAAGTGTATGAGTACTAGCTTTAACATGTGATCGGCTTGGGAACTTGATCAGGCTGGTTACATGTGATTAGCTATGATTCTTGTAAGGTCAGGCTAACCGTTGGTTAGCTATGATGCATGTAGAGGTCAGGCTAATCACACGTAACAGCTATGAAGCATGTAAATGGTCAGGCTGCACGCGACGTGAGATGTGGGGTGAGCTATGATGCATGTAAGGTTGGGTATGATCACATATCTACACTAAAATACTCTCCACCCCCGACTAGTATAGTAGATCCAATCATGGTACGCTATGGCACGGGATTCCCTAGGGAGGTAGCAAGTCTCCCCGGAAATCAGTATCTGTACATGCACAAGATAACAAGGAAACAAGTCTTGTACAAGCTACACCATGAATAAGGAATAACATCTCATGCCGAGATCCGTGTATACCAATCCGTGTAACCAACGTGTCAAGAGCATGGATATCTACACTAGATACAGTGAATATAGGAGATATCATAAATTAGAAACTAATCAGAGAATGTACTCGCCTTGGGTCCTTAGCTGTCAATACCAATGTCCTATCCCAGAGTATCGTCTGGAGAATCCGACAGTCCTATAAACATATAATAGTATCACTTGTATCAGATGCTACACTAACACACAATAGAAATACACTGGCCTCAGGGCTATGCCAGGCATGGCTCTAGTCAACTAGGGTCATTTAGTAGGGATACGTATATAATACATATTTACACTCAGAGTATATACCAATAAAAACGTATATAATATATATATGTAAGTGTCTATTAGTAATTGTACAAAATACGTATTTGTGTATATACATTAATAGATGTATATAAATATATATTTTTATACCAAAATACATATTTGTATACATATATCAATCAAACATTTTATATATATATAACTAATCAAAAAATGTACATAATGCCACACTTCTCAAGGTGATCCCAATTGAAGTAGCAGTTAGTTCCAATGGGTCCGGAGCAGTCCAAATAGCTAGAAACTATATAAAGAAGTTCAAGATCGGAGTTTGGCACGAAAATCGAGATAAGGATACCAGGCTAATAGGGGAAAGGGTCGTTTGTTTGTAGTTAAGGTAACACCTTAATTTAATGAAAACCATTTCGAAACTATTTTGAACCATAATTACAAATAAAAGTTTATTAATAAAAATCTAGAATTTATGTAAAAGCCATCATATATTTTTTATATCCATAGTAAAATTGGTTACCAGCCCAATTAAACAAATTTTGATCTTATTTTTATTATTGAAACTATATTTTTAATTAATAACATAAACCAGAAATTATTATTTTTACATAGTCAAAACCCTTATAATTATTCCGAAATTACTGATTACATAAAAACTAACTAATTGCATATTGATATAACCAAGTCCTTATATATAATACATAACTAATTTCATACACATAATAAATAACTAAATTCATACATTATAAACAATAAAACTAATTATATTTTAATTACTAAACTAATTACATGAAATTACTAAATTAACTATATTTAATTACTAAACAAATTACAAATTAACTAATTGATTAATAAATTAATACTGATTAATAACTTAATTAACTGATTAATAAATATAACTGATTAATAATATAATTAACTAATCTAATTATAAATTAACTAATGATTAGATTAACTACTGATTACTAAATTAAACTAATACATTACTAAACTAACTAATTACATAACATCACTATAGCCTCTGTACGAAGAAGGGGAAGAGGGAAAAAGGGCTCACGATGGGTTTTCTCCGGCGTCGGCGCGGCGGGGTCTCGCCGGGGTCGGGCCGGCAAGGCGTCGGCGCGGTCTGCTGTGGCGGGTGCTCGGCTCGAGGCGGCGGGGTCGAAGCTCGTCTCGGCGGCGGCGGTCGACAGATCTTCGAACTCGGCGGCGTCGGCGGAGCTCGTATCGACGGAGGCGGCCACGGCTCGACGGATCTGAGGCGGCGGCGGTCTGCTCGACGCACGCCGGTGCTCGGTTCGAGGAGGTTCCAGATGGTGGTTGCAGGCGGCCACCGGCGGTCGAGATCTAGGTTAGGTTTTGGAATTCTGTGTCTGGGTGGATCGTGTCCGAGGCTGGACACGATGGTTTTACTGTACTGTGGACGTGTCCGGGTGTTGGACACAGGGGTCTGAATGTACTGTGGTGTGGTGGTTGTGTCCAGACGGTGGACACGAGGATAATGTTTGCTGTGGTGGAGGTGGATGTGTCCGGGTGTGTCGGACACGAAAAATCTGATTGTACTGTTGTAAATCTGGACACAGGAAATGAATGGATACGTTAGGACACCCGGGGTCGGACCCGAGGCCAACACGGCTGACACGGTAATGCTGGACACACGGACACGAGCACACAAAATGGTGGTGGCTTGTTGGCTTGTGGGGATTTGTGAGGGCTAGCTAGGGTTTCTTGGGAATGGTTATGAGAGACTTAAATAGGGAGAGAGAGTGTGGGATAAAGGGTGAGGATTGGCCCAAATAATGAATGGTCCAGATTATACATGAATAAGTTTCCATGTGGGAATGAGGGTGTGTTGGCTAGTTAATGGGGAAAAGGCAAACTTGTAAAATTTTAAAAAGATAAGATTATAATTTCAGAAAATATTTTAGGAAAGCTAACTGAATCCCAATTAGCTACTAATTAATCCATTTTGCAAAATCTTAGAAAGTATGAAATTTATTTATTTACTATCCCAATAAATATAAAATTTATTATATTTTATCAACTAGTCCTTCAAATAAATTTTATTAAACAAAATAATTTCATGATTTCAAGCCAATAAATATTCGAAGCTATAGTATTATATTTACATCATTATTTATCTATTTATTTTATAATAAATCGATATTTAGGAAAAATGATTTTTATAAAAGATTTTAAATTACCTTCTAAAATCAAACATTGTTCGAAAATCTAATACTAAAAATTCAAGGAGAAAATAATTTATAAACTTGTTAAAATAAATTAAAAATATAATTATTTCGGAAATTTGGAAATCGGAGGTTACAAGTCTACCCACCTTAGAAAAATTTCGTCCTCGAAATTTAAGGTCCTCAATAATTGCATTTACACATTGTATTGTTTCTATCAAAATTTAAATTCCAAACCAAATAATCATGAAGTAATTCCATATTGCTATTTCACAATCTTTCAAAAATTTTATAACATCATATTCCTGAAAATCTTCAAGTTTAAAATCAAATTCAAATTTTTATCATAATCTCTTCCAAATTTAAGTTCGTATCTGAATACTCAAGGATTTTAATATCCAATCCTCCAATTGAATTCCAATCAATGTATATTTATAAAAATTGTATCCCAAAATTTAAATTTTAAACACTAATCCATCAATCCTCTTACTCCTCTAACTCGAATTCAATTGATGCTTATTTAATCTAAATTCTCATCCCGAGAATTAAATTCGACACTATTCCATTAACGATTTTATTTCCCGATTTTCTTTTTCCTCAAATACTCAATGATGCGATACTTTCAGAATCTTCAATGCAACATTCATAATATAAAATTTCAAATTTCTATCTTGCAATCAAATAGAAAAAAAATGATAATTTCCTAAATTTTCTCAAATTTTAATAATTAATCATATCAAGACCTTCCTAAAATTAATAAATCCTCAATTTTGCCCTGTGAATTTCTTAACTCTCTATTTAAGTTAATGTTTATCCTCGAATTTCAATCATACCTCGACTTTCGCAAAATTAATGATCAATCAACTCTATTATAACAACCCTTAAATTCTTTATTTAAATTAATGCTCATCCACAATTTAATCCTCTTGTCTCTTTTGTCGATCATAACCTTGTCATAGATCTTTGCTATGGTCAAAACCCTAATGATCATGGTTTAAGAAAATTCTACTTACAGCCATGCAATTTAAAAAAAAAATATAGGTCATGTATCTTTTGTCATGGTATTTCAGTCTCTGTTAAAGTGTACTACCAGTTATATCCTAACAAGAAAATCATGAATACGAACTACAGTATTAGGAAAATCAATCAAGAGACGGGAACATTAGGAAAAAGAAGAACCTGCTAACGTATTACTTGTAGTATCTACTATCTCTAACAAACACTTAACTCTAGCACATTCACTAACTAATTCCTATTCATGTACACTGGTACCCATCTCAACTAATCATTAATCCACAAGATCCATGAATATATCTGTATTGCACTCACCTGTCTATTAATGCCAAAATCTGATGCCAAGAATATAACCATGATTCAATAATGCATCCAAGTTGATACCTCTTTCTCTTTAGTACCATACCCTCTGTCAGTTCCCGTCCCTACTACAATTGTTCATACTAGTCGTTCTTATCACTCAAATATACGTCAAGTGCAACACCATACTAAATACTGCTCTTTCCAATACAATTTTAGATGGACACCCAAGTCAGTCTGCGGTGCCATCTCAATCATGCTCAAGTCACCAGATCCTTACACGTGTATATCATCTACTCATATATTAATATTCATATTTCTCATCTACCATAAATTTAATCCTCAAAAATAATCATCAAGGTTTAACTTCTCGATCAACTTAAAAATAACTGTATATGCCTTCTCAAAGTCAGATACTCAACATCGAAATAGAATTTTAGTCACTTCTAAAATCTTTGTAGCCTTGACCATTTTTATTGAATCAATATTTGAAATCCTCAAAAATTTTAATGACATAATCTCAACTCCTCAATAATTCTTAAAATAAAATTTTATTTCCACTTTTAATTTATAAATCCACCAATTTACATATAAGTGCTCGTAGTCTCTAATACTCGAGGTGCACTCAATACCTCTATTGTCTACAACTGTGTACTAAATTTGTACTGCCCGAATCACTTGTACTATTACCTCCAATGATCAAAGTTATCATCACCTGTAATTTCTTTCATGATTTTAATTTATGTCAACTGGTATATCATCCGATTCATCACGCAGAGTGCTTACTGTTTTGAGCGTCATTCTCGACTAATCCTCGATATAGAACCATTAGCACTCTTGGTATTATATCACTAGTTGCATTAATGGATTATCTCATCAAGCTCATTAGAACTCATGATCACCTGAATTCCTCTATTATACTCATGTTTCTTTACTCTCATGGGTATGTGTATGGTTCCTCATCTCAATTGATGTATATGTATTTCCCTTTAACCTTTCATAGCCTGTTACACTAATCTATGATACGCTTTACCATCTTCATTACCGATTCCGATATTTCCCTACTCATGATACCTCATTATAACTCCTCATGCATATAAATTTCTTTACCTTTAACACGCCCGATATCAATCATCCGATTGAACGTTATGCTCCATTAATTCTTAATACAATTCCTTGATACCTAATTGTTTACATAGATCACTTAATTATAAAATTATGATTATCCAGGACGGGTATGCAGACTCTGATACTAACTCTTGGAACCATCATTGATACTCTTACTCCTTCTTCTACCTATAGTACCAATATTAACTATAATAACACCTATCATAGAACTATTGCTACGAGGTACTATGCTATGGGTATCTCTAGATTAAAGCCTACTGCTCACATGTCCAACTAAGAAACACTTACAAACTCACAAGTCACACTCAGTCAAACTAATATAAGACACAACCAAAATTGCAAGTCACTAATTATCACACTAACAAGGATCCTTAAAGAAATAAGGCTCAAAAGAACTGGGTTAAGGACTGAAGGTATCTTTACTGCTAGCAAAGAAAAGAAGCGATGGAACAAGGTCCCGGAATAACAGAAACAGATAAGTGTTGAGATGATACTTTAAGAGCCAATTTAAGATACAACCTGATAACCATACACGTCTGTCTGAAATCACGACACTCAGAATCCTCGCCACGCCAGTAAGCATAGATGCGATAAACGATAGGTTTCGTAACTAAGGTATGCAACTCTATAATCATGTCATTTAGAATCTTGGCCACGCCAACCGGTATGGCTGCGAGAGACTCTAAGTTTCATAACTATAGTATGTACATCCAAGTCAGGTTCCTACGTTCTCGTCACCACAGCTAATATGGCTGCGATAAACTCTAGGGTCCATAACCAAAGTAGACGTTTTACCTTTCTCACTGTCCTCATCAACATATGTCATCAGATGATACCGTAAATTTTAGCCCGTAAAATTCATCTCGATATAAAATCAATTCAACAACGATACCAAGAATTAAATTTAACAACTGGTCAACAAGAATCAAACTCAACAATGATACCAAGATTTTAATTTAATAACTGATCAATAAGGATCAAGTTCAATAACAACAAGCGAGAGCAGACGGGAACAAGGGGGAAGGATTTAAATTGGAATTTATAATGAGATTCTTAAGGGTCGTCCCAGGAATCTCTCAAATAATTTATGATTGAGTATCCTCTCTCATCCTAGTATCCTATGTCCTATATTCTATAGCAGGTACGCAGTAGTACAACTATGATGTCGCACTACTACGACATCGCACAACTAGCAAAGTCTGACCTGCATGGGCCACCACTAAAAATGTGTCACGACCCGCACCCGGTTTAGGGGCACGAGTGCGTGGGTACGTCCAGCCTACGCCGCAGCATCGGCGGTAGAACGCTGTCTAGGTCATGTAACTATCTAATCAAACTCACGTGAATATCTAACTCCATAAGGAGACGTGGATATCATAAAATAATGCTAGAAATACTCAATCACATAAACTAAAGCACGATGAGATATCAAGGCAAGCAAGAAATACAAGACAAGTCTAACGACAAAAATAATCATACCTGCAATCATTAACTTCCAATCCCCAAGTGTGTCAGAAACTAGTCTACTAAGGTCACAGTCTGGAAAAATATTTTCCAGTCAGGAAGGAGCAAAGTACATCTCTAAATAGCAGTTCTATATTAATGATATAAACTATGTAGCAGTTCTAGATGGAAATATACCAGAAGCATGTATAGATACGAGAAATAAAAGAAATACTGGAAATACTGTAAGTAAATGCAGGAGAGAAACAATATGTCCATGAGCAAGAACCTATGACTAAGTGTATGAGTACTAGCTTTAACTTGTGATCGGCTTGGGAACTTGATCAGGCTGGTTACATGTGATTAGCTATGATTCTTGTAAGGTTAGGCTAACCGTTGGTTAGCTATGATGCATGTAGAGGTCAGGCTAATCACACGTAACAGCTATGAAGCATGTAAATGGTCAGGCTGCACCCGACGTGAGATGTGGGGTGAGCTATGATGCATGTAAGGTTGGGTATGATCACATATCTACACTAAAATACTCCCCACCCCCGACTGGTATAGTAGATCCAATCATGGTACGCTATGGCACGGGATTTCCTAGGGAGGTAGCAAGTCTCCCCGGAAATCAATGTCTGTATATGCACAAGATAACAAGGAAACAAGTCTTGTACAAGCTACACCATGAAAAAGGAATAACATCTCATGACGAGATCCGTGTATACCAATCCGTGTAACCAACGTGTCAAGAGCATGGATATCTACACTAGATACAGTGAACATAGGAGATATCATAAATTAGAAACTAATCAGAGAATGTACTCGCCTTGGGTCCTTAGCTGTCAATACCAATGTCCTGTCCCAGAGTATCGTCTGGAGAATCCGACAGTCCTATAAACATATAATAGTATCACTTGTATCAGATGCTACACTAACACGCAATAGAAATACACTGGCCTCAGGGCTATGCCAGGCATGGCTCTAGTCAACTAGGGTCATTTAGTAGGGATACGTATATAATACACATTTACACTCAGAGTATATACCAATAAAAATGTATATAGTATATATATGTAAGTGTCTATTAGTAATTGTACAAAATACGTATTTGTGTATATACATTAATAGATGTATATAAATATATATTTTTATACCAAAATACATATTTGTATATATATATCAATCAAACATTTTATATATATATATAACTAATCAAAGAATGTACATAATGCCACACTTCTCAAGGTGATCCCAATTGAAGTAGCAGTTAGTTCCAATAGGTCCGGAGCAGTCCAAATAGCTAGAAACTATATAAAGAAGTTCAAGATCGGAGTTCGGCATGAAAATCGAGATAAGGATACCAGGCTAATAGGGGAAAGGGTCGTTTGTTTGTAGTTAAGGTAACACCTTAATTTAATGAAAACCATTTCGAAACTATTTTGAACCATAATTGCAAATAAAAGTTTATTAATAAAAATCTAGAATTTATGTAAAAGCCATCATATATTTTTTATATCCATAGTAAAATTGGTTACCAGCCCAATTAAACAAATTTTGATCTTATTTTTATTATTGAAACTATATTTTTAATTAATAACATAAACCAGAAATTATTATTTTTACATAGTCAAAACCCTTATAATTATTCTGAAATTATTGATTACATAAAAACTAACTAATTGCATATTGATATAACCAAGTCCTTATATATAATACATAACTAATTTCATACACATAATAAATAACTAAATTCATACATTATAAACAATAAAACTAATTATATTTTAATTACTAAACTAATTACATGAAATTACTAAATTAACTATATTTAATTACTAAACAAATTACTAATTAACTAATTGATTAATAAATTAATACTGATTAATAACTTAATTAACTGATTAATAAATATAACTGATTAATAATATAATTAACTAATCTAATTATAAATTAACTAATGATTAGATTAACTACTGATTACTAAATTAAACTAATACATTACTAAACTAACTAATTACATAACATCACTATAGCCTCTGTACGAAGAAGGGGAAGAGGGAAAAGGGCTCACGATGGGTTTTCTCCGGCGTCGGCGCGGCGGGGTCTCGCCGGGGTCGGGCCGGTAAGGCGTCGGCGCGGTCTGCTATGGCGGGTGCTCGGCTCGAGGCGGCGGGGTCGAAGCTCGTCTCGGCGGCGGCGGTCGACAGATCTTCGAACTCGGCGACGTCGGCGGAGCTCGTATCGACGGAGGCGGCCACGGCTCGATGGATCTGAGGCGGCGGCGGTCTGCTCAACGCACGCCGGTGCTCGGTTCGAGGAGGTTCCAGATGGTGGTTGCAGGCGGCCACCAGCGGTCGAGATCTAGGTTAGGTTTTGGGATTCTGTGTCTGGGTAGATCGTGTCCGAGGCTGGACACGATGGTTTTGCTGTACTGTGGACGTGTCCGGGTGTTGGACACAGGGGTCTGAATGTACTGTGGTATGGTGGTTGTGTCCAGACGGTGGACACGAGGATGATGTTTGCTGTGGTGGAGGTGGATGTGTCCGGGTGTGTCGGACACGAAAAATCTGATTGTACTGTTGTAAATCTGGACACAGAAAATGAATGGATACGATAGGACACCCGGGGTCGGACCCGAGGCCAACACGGCTGACACGGTAATGCTGGACACACGGACACGAGCACACAAAATGGTGGTGGCTTGTTGGCTTGTGGGGATTTGTGATGGCTAGCTAGGGTTTCTTGGGAATGGTTATGAGAGACTTAAATAGGGAGAGAGAGTGTGGGATAAAGGGTGAGGATTGGCCCAAATAATGAATGGCCCAGATTATACATGAATAAGTTTCCATGTGGGAATGAGGGTGTGTTGGCTAGTTAATGGGGAAAAGGCAAAATTGTAAAATTTTAAAAAGAAAAGATTATAATTTCAGAAAATATTTTAGGAAAGCTAACTGATTCCCAATTAGCTACTAATTAATCCATTTTGCAAAATCTTAGAAAGTATGAAATTTATTTATTTACTATCCCAATAAATATAAAATTTATTATATTTTATCAACTAGTCCTTCAAATAAATTTTATTAAACAAAATAATTTCATGATTTCAAGCCAATAAATATTCGAAGCTATAGTATTATATTTACATCATTATTTATCTATTTATTTTATAATAAATCGACATTTAGGAAAAATGATTTTTATAAAAGATTTTAAATCACCTTCTAAAATCAAACATTGTTCGAAAATCTAATACTAAAAATTCAAGGAGAAAATAATTTATAAACTTGATATTTAAAATAAATTAAAAATATAATTATTTCGGAAATTTGGAAATCGGAGGTTACAACCATTCTCCTAGGTCTACGGAAGCGAAGTAGTTCTCCCCCTCGAGGTCTAAATTCTCTCACTTCGAGTAGATCTCTCCAACCGGCTAACCGTCAATGACAATCACCGCCGATGGCTACAAGAGTTAGAATCACTCAACGAGAAATGTCTCTTAGCTCAATAACGCATTGAGTTGTACCAGGCGTGTCTCTCAGGAGCCTTCAACAAGCGGGTGAAAAAGAGGACTTACCAAGTGGGTGACCTCGTCCTGACAGTAATAAGGCCGATGGTTATGACCCACAAGACGGCCGGCAAGTTCCAACCCAAATAGGAAGGCCCTTTTGTCGTAGAATCAGTATTCTCCAACGGCATCTACCGACTGGCGAAACCCAATGGCAACTTGCTTATAATACCTATTAACGGTAAGTTCCTAAAAGAGTACTACGTCTAAGGCTAGGCCAGTACTTCCCTATCCACCTTAAAGACAACCAAGATGTATAGTGTTTACACTCTTGGTTCTTTTTTCCAAGCAAGTGCCTATGTACGACCTTGCCCATGCTATAAAAATCATTGTAGTATTCATTATCGGTATTCAGGAGTCCTAGATACACAACAAAAAATGGATCCTCAAAAGCTCCCCAGCGGAGCAGTCCTCAGGTCCACTTGCACACTCCTGCAGTGACCACTCAAACCAATCTCGTTAGGCACTAGCCATGCTTATATTACCTCTGAGCTATCATCCTGACGATCTCCCCAGCAGAGCAACCCTCAGGTTTATCTACATTGCCAGAAAGACCACAATCAGTAAATCACTCTTTAGTGAATTTTTTGGATATTGGTTCACGTCCATATTACCTCTAAACTATCATCATAACATTTCTTCCTGGTCGTGTTTGCCATGTCCCTATTACCTCTGAGCAAACCTTTCAGGTTTGGCTATCTAACATTAGGTCCATATTATCTCTGATATTGGTTATCATCTCAACTTATCACCTGTATTTAACCCTAAGTACGCCAGCGGTGCAAAGTTCACAAAACGTATCATATCTATATTACCTCTGATAGCGTTTTATCTCAAACTTATTACTTGAACTCTCATGTGCAAGAAATAATAGATCCACCAAAAATCCTCCAGTGGGATATCCTTAATGGAAGCAAATAGTTCACGTCCATATCATCTCTAAACTATGAGTTGCCCCTGTTCTCCATCCAAAGAAAACTTCCACGTCTATATTACCTCTAGCTCGTTTTCTTTTTTCTTTCCACCAAAAATACAGGGATCATACATGACCTCTCGGTACGACTATCAATCGGCACACGTCTACGTCACCTCTGAGCTATCCTTCTCACTTCCTCTCCAGTAGGGTTTGTCATGTCTTTCGTACCTCTGAGCAAACCTTCCAGGTTTGGCTATCGATAATCATGTCCACAGTACCTCTAATATCGATCATCGTCTAAACTTATCACCTGTACTTAAATTTAAGTACGTCAATGGTGTTATGTCCACCAAACTTGCCACGTCCATATCATCTCTAGCAAGGCCTATTTTGAACTTATTACTTGCACTCTCGTGCGCAAGAAGTAATAAGTCCACCAAAGATCCCCCAGAGGGATATCCTTAAAAGGCTACGATATTGTACTACGTCCATATTACCACTAGTATAATACCCAAAGTCTACAACATTTTACATGACAGATAAGTTCTGGATAAAGATAAACTTTTTATTAATATTCAAGATCATGGGTACACACGATGAAATCCATAATATTTTAAAGATTTTTATTAATATTCAAGATCATGAGTACATGTGATAGAAAATTCTACAATCAGAACTTTCTCCATCCAGGTGCCCCTCTGAACGGTTGCAGCTCCTGACACCAGCAGAGCCCGTAGTGAAACTCAATGCTTTTTGGATCATCCTTCCACAGTGTAAACCTCGGTATATGGAAAAACTTCATACCGACGGATAGCAAGGGAGGAGTAGGAGCAGGCTCACTTCAACCACGCGGGAAGATGATGACATAAATGATAATTAATCCAAATATTGTCATCGATACCGCAAGCTCCTGGCCGGTAATAAGCCGCATAAAGGGAAAAAACACAGCTAGCATGCTACATGAACAAGGAGGGCTTAGCGCATGATGCAGGATGATCATCCTAGTCTCCTGGATCAGTTTTTGTAGAACTGTCATCGTCTCCTGGATCAATTCTTGGAAAATCACCGCATAAAGTTGGTCTTCACCCCGAACAACGGGTGTTATGATACCCTTTCATGCTCCATCATGATCCGCATAAGGGAGAACATTGCCTGCACAAGGAGAAAATAGGGCGTTAGTAAACAAAGACAATATGAAAACCATGCGACAAAACCTAGTCGACGCATGAGGTATCTTTCATGCGGCTGAGCCACGATAGTCGCATGTCGGGTCAAGCTTCCATCAATAAGGCAGAGCCATGGTGGTCGCATATCAGGATCTAGCCTTAATCCATGCGATAGAGTCATGGTTGTCGCATGTCTAGGTCTAGACTTTATCTATATGGCAGGATCTTAGCTGCCGCATGATGGTTGCCCAACCATGCGACATACTAATGAGGAAAGCCTGCACATGTTCGTGATGATCTCTCATCTATGTGACAAGGCTGTGTAAAGAGTCTGCACATGTTCTAGATAATTTCTCATCCACACAGCAAGACAGTGTACTAGTGTCTCTATTTCCTTAGCAGTCCAATACGAAAAGCAGGGTGCTACCCTACCTCCAGGCAAAATAGCGAAGTCAGGGGGCTATGGGTCAAGGCCACCCCTGACAAACTCCTTGACGAGAATGAAGGCAGCCTACAGCATCCTTTGTAGGAAAAGGAGGAAGAAAGCAAAAGAGATAAAGGTTCTCTCTCCCTGATTGCCTATTTATAGGCCCCAAAACCGCGTGAAGGGATCGAGGCAACAAACCTAGAATTAATGGGATGAACCTGAGACTCAATCCATGTGATCCTCTTTAATCTCCTCGGAAACCGACGTCTCAAAGCCACGTGTCAGGATATGGTACAAAATCCCAAGAGATCCGGTCAAAGATAGAGTCAAATCTCCTCATTAATGAGCGGATAGTTTGTCAGAAACAAATATGTGGCCTTGAGACTCTACGATATGCCCTGCATATGCGGCCAATAGCACTCAGTCGTGCTTCTTTTAAAGTATTCCAAACTTATTATTTTGGAAACTTTGAAGGGGATCATGTAGAAGCATGAAAAAAATATGCAAGCCGCTTAAAGGCCTTGCCCCCTCAAAGGAACAATCAAGCGGCAGAGAAGCCACATGTGGCCCAAACAAAATAAACCGTAGAGAAGCAACATACGACCTAAAATAACCAAGCCACAGAGAAGCTACATGCGGCCTGGTTAAACAAAAGACCAAGAAGTCGCATATTATACTCTATGCGGCCTGAGCGACCGCTGAACAGGGAGTTCGCATAAAAAAAAACCATGACATAGCAGTCGATGACTGTAAGACTCAGACACATCACTCATGATGCCGACGCTTCATGATTTATAAAAGTCGATGGCTCAAAAAAAGATAGACAGAAAGATACATCAATGTATTAATGACCTCGTTAAATATGCCATGCCACGTGTTCTCTCATATGCAACTACTCCCTATACGGTCTCGTCACCATGTGGCTTATGTTTCCATTCGACCAAAGCCCGATGAAAGTTTGCATGTGGCCACAACGCCATATGGCTTAAGATTGTCACCCTCACATTTTCATTCAAGGGTAGTTTGGTAATTGATATGGGTACTTTAAATTTTAGGATGTGTTGTATTTAAATATTGTACACGAGTAATTAATTATTTGTTGTATTGTTTATTATTTATTTAGATGTAGTATTTATTTTAGACTTATGTAGTGGACCTAATTAGTTTAGTTAGATGCATGAACCCAATATTTATATGTTAGTTTAGATTGGACCCAAGTTTAGACCCATTCATTAGGAGGATGAATTAATTAGTGAAACCATTAGACTAGAACCTTTCTCCTTAATTAATTTTTTCATGAGAGCCCCCAAGGGGTTTACGACCAGCCATTAGAGGATGAGAGAGTGTCTTTCATTTTATTTTGTTCATTCTATTTAGATCTATATTTTTTTCTTTCCTAAATTCTTTATTCCCTTACCATTTCTCACCAAATTTCTACCCAAATTCAGTCCAAATTCTTCAATAGAGGCTACTACAACAAGGATCTACAAGAAGGAAGCAAGAATCAAGAAGGAGAAGACCAAGCTATAAGGAGGAGCTACTTTCCAATTTTGGAAATTTTTCATTTGGAATCCATCTTCCAATAAGTATATTTCAGTTTTTTCCCTTTTATTAGGTTCTAAATCTGAGAATTAACCATAAAAAAAATAACCCACATGCATAGGCTACCCATAGGAATTGGTTTTAGATTCATAGGAGACCTATGGTGGAAGTTATATGCAATTTGGTGCCAATTTTGGGGGAATTCCGAGATTGGCACATGTAGTGTTTGTCATATGGTCTAATAGATCAAATTGACATATGATTGCTTGTTTGTGACTAGTGTCGTATCCATAATTGGGTACCTGTAGGCCGTATCACGTCAATTTGACGAAACGGGTTGATTTTGGGGGTTTCCTCCGACACGGGGAGTTGTGCACATCAATTCTTGACACGAACAAGTAGTGGATCTAATTATGGTTCGTATATTTTATAATTAGTATTTTAGACTTGCTCGTATCCTCTGGGATGCTTTTGGTTGTGTGGTGGAGCCGTATCGCAAGTGTATCATAGAGTTAGTGTGATACGGGTGTGGTGCACTCCACATGTTTGTTGTTTGGTACTTTTTGCTATACGTGCATGTGTAATTATATATATAGATGATAATTAAGTGATATATATATATATATATATATATATATATATATATATATATATATATATGTATATAATAGTGTATATTGTGTTTAGGTATATGTGTGTGTCTATGTGTGTATATATTAGTGTTTATAGTTATGTTCAGATTTATATCTATATGTATATATATGTACATGTATATATTCATGTGTGTGTTTGTATTTATGTGTGAGGGTATATACATAAATATATCTATCTATAGATATATGAGATTGTGTAGGTGTATAAATATATATCTAGCTATATGTAGTTGTGTTTATATATATATATATATATATATATATATATATATGTATATATATATATATATATATATGTGTATATATATATATATATGTATATATATATATATATATATGTATATATATATATATATATATATGTATATATATATATATATATATGTATATATATATATATATATATATATATGTATATATATATATATATATATATATATATATATATATATATATATATATGTATATGTATATATATATATATATATATATGTATATATTCATCCACATATATATATATATATATATATATATGTGGATGAATATATACATATTTATAAGTGTAGGTATATTTGTGTATATATATATATGTATATATATATATATATATATATATATATATATATATATATATATATATATGTATAGAGAGAGAGAGAGAGGAGTGTGTATATGCAAGTTGATATCTATACGTATATATATATGTGTGTGAGCATAGGTGTTTGTATATATGTATGTGTGTGTATCTATATGTTGTGTGTGTGTGCACGAGTGGTTGTGTGTGCGCGTGTGCAGTGAGCAGAGCCGCAGCAGCAGGCTGCAATTGCAGCAGCAGTCGTGGCGCTGCGTGGTGCAGTCGTGGCGCAGCGCGGTACAGCGCGCGTGCAGTCACGGCAGCAGGCTGCAACAGCAGCAACAAACTGTAGCTGCAGTCGCGGCGCAGCACGGTGCAGGCGCGATGCAGTCGCGGCACGGCGTGCGTGCATTCACGACAGCAGGCTGCAACAGCAGCAGCAGTCGCAGCACAATGCGGTGCAGGCGCATGCACGGTGTAGGTACGGCGCAGCGCGCGTGCAGCAGCAGCAGCAGCAGCAAATACTAGGTTTCAAGGTATCCGATCAGCTTCAGTGTGTCAGCTAGGTTTCAGTGAGTTTCGGTTAGTTGGGTTGGGTATTTTGGTTCAGTTATGTTATGGGTATCAGTTTCAGTTGTAATTTCAGTTATTGAGTATTCATGGTATTAGAAGATGGTTAGTTAGTATTCAAGGTTTTGGTTACAGTTAGTTTTCAATGAGTTAGTAACAGTTAGCAATTAGTTAGTTGAGATTTTGGTTTAGCTTGGTATTGTTAGTGAGATAGGTATATTAGTGTTAGTTAGTTAATGCTAAGGTATGGGTATATTGTTAGTGAATTATATATATATACTTGTTATACAATAGATAGTTATTAGGATACTTGATATATATATAGTTAGCTATATGAGTATGTATGTATATATGTAGTTGTGGTATTGTATAGTTAGTAGGTAGATAGGTATACTAGTTATGATATCTGTTATTAGTTAGAATGTGAATAGTTAGCATCTATGTACATTAGTATAAGTATATATGTTAGTAAATTCGATATGTTAATATAGTTAGTACTTGAGGTATTGTATATATATATATATATATATATATATATATATATATATATATATATATAGCTATAAGTTAAGTGTTTTGAGTTACCTTGGGATACCAAGGTAATACCAAGGTATTTGGTTGATACCCAAGGTATTGAGTTTGGGTATCGAGATAGGTGTGATACGCATTGGTGCAAGACCAAGGTATCATATTATATTAGTTTTGATATAGTATTATAATATTTGACTTGTATATATATCTAAAATTACTATTTTCATATAAATAAACTTGTGTATCTTAGGATACAGTATCTTGTGGGTTCTAGTATCATAGAATAGCTAGTGTGGCCTAGATGCGTAGTGTAAAGACACAATATCCTAGAGATAGACTCATACAACCTAGAAATAGCTAGTTTGATCAACTTTGACTAGTTTGACCGATAGTTGACCTAGTTTGACTATTTTGACTTAGAAATCGTTTTATGACGTAGAATTTGACTAGTTTAACTTAATTTTATTCCAGAACATTGTATTAATATAATATTCCATATATAGGTTTGTGTGACACTAGCTTGGGCATCGAGAGACACACCTTGCTCAGGACTTCAGGCGAGTACATTCTCTGATAGTTTCCATTATTTTATATTTTTTATGATTCTGGTCTATAGTATTATTTTACCTGGTTTCTCGACACTTCGATACCCGAATTAGTATTACATGGATTAATTTTCTTGTGCCACGTATATTATACTTGTCTGGCCTCTACTTCAGGACTTATTACTGGCATCACATCAGAACTCACCTACTGGAATCACCTATTTTATCTGGCTGGACTCTTATTTGATTTACGTGTCGAGATTGGATTCTTTTATACTAGTCGGACGGAAAAATACTCGAGTAGACATATAAACATTTCCAGACAGCGTTCTACCAACGATGCTGCGGCGTAGGCTGGACGTACCCACGTATTCGTGCCTGAATATCCGGGTGCGGGTCGTGACAAAGTATCCATTCGACCAAAGCTCGACGAAAGCTTCCATACGACCACAACGCCATGCGGCCAAAGTATCCATTCAACCAAGGTCGGACGAGAGTTTGCACGCGGCCTTGTCAACATGTGGCCAAAGCGTCCCGACGACCAAGGCCAAATGAGAGCATGTATGCTGACACGACAATATACGGCCAAGATGTTATACAACTCTCGACTCACAAGATTTTTCTGTTACAATCGAAGATAATTTCTCGGACAGTTAGTGCTGACTAAGTGTCCAGTTGACCAAGTCATGCATGCAATAACCCCAAGATCTCTTCAACAACATATCCTAACCGAGACCACTTGGTAGTCTGTCGGCAGAATACGACTGCGGTTATAATCACATTCTGTTGAAAGAGTCCTTTGAGGTCACCAAACAGAGCCCTATACGGCCACCAAACAGAGCCATATACGGCATCGATAGTCCGTCAACATGATGACTATAAATAGCAAGGGTTGCATACCCTACACCCCCACCCAGCCAGTTATATACGTGCACATAAGCTCATAGGAGAGAATAAAGACACAATATCCTAGAGATAGACTCATACAACCTAGAAATAGCTAGTTTGATCAACTCTAACTAGTTTGACCGATAGTTGACCTAGTTTGACTGTTTTGACTTAGAAATCGCTTTATGACGTAGAATTTGACTAGTTTAACTTAATTTTATTCCAGAATATTGTATTAATATAATATTCCATATATAGGTTTGTGTGACACTAGCTTGGGCATCGAGAGACACACCTTGCTCAGGACTTCAGGCGAGTACATTCTCTGATAGTTTCTATTATTTTATATTTTTTATGATTCTGGTCTATTGTATTATTTTACCTGGTTTCTCGACACTTGGATACCCGAATTAGTATTGCATGGATTAATTTTCTTGTGACACGTATATTATACTTGTCTGGCCTCTACTTCAGGACTTATTACTGGCATCACATCAGAACTCACCTACTGGAATTACCTATTTTATCTGGCTGGACTCTTATTTGATTTACGTGTCGAGATTGGATTCTTTTATACTAGTCGGACGGAAAAATACTCGAGTAGACATATAAACATTTTCAAAATCTAAAACCACCCCCTCTGGTCTAATCAGGAAAGATAGCAGCCGCACACCAAGTATGCGGTGAGCCGTACTTACCCCCTAGTTGTTTATATGTCGAAAGCGGTATTTCAAAAACACTAGTTAATGCTTTCTTGCTAGATTCACATGATACTTGCTGGACACACATCTTATTTATCTAGTTCAGTTCACATCTTTTTACAGTCTTATTTACTGTATTTTCTTGATTTACCATGCATATCTTATCTTACTGCTTACATTAACTGTGACTGTATTTTATTCTTTGATTCATTTCTTTCCCTTGCTCACCATGTATTACTTACTACAACTGTTTATAGTCATTGTAAATTAATTGGAAATGCTAGCAGAGTTATACTTCGCTCCAATCATGACTGGATATATTTTTCCAGATGATTGGCTTATAAGGCAGTGTCCCATATTCTACGGGGCACACGACGGCGTACCTATAGAGAAAACTCTTATAGACCAGGAGGACATAATTGCAGAGCCTGAGAAAGTCTAGTTTATTGTGTTGGATTGTATTAGGCCATTATTTATTGAGATACACAGTTTGTATTATTATTTCAGATTATGGATTGTATCTTTATTCTTTCTTTCGCTATTCCATTCATGCTTTATCTTTCTTAGTTTGTTTTATGATTGAGATTAGTTATACTTGTGAGATACCATATTGCTCCACTATTTAGATTTGAGATGATTGACAGGTACCATATTATATTGTTGATATGTTAGATAGTTAAAAATAATCCAGACAGCGTTCTACCGCCGATGCTGCGGCGTAGGCTGGACGTACCCACGTACTCGTGCCCGAATATCCGGTTGCGGGTCGTGACAAAGTATCCATTCGACCAAAGCTCGACGAAAGCTTCCATACGACCACAACGCCATGCGGCCAAAGTGTACAATCAACCAAGGTCGGACGAGAGTTTGCACGCGGCCTTGTCAACATATGTCCAGAGCGTCCCGACGACCAAGGCCAAATGAGAGCACGTATGCTGACACGACAATATACGGCCAAGATGTTATACAACTCTCGACTCACAAGATTTTTCTGTTACAATCGAAGATAATTTCTCGGACAGTTAGTGCTGACTAAGTGTCCAGTTGACCAAGTCATGCATGCAATAACCCCAAGATCTCTTCAACAACATATCCTAACCGAGACCACTTGGTAGTCTGTCGGCAGAATGCGAATGCGGTTATAATCACATTCTGTTGAAAGAGTCCTTTGAGGTCACCAAACAGAGCCCTATACGGCCACCAAACAGAGCCATATACGGCATCGATAGTCCGTCAACATGATGACTATAAATAGCAAGGGTTGCATACCCTACACCCCCACCCAGCCAGTTATATACGTGCACATAAGCTCATAGGAGAGAATAAATACACAATATCCTAGAGATAGACTCATACAACCAAGAAATAGCTAGTTTGATCAACTTTAACTATTTTGACCGATAAATGACCTAGTTTGACTATTTTGACTTAGAAATCACTTTATGACGTAGAATTTGACTAGTTTAACTTAATTTTATTCTAGAACATTGTATTAATATAATATTCCATATATAGGTTTGTGTGACACTAGCTTGGACATCGAGAGACACACCTTGCTCAGGAGTTCAGGCGAGTACATTCTCTGATAGTTTCCATTATTTTATATTTTTTATGATTCTGGTCTATAGTATTATTTTACCTGGTTTCTCGACACTTGGATACCCGAATTAGTATTGCATGGATTAATTTTCTTGTGACACGTATATTATACTTGTCTGGCCTCTACTTCAGGACTTATTACTGGCATCACATCAGAACTCACCTACTGGAATCACCTATTTTATCTGGCTGGACTCTTATTTGATTTACGTGTCGAGATTGGATTCTTTTATACTAGTCGGACGGAAAAATACTCCAGTAGACATATAAACATTTCCAAAATCTAAAATCACCCCCTCTGGTCTAATCAGGAAAGATAGCAGCCGCACACCAAGTATGCGGTGAGCCGTACTTACCCCCTAGTTGTTTACATGTCGAAAGCGGTATTTCAAAAACACTAGTTAATGCTTTCTTGCTAGATTCACATGATACTTGCTGGACACACATCTTATTTATCTAGTTCAGTTCGCATCTTTTTACAGTCTTATTTACTGTATTTTTTTGATTTACCATGCATATCTTATCTTGCTGCTTACATTAACTGTGACTGTATTTTATTCTTTGATTCATTTCTTTCCCTTGCTCACCATGTATTACTTACTACAACTGTTTATAGTCTTTGTAAATTAATTGGAAATGCTAGCAGAGTTATACTTCGCTCCAATCATGACTGGATATATTTTTCCAGATGATTGGCTTATAAGGCAGTGTCCCATATTCTACGGGGCACACGACGGCGTACCTTTAGAGAAAACTCTTATAGACCAGGAGGACATAATTGGAGAGCCTGAGAATGTCTAGTTTATTGTGTTGGATTGTATTAGGCCATTATTTGTTGAGATTCACAGTTTGCATTATTATTTCAGATTATGGATTGTATCTTTATTCTTTCTTAAGCTATTCCATTCTTGCTTTATCTTTCTTAGTTTGTTTTATGATTGAGATTAGTTATACTTGTGAGATACCATACTGCTCCACTATTTAGATTTGAGATGATTGACAGGTACCATATTATATTGTTGATATGTTAGATAGTTAGAAATAATCCAGACAGCGTTCTACCGCCGATGCTGCGGCGTAGGCTGGACGTACCCACGTACTCGTGCTCGAATATCCGGGTGCGGGTCGTGACAAAGTATTCATTCGACCAAAGCTCGACGAAAGCTTCCATACGACCACAATGCCATGCGGCCAAAGTGTCCATTCAACCAAGGTCGGACGAGAGTTTGCACGCGGCCTTGTCAACATGTGGCCAGAGCGTGCCGACGACCAAGGCCAAATGAGAGCATGTATGCTGACACGACAATATACGGCAAAGATGTTATACAACTCTCGACTCACAAGATTTTTCTTACAATCGAAGATAATTTCTCGGACAGTTATGCTGACTAAATGTCCAGTTGACCAAGTCATGCACGCAATAACCCCAAGATCTCTTCAACAACATATCCTAACCGAGACCACTTGGTAGTCTGTCGGCAGCATGCGAATGCGGTTATAATCACATTCTGTTGAAAGAGTCCTTTGAGGTCACCAAACAGAGCCCTATACGGCCACCAAACAGAGCCATATACGGCATCGATAGTCCGTCAACATGATGACTATAAATAGCAAGGGTTGCATACCCTACACCCCCACCCAGCCAATTATATACGTGCACATAAGCTCATAGGAGAGAATAAATACACAATATCCTAGAGATAGGCTCATACAACCTAGAAATAGCTAGTTTGATCAACTTTGACTAGTTTGACCGATAGTTGACCTAGTTTGACTGTTTTGACTTAGAAATCGCTTTATGACGTAGAATTTGACTAGTTTAGCTTAATTTTATTCCAGAACATTGTATTAATATAATATTCCATATATAGGTTTGTGTGACACTAGCTTGGGCATCGAGAGACACACCTTGCTCAGGACTTCAGGCGAGTACATTCTCTGATAGTTTCCATTATTTTATATTTTTTATGATTCTGGTCTATAGTATTATTTTACCTGGTTTCTCGACACTTGGATACCCGAATTAGTATTGCATGGATTAATTTTCTTGTGACACGTATATTATACTTGTCTGGCCTCTACTTTAGGACTTATTACTGGCATCACATCAGAACTCACCTACAGGAATCACCTATTTTATCTGGCTGGACTCTTATTTGATTTACGTGTCGAGATTGGATTCTTTTATACTAGTCGGACGGAAAAATACTCGAGTAGACATATAAACATTTCCAAAATCTAAAACACCCCCTCTGGTCTAATCAGGAAAGATAGCAGCCGCACACCAAGTATGCGGTGAGTCGTACTTACCCCCTAGTTGTTTACATGTCGAAAGCGGTATTTCAAAAACACTAGTTAATGCTTTCTTGCTAGATTCACATGATACTTGCTGGACACACATCTTATTTATCTAGTTCAGTTCGCATCTTTTTACAGTCTTATTTACTGTATTTTCTTGATTTACCATGCATATCTTATCTTGCTGCTTACATTAACTGTGACTGTATTTTATTCTTTGATTCATTTCTTTCCCTTGCTCACCATGTATTACTTACTACAACTGTTTATAGTCTTTGTAAATTAATTAGAAATGCTAGCAGAGTTATACTTCGCTCCAATCATGACTGGATATATTTTTCCAGATGATTGGCTTATAAGGCAGTGTCCCATATTCTACGGGGCACACGATGGCGTACCTTTAGAGAAAACTCTTATAGACCAGGAGGACATAATTGCAGAGCCTGAGAATGTCTAGTTTATTGTGTTGGATTGTATTAGGCCATTATTTGTTGAGATACACAGTTTGTATTATTATTTCAGATTATGGATTGTATCTTTATTCTTTCTTTCGCTATTCCATTCATGCTTTATCTTTCTTAGTTTGTTTTATGATTGAGATTAGTTATACTTGTGAGATACCATATTGCTCCACTATTTAGATTTGAGATGATTGACAGGTACCATATTATATTGTTGATATGTTAGATAGTTAAAAATAATCCAGACAGCGTTCTACCGCCGATGCTGCGGCGTAGGCTGGACGTACCCACGTACTCGTGCCCGAATATCCGGTTGCGGGTCGTGACAAAGTATCCATTCGACCAAAGCTCGACGAAAGCTTCCATACGACCACAACGCCATGCGGCCAAAGTGTACAATCAACCAAGGTCGGACGAGAGTTTGCACGCGGCCTTGTCAACATATGTCCAGAGCGTCCCGACGACCAAGGCCAAATGAGAGCATGTATGCTGACACGACAATATACGGCCAAGATGTTATACAACTCTCGACTCACAAGATTTTTCTGTTACAATCGAAGATAATTTCTCGGACAGTTAGTGCTGACTAAGTGTCCAGTTGACCAAGTCATGCATGCAATAACCCCAAGATCTCTTCAACAACATATCCTAACCGAGACCACTTGGTAGTCTGTCGGCAGAATGCGAATGCGGTTATAATCACATTCTGTTGAAAGAGTCCTTTGAGGTCACCAAACAGAGCCCTATACGGCCACCAAACAGAGCCATATACGGCATCGATAGTCCGTCAACATGATGACTATAAATAGCAAGGGTTGCATACCCTACACCCCCACCCAGCCAGTTATATACGTGCACATAAGCTCATAGGAGAGAATAAATACACAATATCCTAGAGATAGACTCATACAACCAAGAAATAGCTAGTTTGATCAACTTTAACTATTTTGACCGATAAATGACCTAGTTTGACTATTTTGACTTAGAAATTACTTTATGACGTAGAATTTGACTAGTTTAACTTAATTTTATTCTAGAACATTGTATTAATATAATATTCCATATATAGGTTTGTGTGACACTAGCTTGGACATCGAGAGACACACCTTGCTCAGGACTTCAGGCGAGTACATTTTCTGATAGTTTCCATTATTTTATATTTTTTATGATTCTGGTCTATAGTATTATTTTACATGGTTTCTCGACACTTGGATACCCGAATTAGTATTGCATGGATTAATTTTCTTGTGACACGTATATTATACTTGTCTGGCCTCTACTTCAGGACTTATTACTGGCATCACATCAGAACTCACCTACTGGAATCACCTATTTTATCTGGCTGGACTCTTATTTGATTTACGTGTCGAGATTGGATTCTTTTATACTAGTCGGACGGAAAAATACTCGAGTAGACATATAAACATTTCCAAAATCTAAAATCACCCCCTCTGGTCTAATCAGGAAAGATAGCAGCCGCACACCAAGTATGCGGTGAGCCGTACTTACCCCCTAGTTGTTTACATGTTGAAAGCGGTATTTCAAAAACACTAGTTAATGCTTTCTTGCTAGATTCACATGATACTTGCTGGACACACATCTTATTTATCTAGTTCAGTTCGCATCTTTTTACAGTCTTATTTACTGTATTTTCTTGATTTACCATGCATATCTTATCTTGCTGCTTACATTAACTGTGACTGTATTTTATTCTTTGATTCATTTCTTTCCCTTGCTCACCATGTATTACTTACTACAACTGTTTATAGTCTTTGTAAATTAATTGGAAATGCTAGCAGAGTTATACTTCGCTCCAATCATGACTGGATATATTTTTCCAGATGATTGGCTTATAAGGCAGTGTCCCATATTCTACGGGGCACACGACGGCGTACCTTTAGAGAAAACTCTTATAGACCAGGAGGACATAATTGGAGAGCCTGAGAATGTCTAGTTTATTGTGTTGGATTGTATTAGGCCATTATTTGTTGAGATTCACAGTTTGCATTATTATTTCAGATTATGGATTGTATCTTTATTCTTTCTTAAGCTATTCCATTCATGCTTTATCTTTCTTAGTTTGTTTTATGATTGAGATTAGTTATACTTGTGAGATACCATACTGCTCCACTATTTAGATTTGAGATGATTGACAGGTACCATATTATATTGTTGATATGTTAGATAGTTAGAAATAATCCAGACAGCGTTCTACCGCCGATGCTGCGGCGTAGGCTGGACGTACCCACGTACTCGTGCTCGAATATCCGGGTGCGGGTCGTGACAAAGTATTCATTCGACCAAAGCTCGACGAAAGCTTCCATACGACCACAATGCCATGCGGCCAAAGTGTCCATTCAACCAAGGTCGGACGAGAGTTTGCACGCGGCCTTGTCAACATGTGGCCAGAGCGTGCCGACGACCAAGGCCAAATGAGAGCATGTATGCTGACACGACAATATACGGCAAAGATGTTATACAACTCTCGACTCACAAGATTTTTCTTACAATCGAAGATAATTTCTCGGACAGTTATGCTGACTAAATGTCCAGTTGACCAAGTCATGCACGCAATAACCCCAAGATCTCTTCAACAACATATCCTAACCGAGACCACTTGGTAGTCTGTCGGTAGCATGCGAATGCGGTTATAATCACATTCTGTTGAAAGAGTCCTTTGAGGTCACCAAACAGAGCCCTATACGGCCACCAAACAGAGCCATATACGGCATCGATAGTCCGTCAACATGATGACTATAAATAGCAAGGGTTGCATACCCTACACCCCCACCCAGCCAATTATATACGTGCACATAAGCTCATAGGAGAGAATAAATACACAATATCCTAGAGATAGGCTCATACAACCTAGAAATAGCTAGTTTGATCAACTTTGACTAGTTTGACCGATAGTTGACCTAGTTTGACTGTTTTGACTTAGAAATCGCTTTATGACGTAGAATTTGACTAGTTTAGCTTAATTTTATTCCAGAACATTGTATTAATATAATATTCCATATATAGGTTTGTGTGACACTAGCTTGGGCATCGAGAGACACACCTTGCTCAGGACTTCAGGCGAGTACATTCTCTGATAGTTTCCATTATTTTATATTTTTTATGATTCTGGTCTATAGTATTATTTTACCTGGTTTCTCGACACTTGGATACCCGAATTAGTATTGCATGGATTAATTTTCTTGTGACACGTATATTATACTTGTCTGGCCTCTACTTTAGGACTTATTACTGGCATCACATCAGAACTCACCTACTGGAATCACCTATTTTATCTGGCTGGACTCTTATTTGATTTACGTGTCGAGATTGGATTCTTTTATACTAGTCGGACGAAAAAATACTCGAGTAGACATATAAACATTTCCAAAATCTAAAACACCCCCTCTGGTCTAATCAGGAAAGATAGCAGCCGCACACCAAGTATGCGGTGAGTCGTACTTACCCCCTAGTTGTTTACATGTCGAAAGCGGTATTTCAAAAACACTAGTTAATGCTTTCTTGCTAGATTCACATGATACTTGCTGGACACACATCTTATTTATCTAGTTCAGTTCGCATCTTTTTACAGTCTTATTTACTGTATTTTCTTGATTTACCATGCATATCTTATCTTGCTGCTTACATTAACTGTGACTGTATTTTATTCTTTGATTCATTTCTTTCCCTTGCTCACCATGTATTACTTACTACAACTGTTTATAGTCTTTGTAAATTAATTAGAAATGCTAGCAGAGTTATACTTTGCTCCAATCATGACTGGATATATTTTTCCAGATGATTGGCTTATAAGGCAGTGTCCCATATTCTACGGGGCACACGATGGCGTACCTTTAGAGGAAACTCTTATAGACCAGGAGGACATAATTGCAGAGCCTGAGAATGTCTAGTTTATTGTGTTGGATTGTATTAGGCCATTATTTGTTGAGATTCACAGTTTGTATTATTATTTTAGATTATGGATTGTATCTTTATTCTTTCTTTCACTATTCTATTCATGCTTTATCTTTCTTAGTTTGTTTTATGATTGAGATTAGTTATACTTGTGAGATACTATATTGCTCCACTATTTAGATTTGAGATGATTGACAAGTACCATATTATATTGTTGATATGTTAGATAGTTAGAAATAATCCAGACAGTGTTCTACCGCCGATGCTGCAGCGTAGGCTGGACGTACCCACGTACTCGTGCCCGAATATCCGGGTGCAGGTCGTGACAAAGTATCCATTCGACCAAAGCTCGACGAAAGCTTCCATACGACTACAATGCCATGCGGCCAAAGTGTCCATTCAACCAAGGTCGGACGAGAGTTTGCACGCGGCCTTGTCAATATGTGGCCAGAGCGTCCCGACGACCAAAGCCAAATGAGAGCATGTATGCTGACACGACAATATACGGCCAAGATGTTATACAACTCTCGACTCACAAAATTTTTCTGTTACAATCGAAGATAATTTCTCGGACAGTTAGTGCTGACTAAATGTCCAGTTGACCAAGTCATGCACGCAATAACCCCAAGATCTCTTTAACAACATATCCTAACCGAGACCACTTGGTAGTCTATTGGCAGCATGCGAATGCGGTTATAATCACATTCTATTGAAAGAGTCCTTTGAGGTCACCAAACAGAGCCCTATACGGCCACCAAACAGAGCCATATACGGCATCGATAGTCCGTCAACATGATGACTATAAATAGCAAGGGTTGCATAGCCTACACCCCCACCCAGCCAATTATATACGTGCACATAAGCTCATAGGAGAGAATAAATACACAATATCCTAGAGATAGGCTCATACAACCTAGAAATAGCTAGTTTGATCAACTTTGACTAGTTTGACCGATAGTTGACCTAGTTTGACTGTTTTGACTTAGAAATCGCTTTATGACGTAGAATTTGACTAGTTTAGCTTAATTTTATTCCAGAACATTGTATTAATATAATATTCCATATATAGGTTTGTGTGACACTAGCTTGGGCATCGAGAGACACACCTTGCTCAGGACTTCAGGCGAGTACATTCTCTGATAGTTTCCATTATTTTATATTTTTTATGATTCTGGTCTATAGTATTATTTTACCTGGTTTCTCGACACTTGGATACCCGAATTAGTATTGCATGGATTAATTTTCTTGTGACACGTATATTATACTTGTCTGGCCTCTACTTTAGGACTTATTACTGGCATCACATCAGAACTCACCTACTGGAATCACCTATTTTATCTGGCTGGACTCTTATTTGATTTACGTGTCGAGATTGGATTCTTTTATACTAGTCGGACGAAAAAATACTCGAGTAGACATATAAACATTTCCAAAATCTAAAACACCCCCTCTGGTCTAATCAGGAAAGATAGCAGCCGCACACCAAGTATGCGGTGAGTCGTACTTACCCCCTAGTTGTTTACATGTCGAAAGCGGTATTTCAAAAACACTAGTTAATGCTTTCTTGCTAGATTCACATGATACTTGCTGGACACACATCTTATTTATCTAGTTCAGTTCGCATCTTTTTACAGTCTTATTTACTGTATTTTCTTGATTTACCATGCATATCTTATCTTGCTGCTTACATTAACTGTGACTGTATTTTATTCTTTGATTCATTTCTTTCCCTTGCTCACCATGTATTACTTACTACAACTGTTTATAGTCTTTGTAAATTAATTAGAAATGCTAGCAGAGTTATACTTCGCTCCAATCATGACTGGATATATTTTTCCAGATGATTGGCTTATAAGGCAGTGTCCCATATTCTACGGGGCACACGATGGCGTACCTTTAGAGGAAACTCTTATAGACCAGGAGGACATAATTGCAGAGCCTGAGAATGTCTAGTTTATTGTGTTGGATTGTATTAGGCCATTATTTGTTGAGATTCACAGTTTGTATTATTATTTTAGATTATGGATTGTATCTTTATTCTTTCTTTCACTATTCTATTCATGCTTTATCTTTCTTAGTTTGTTTTATGATTGAGATTAGTTATACTTGTGAGATACTATATTGCTCCACTATTTAGATTTGAGATGATTGACAAGTACCATATTATATTGTTGATATGTTAGATAGTTAGAAATAATCCAGACAGTGTTCTACCGCCGATGCTGCAGCGTAGGCTGGACGTACCCACGTACTCGTGCCCGAATATCCGGGTGCAGGTCGTGACAAAGTATCCATTCGACCAAAGCTCGACGAAAGCTTCCATACGACTACAATGCCATGCGGCCAAAGTGTCCATTCAACCAAGGTCGGACGAGAGTTTGCACGCGGCCTTGTCAATATGTGGCCAGAGCGTCCCGACGACCAAAGCCAAATGAGAGCATGTATGCTGACACGACAATATACGGCCAAGATGTTATACAACTCTCGACTCACAAAATTTTTCTGTTACAATCGAAGATAATTTCTCGGACAGTTAGTGCTGACTAAATGTCCAGTTGACCAAGTCATGCACGCAATAACCCCAAGATCTCTTTAACAACATATCCTAACCGAGACCACTTGGTAGTCTATTGGCAGCATGCGAATGCGGTTATAATCACATTCTATTGAAAGAGTCCTTTGAGGTCACCAAACAGAGCCCTATACGGCCACCAAACAGAGCCATATACGGCATCGATAGTCCGTCAACATGATGACTATAAATAGCAAGGGTTGCATAGCCTATACCCCCACCCAGCCAGTTATATACGTGCACATAAGCTCATAGGAGAGAATAAATACACAATATCCTAGAGATAGACTCATACAACCTAGAAATAGCTAGTTTGATCATTTTTGACTAGTTTGACCAATAAATGACATTGTTTGACTATTTTGACTTAGAAATCGCTTTATGACGTAGAATTTGACTAGTTTAACTTAATTTTATTCTAGAACATTGTATTAATATAATATTCCATATATAGGTTTGTGTGACACTAGCTTGGGCATCGAGAGACACACCTTGCTCAGGACTTCAGGCGAGTACATTCTCTGATAGTTTCCATTATTTTATATTTTTTATGATTCTGGTCTATAGTATTATTTTACATGGTTTCTCGACACTTGGATACCCGAATTAGTATTGCATGGATTAATTTTCTTGTGACACGTATATTATACTTGTCTGGCCTTTACTTCAGGACTTATTACTGGCATCACATCAGAACTCACCTACTGGAATCACCTATTTTATCTGGCTGGACTCTTATTTGATTTACGTGTCGAGATTGGATTCTTTTATACTAGTCGGACGAAAAAATACTCGAGTAGACATATAAACATTTCCAAAATCTAAAATCACCCCCTCTGGTCTAATCAGGAAAGATAGCAGCCGCACACCAAGTATGCGGTGAGCCGTACTTACCCCCTAGTTGTTTACATGTCGAAAGCGGTATTTCAAAAACACTAGTTAATGCTTTCTTGCTAGATTCACATGATACTTGCTGGACACACATCTTATTTATCTAGTTCAGTTCGCATCTTTTTACAGTCTTATTTACTGTATTTTCTTGATTTACCATGCATATCTTATCTTGCTGCTTACATTAACTGTGACTGTATTTTATTCTTTGATTCATTTCTTTCCCTTGCTCACCATGTATTACTTACTACAACTGTTTATAGTCTTTGTAAATTAATTAGAAATGCTAGCAGAGTTATACTTTACTCCAATCATGACTGGATATATTTTACCAGATGATTGGCTTATAAGGCAGTGTCCCATATTCTACGGGGCACACGACGGCGTACCTTTAGAGGAAACTCTTATAGACCAGGAGGACATAATTGGAGAACCTGAGAATGTCTAGTTTATTGTGTTGGATTGTATTAGGCCATTATTTGTTGAGATTCACAGTTTGTATTATTATTTCAGATTATGGATTGTATCTTTATTCTTTCTTAAGCTATTCCATTCATGCTTTATCTTTCTTAGTTTGTTTTATGATTGAGATTAGTTATACTTGTGAGATACCATACTGCTCCACTATTTAGATTTGAGATGATTGACAGGTACCATATTATATTGTTGATATGTTAGATAGTTAGAAATAATCCAGACAGCGTTCTACCGCCGATGTTGCGGCGTAGGCTGGACGTACCCACGTACTCGTGCCCGAATATCCGGGTGCGGGTCGTGACAAAGTATCCATTCGACCAAAGCTCAACCAAAGCTTCCATACGACCACAATGCCATGCGGCCAAAGTGTCCATTCAACCAAGGTCGGACGAGAGTTTGCACGCGGCCTTGTCAACATGTGGCCAGAGCGTCCCGACGACCAAGGCCAAATGAGAGCATGTATGCTGATACGACAATATACGGCCAAGATGTTATACAACTCTCGACTCACAAGATTTTTCTATTACAATCGAAGATAATTTCTCGGACAGTTAGTGCTGACTAAATGTCCAGTTGACCAAGTCATGCACGCAATAACCCCAAGATCTCTTCAACAACATATCCTAACCGAGACCACTTGGTAGTCTGTCGGCAGCATGCGAATGCGGTTATAATCATATTCTGTTGAAAGAGTCCTTTGAGGTCACCAAACAGAGCCCTATACGGCCACCAAACAGAGCCATATACGGCATCGATAGTCCGTCAACATGATGACTATAAATAGCAAGGGTTGCATACCCTATACCCCCACCCAGCCAGTTATATACGTGCACATAAGCTCATAGGAGAGAATAAATACACAATATCCTAGAGATAGACTCATACAACCTAGAAATAGCTAGTTTGATCAACTTTGACTAGTTTGGCCGATAGTTGACCTAGTTTGACTGTTTTGACTTAGAAATCGCTTTATGACGTAGAATTTGACTAGTTTAACTTAATTTTATTCCAGAACAATGTATTAATATAATATTCCATATATAGGTTTGTGTGACACTAGCTTGGGCATCGAGAGACACACCTTGCTCAGGACTTCAGGCGAGTACATTCTTTGATAGTTTCCATTATTTTATATTTTTTATGATTCTGGTCTATAGTATTATTTTACCTGGTTTCTCGACACTTGGATACCCGAATTAGTATTACATGGATTAATTTTCTTGTGACAGATATATTATACTTGTCTGGCCTCTACTTCAGGACTTATTACTGGCATCACATCAGAACTCACCTACTGGAATCACCTATTTTATCTGGCAGGACTCTTATTTGATTTACGTGTCGAGATTGGATTCTTTTATACTAGTCGGACGGAAAAATACTCGAGTAGACATATAAACATTTCCAAAATCTAAAATCACCCCCTCTGGTCTAATCAGGAAAGTTAGCAGCCGTACACCAAGTATGCGGTGAGCCGTACTTACCCCCTAGTTGTTTACATGTCGAAAGCGGTATTTCAAAAACACTAGTTAATGCTTTCTTGCTAGATTCACATGATACTTGCTGGACACACATCTTATTTATCTAGTTCAGTTCGCATCTTTTTACAGTCTTATTTACTGTATTTTCTTAATTTACCATGCATATCTTATCTTGCTGCTTACATTAACTGTGACTGTATTTTATTCTTTGATTCATTTTTTTCCCTTGCTTACCATGTATTACTTACTACAACTGTTTATAGTCTTTGTAAATTAATTGGAAATGCTAGCAGAGTTATACTTCGCTCCAATCATGACTGGATATATTTTTCCAGATGATTGGCTTATAAGGCAGTGTCCCATATTCTACGGGGCACACGACGGCGTACCTTTAGAGGAAACTCTTATAGACCAGGAGAACATAATTGCAGAGCCTGAGAATGTCTAGTTTATTGTGTTGGATTGTATTAGGCCATTATTTGTTGAGATTCACAGTTTGTATTATTATTTCAGATTATGGATTGTATCTTTATTCTTTCTTTCGCTATTCCATTCATGCTTTATCTTTCTTAGTTTATTTTATGATTGAGATTAGTTATACTTGTGAGATACCATATTGCTCCACTATTTAGATTTGAGATGATTGACAGGTACCATATTATATTGTTGATATGTTAGATAGTTAGAAATAATCCAGACAGCGTTCTATCGCCGATGCTGCGGCATAGGCTGGACGTACCCACGTACTCGTGCCCGAATATCCGGGTGCGGGTCGTGACAAAGTATCCATTCGACCAAAGCTCGACGAAAGCTTCCATACGACCACAACGCCATGCGGCCAAAGTGTCCATTCAACCAAGGTCGGACGAGAGTTTGCACGCGGCCTTGTCAACATGTGGCCAGAGCGTCCCGACGACCAAGGCCAAATGAGAGCATGTATGCTGACACGACAATATACGGCCAAGATGTTATACAACTCTCGACTTACAAGATTTTTCTGTTACAATCGAAGATAATTTCTCGGACAGTTAGTGCTGACTAAGTGTCCAGTTGACCAAGTCATGCACGCAATAACCCCAAGATCTCTTCAACAACATATCCTAACCGAGACCACTTGGTAGTCTGTCGGCAGCATACGACTGCGGTTATAATCACATTCTGTTGATAGATTCCTTTGAGGTCACCAAACAGAGCCCTATACGGCCACCAAACAGAGCCCTATACAGCCACCAAACAGAGCCATATACGGCATCGATAGTCCGTCAACATGATGACTATAAATAGCAAGGGTTGTATACCCTACATCCCCACCCAGCCAGTTATATACGTGCACATAAGCTCATAGGAGAGAATAAAGAAGAGCATCCATATTTCCTTATCGGACCGTCAACGGAGTAAAGAAGATGCCACAGAGCGCTTTGTCCATCGTCACTATCCAGATCAAAATATTATACTTAGATTTTATATCTAGGATCTCTCTGTACTTCTTTGTTTGTTATTTTAACGTCCAAAACTTGCGATGGTGAACAAGTGGCTAACCTAATTCAGGCACAATGAAAGCTGGCTACTGTTGAGGAGTCGAGGGTTCCCCGGATGAAGAAGATGAACCAGCAGATGAACTGGGTAACCTTGAAGAAGAACTCAGCTACTTTTATATGGACATGCACAAGTTATCCGCCAAGACTGTATTGGTGGGATACTTGATGCTCTGGTTGCGCAACTGCGTCATCCTGGTAGGTCCAGGACCATAGATAGGATTTGTCGCCCTCTCATCCTTTCTGTGGTAAAGTTGGCTTTCGGCCATAAGCTGGCCCTTTTACTGACCATGGTATGCTGCATCCATCGAGGCTCCTCCACTTCGCTCAAAAGTTTGAGGAACATTCGGACAAGGGACATTTCAAATGGATCGAGCTCCCTTATCATTATTTAATAGGTTGGCTCCTCAAGTATCATGGGTCCCTAATGAGCCCTGGGACTAACGAGGACATGGTGGCGACTGACGCCGTAATCCGCAAATATCCGGAGATAAAGTAGAAACTTGACACGGTCCCCGCTGGTTGAAGGGATATCTCCTTTATGAATGACTGGAGTTTCTTTACTTCCGAGCCAGAGTTAACGGACGGGGAGAGGGACGTTGCCCATTAAGATACCACGAGGGCGCCTCGACACTTGTTTGAGAAACTTTTTCGATGGCTCCAAGCAATTCGCCCCTCCCACTTGGTGTATCAGAACTAAAGGTAAGATTTTTATAGAGCCTTATCTTATAATCCAGTTTATTCGCTAGTTTGGCTGCACTTATCTCATGTTGGGTCACCCGTTCGCTTCCTTTAGATACATCGGCAGCTTGCTTGATGGGGACCGAGCATGGAGTTATTACAGTGCCACTGGTAGCCAAGCCTGATTTTAGTTGCCAACGATCAGGGTAGGGACAAGGATACTGTATACAACGACAAAGTACTATTGCATGGCCAATGCCCTATCGACTAACTTTGTCCCGGAGAGGAGCTACATTGAAGGTACCATGCTGATGCCTCCAAAAGTAAAAGCGTGTCGGACGTCCAAGAAAGGCAAGAGTGTTGCCAGGCCCCTGCTTATAGACCTGGACCCCTCGACAGAGGAGCCTACTTCTCCTTCTATTGACCCTCCTCCGTCTAAGCGTACGGCAAAGGTCGAGACGCGCCATGTCCACTATTCCAAGAAGGCAAAGGCTGAGGTAGACCCTGAGACGGGACCTGCGGCAAAGTCGAAGCCTTCAACGAAGGGGATCAGAAGCGAGGAAGTAGGGCCCTTTGCATCGGGGTCTCTGAAGCAGACCCCTTTTTGGATGCTATAACGATACCCGTATAACCCCTTAGTTTGATTCTTCCTAGTCCTCTCTATAAATATCTTTCCTCTGGTCTGTTTAATCGTTTGCAGACGCAAGGAAGAAAGGATTATCCTCGACGGGCAGCTGCTTCAAAGATTTCTTACACCATACCCGAAGAGGAGACAACTCCAGAGTACGACATAGGCATCTCAGAGCATGTACCCGAGACTTCGGGGGACCAGGGGTTAGACGCAATTTTGGGGGAGCCTTACACCCCTCTGGAAAATATCTATGTGGATGATCTAGATGTCATGGGGAAGGCTGTGACGATGCTGGATGAGCCGCAACCTATGTCTCCTGCCTCTTGTATGTCATTTTGTAACTTTACGGAAGATCAGATTCTCTGGCTTCAACTCTCCATTCTGCAGACGAAGCTAAATACCAGCTATTCTGGACTTGCAGATGCTACCTCTCCCTTGCAGATACTGGACGTGGCCTCTAAGGAAGGCATTAAAGAGGAAATGGGTAGCGAGCTTGTTAGGAAGAGATTTGAATCTCTCCATCGCTCTTTTCGAAGCGAGGAACATCCTGCCGTGCCACCTACTAAGCCTGTGGTAGAGGAGGTTCCTGTTTCTAGAGGTCCTTCCGGTATGGCGGATGATCCTCCAACAATCACCATTGGGGGTTCTGCGGATGAAGACTCTTTGGATAGCGGGGTCGAAAGCTACCACGATGAGGTCATTTCCATTATTTAGGTCGCTGGGTCGCCTCCTGAAGCTGTCGTGACGCAGTCTAGGGATTGTACACTAATGTGAGCTGATACGACGAGCTGCCCCATTACGTCTATCCCCAGACTCGGTACTTCTTCGACATCCGCTGTTCAGCTGCCAGGTATCTAGGCACTTCGTGCGTCCATAAAAGATTGCCTCATAGACAGGACCGTTAGTTCCTCCTCTACTATTGTTTCGCCTTTAATGTTTTCGAACATCATTGTGCCGCCTGCTACACCTATGACCTCTTCTTCAATCCTGCCACCTTTGACTTTGTCTACATTGGAAGAGATTGATCAGACTGTCTGTCTTTCCATTTGGAGCTTCCACATGTTCTTGAAGAAGGGAATCTTTGGTGTGTTGGAGCACAAAAAATATTTCGCCTGGATAATGCACTTTAGCATGGGCCAGGTCCACTCTTTAAAGGGTATCCCTGGTTTTGAGGTGATGGCCGACTTTTTAGGCCAAAAACTGGTGGAGGTAGAGAAATGCCTAATAGAGTTACGGCAGTACCAGCAGGCGGATATAGGGATACTGATATTCTATGAATATAATGAGTTCTCAAAGAAGGTGGAGACTGAGAATGCCTTCTTTGCTTCGTCTATGGAGTATTGGCAGCATGATATCTAAATCTTGTAGGAGAGGCATGACTGACTGGACAATATCAGAGAAGAGTGCCTCTTCTGACAAAAGGGCTTGACTGAGCAAATTTGATGGCTCCAGGTCAAGATTGACGTGATAGGGAATTGGCTGTGGGAGGCCTAACATAAAGAGGGGGCTATCTGAACCAAGGTGAGCCAAGTAGCGCAGAACACGGCTGGCATTTAGGTTCTGGTGTAACAACTAAAGGACAGACACGAGTCCTCCGCTTGCTACGAAGATCCCGAGGTTATGGCCTAAGAAGTTGAGCGTCGGGACCAGAGGTGCCTGGATGGCCATATTGCTCGTCTCCAAAGGCGGATAGTAGAGTTATGCTCTAACTCGTAACACTAGTAATTCTTATTTTCTTTTTGTGTCCCCATTTTGCCTTCGAGCTTAGAATCTTGACAATCCCTCGAATGTAATTTTGCTTTCAATTTCTCTCTGTGGAAAGAAATAAAAGTTATTCCATTCATTTGTAATTGTTTGCGTGAGCTTTGGATATCGTAGTAGAGGTAATATGGATATATTACAATATCATAGTCTATTTAGGATATCCCATTGGGGGATCTTTGGTGTACCTATCACTTCTTGTGCACTAGAGTGCAAGTGGTAGGTTCGAAATAAGCCCTGCCATAGGTTATATGGACGTAGCAGGTTTTGTGGACTTAACACCACTTGTGTACTTAGAGTTAAGTACAAATGCTAAGTTAAGATGACAACCGATATCAGAGGAAGTATGGACGTGATAATCAATAGCCAAGCCCGAAAGATTTTTCTCAGAGGTAATATGGACATGGCAAACA
The DNA here is from genome assembly GCA_036927795.1 of Iris macrosiphon. NCBI lineage: Eukaryota > Viridiplantae > Streptophyta > Magnoliopsida > Asparagales > Iridaceae > Iris > Iris macrosiphon. The sequence goes on from JAYESA010000008.1 coordinate 85,985,152, forward strand.
CGGTCGGGACAAATGTTAGGACAATAGTTCAGAGATAATATGGGCATGAACCAATGTCCGAGAAATTACTGAGGAGTGATTTGCGGGTTTTGGTCTACCCGGAAATGTAGATTGACCTGAGGTTTACTCTAATAGAAAGATTGTTAGGCCGATAGTTCAGAGGTAATATGGACATGGCTATCGTCTAACAAAACTGATTTTTGAGTGGTCCCTACGGGAGTATGCAGGTGGACTTGAGGATTGCTCCGCTGAAAAGATTTTGAGGATCCATTATCTGTTGCATATCCAGAACTCTTGATTACCGATAATGGCTTATTGAGGAAGGGCAATATCGTACATAAGCATGCACTGGGGATGAACAATAAAAAGTGGAAACCCTGTGCATCTTTGTTGTCCTGCTAAGGATAGACAAAAGTACAAGGCTAGCCTTAGACATAGTACTTCTTCAGAAACTTGTCGTTGATGGGCATCATGAGCAAGTCGCCGTTGGATTTCGTTAGTAGGTTGGTGCCGTTGGAGAATATAGATTCTACGAAGACTGGGCCTTCCAATTTGGGTTGAAACTTGCCGGCCGTCTTGTGGGTCATAACCATCTTCCTTCGTACTTTCAGGACGAGATCACCCACTTGGTATGTCCTCTTCTTAACCCGTTTATTGAAGGCTCTCGAGAGACCCGCTTGGTATAACTTAATGCGCTCTTATAGCCGTGGGCGATGATTGTCGTTGACGGTTAACTAATTGGAGAGAGGCAATCAGAGTGAGGGAATCTAGATCTCAAGGCGAATGACTGCTTCACTCTTGTAGACCAAGGAGAAGGGTGTATTATCGGTCGGTGTCCGGACCGTTGTACGGTAGGCCCATAGACATTCGTCGAGCTTCTTATTTCAGTCGCACTTATTAGGAGACATAAACTTCTTGAGGAGCTTGATGATGGTTTTGTTCAATGCCTCAGCCAAATCGTTCGCTGCTGGATTATAGGCAGTAGACGCTATATTCTGAATATGGTTTTTGTTATAAAATTGATAGAACGTATGACTTACAAACTGTGGACCATTTTCATAGACGACCCTTCATGGCAAGTCGAAGCATTATATGATGTGACGCTTGACGAAGCTAATCACGTTTGATGTCTTAACTTCTACTAGTGGTACTGCTTTTTCCTACTTGGAGAAGTAGTCGGTAATGGCCAGGATGAACCGATGTCCCTTTGACGAAGGTAGACTAATTGGTCCAATAATAACCATCCCCTATGCCTCGAATGGCCAAGATGCAACAGTTGGGTATAGGAACTCCTAGGGTTGGTGGATGAAGTCACCATGGATTTGGCACACTTGGCACTTCCTTGCGTAGTTGACGGCATCAGCTACCATCATTGGCCAGTAAGAGCCCAAACGCCTGAGACAATCCTCTAGCTTAGGTCTAGGTAGGTGGAAACCACAGACGCCATCATGGGCTTCCCGAAGTGCCTGTTTGGCTTCTGTATCCGATAGGCATCATAGAAGAAGTCCATCATACAAATGGCAAAATAGTATTTTAGTAGACGTGTCATAGTAGAATTAGAGGGAACGTCTCATAATGGAAGTAGCTTCCTTCGAGTCTTTCGGGAGGATTCCATAGACTGCATAGTCGATAAAAGGGTGTCTTCAGTCTTGGATGTTGGCGTCCATCTTTGCTGAGAAGCTTAGGCACATATACAGGTTATTTTTTGGGAATACCAGTCTTGGCCCACCACTATGACCAACTGATGAGATTTGGCCGGGACTACCAAAGAGGCACTGAGACCGACAAGGGCATCAGCCTCGATATTTTGCAGTCGGAGGACGTGCTCTATGAAGAACCCCTCAAAGGTGGAGATTATGCTCAGTGATGAAGGACCATGAAGCAACTCTAGAGGGGTGAATAGAGTGCAGCAGAATAATCTACCCAATTTTAGATTATTAGAATGAAGCAAGTTGCTAACTAACAGTGTATATAAAGACAATAAAGTAGGTTAGTAGAGAGAGAAAGCAAACACAAACACCAAGATGTATACTGGTTTCCCTCTGAGAGGACTATTCCAGTCCCGAGAACTTAAGCTCGGAGTTTTATCCACTATAATCACTAATAGCAAATCACAAGCTTTAATCCGAAGGCTTTCCACTTCTTTACACTACGAGGTTTTATCCGACGTCTCGCAACTTCACAGCTTAGAGAGAGAGAGTAACTGGTGAAATAAAGCTCTTTACAATTCTGAAGACTTCTAGACCGAGATCGTACTTGGCACTAAGAAGGCTAGGGAGTTGCTCTTTGAGATAGAAAAGTTAAGGCTTTAGAGGTTCGCTCAAAATAGGATAGAAGATTAAAGAATGGTTGAGTGAGTAAGAATAAAGAATTCCAATCATATGTGTAGGGTGTAGGCAAACAAAATTCGGCCAAAATTCGGATGGAGTTTAATTCAAATTTCCAACCGTTGGGCCATAAAATCAGGAGCTAATTAAACTGGTTGATTTCATATAAAAAGGGTAACCGAGTTCGGCATGAGCTCAGCCCGAGTTCGATCTCTAAGTATGGTAGACTTTGTAAATGAATGTGGCCTGATTTGGTAGATAGGTTCTTTGGTTCATTTGAGTGGACTAGGTATCTGGGTATAGGTATTTAGGTTTTGCCAGTGCGACTCAGCTTACATCAGTCCTATACTCAAATAAATGAAAGATTATATTTGAATAGACGAAATACAGACGACATATAATAGTAATGTTGAGGCTTCAGATCATGACATATCAATACATGATTTAGTTAACTATAAAAATTAGCTTGACTGAGACCTGATGGGCCAACAATCTCCTCCATTTTGATAATTGACAAACTATGAATGATATTGCAAGTCTTTAATATGCAAGGCTCCCCCGTAACTGTGGAGCAGTTGATATATTGAAGAGAACGTCTGTCAAGTATCTTCTTGTATGCTAGTATCATTTATGTCTTTCTCTCCCGTTATTATTTGATCTAAATGGCATGCTCCCCCAAAATCGGTGAGATGACAAGAAAAATAAGAGAGTAAAGTGTATACAGGATAATATAAAATGACAAAAAAATTGCATTAAACTTTTATTTATCTGAAAGAAAACATAAAAAAGCATATGTGTAGTGGAAACATCATAGCAGAACATCTAAAAGTAAACTTTTTAAACATTTAAATCCATTGAGTAACTAGTTGTCATGTTCATCATCTTTATCATCAGGTTCAACTATTCTATTTGGATCAAAGAAGGCATCAGTTGGATCCAAATGTCACTGAACATAAGGGTGATTAATACAAAATCCTTGTTTATTCGAATTTCGGAGAATCAAAAAAGGTTCGGTTGGATACTTCGATAGGGTATACTGGATGTCTATCAAAGTGTTGCCAAGAGACTAAGTCTGAAGAATTTGGCGATGATCAATAGCATGATTGCGTATATCTTCTTGGTGGAAGCAATCACGCAACAGATTGAAAATAGACTCTAAGGTTTGCGGTTGTTCATCAATAGGAGGGACGAAATCAACAGGATGAGTGTTGGAGTTTGATGATGAGTTATAAGGTAGAAGCATAATTGGCTCAACTCGTCAAATTCTATTAAGTTATAAATGTTCCTCAAGATTTGGATAAGTATCCAAAGAAATCTCGAAATAGCTAAAATTGGTTGGCAAGTACATGGCATATAGTAGTGGACGCCATTTCTTGCGACATTGAACCATTTGAGATAAGATGGTCTGGGGTACATTGAAGTTAATGTCGAAATGCAAGTGATATAAAGCTGACAATTCTAGATAAGAGACCTCATTAAAGTAAGTCTTCTTTGGTAGAAAGGTTAAAAAGATAATACAATGCATTTCAAAGAAGTGACCATTCAAATATCTAGCATAAAATTTTTCAGATGGACATTCAAGAGGGTGACAAATGATATTTTTGAAAAATCTAGTGTTAAGCCATGGTCGAATTGAACTTGCTTGATGTTGACTAAGGTTTGTCCATCAGCGGAAATGCGTAGGATTTTATCCAAGTCATTCGCATCAAATTCAATAGGAATGCCATGAACTCTAGATAAAAAAGTGTCATGTTCATATGTTAAGTTACAATAGAACATTTGAATAGCATTGGTGTAAATATTGGTACGGGTCATAACAAATTCTTCGAGTTGAAGTTTTTGAAGAATAGGTAGATGGTCTTTGTATTGGGAAAAAAATCCATAGGATGGCCAAAACAGATATGTCTCTTGGATAAGTCATTAAACCAATCATTTAAAATTTTGAGGCTTCGAAAGGTGAAACCGTCGAATTATCCTATCTGTGGTATAACGGGACAAAAGAGAGATTCAGAAAAGGAATCTATTTTCTTTTTAGGGGCCATTGGGAAAGGATATAGGAGGAAAAGTTAAGTTTATTTATGGAGGTGGGATAATTTTTGTTGATTTGAATGAATGAGCAACGAAATAATCTATATATAGATTTACAGAAACCTAAATTAGGAAGAGAATTAAATGATATAGCATATTCTAGAATTAAACTGACCAAGTTTGACCCGAATTATGTTGACATTTATTTCCAGAATCTCAATGTAACTTTAATCGATATTATGTCTTTCTTGAATTAATATAAATACAGAATAATAAGTGTTGAACTTAAATCGTACATTTTTAAGATTTTAAATTATCTCAGAGTAGCTGTAGGGGCCGGATCTCAGCTGATGGTGGTCCGAAGACACTTAAATATTGTGTCGCTTAAGGTTATTTATGCCTTTTTGGACAGAAGGGCCCTTTCGGCTTGTATCCAAATTTTCAAAACTCTTTGAAAAGTGTGATAAAAATTTGTAAAGCATCTTATGATTCTTATATTTTATCAGAATCCAAAATATTTAATTCTCGACGGATAAAGTTGAATCGATCTTCAGCTAAAGGTTTAGTAAAGATGTCTGCTAATTGATGATTCGTGTCCACATACTCTAAACAAATATCTTCGTGTAATTGATGATCCCTTAGAAAATGATGACAGATTTCTATGTGCTTAGTGTGTCAGTGGCATACTAGATTTTTAGTGAGATTAATAGTGCTAATGTTATCACAAAAAATAGGAGTGTTCTTATAGTGCAGATCGAAGTCTTCTAGGGTTTGCTTCATCCATAAAATTTGAGCACAACAACGTCCTAGGGTGATATACTCTGCCTTAGTTATTGATAATGCAACAAAATTTTTATTTCTTGTTAAACCAGGAGACTAGAGACTTTTCCTAGAAAATGACACGTATCGCTTGTGCTTTTTCAATCGACCTTGCATCCAGAAAAATCAGCATCCGAGTAACCAGCAAGGTCAAAGGACGTGGTTTTGGGATACCATATCCTATCGACAAAGTACCTTTAAGGTATCTAAATATATGCTTAACTGCGCACAAATGTGATTCCTTAGGATTAGCCTGATATCTAGCACAATGGTATACAACAAACATAATGTCTGGGCAACTAGCAGTTAGATATAACAAACTAACAATCATACCTCGATACTTACTTATGTCTATTAGTTTACTGCTATCATCAAGGTCAAGCTTAGTAGATGTTGCCATTGGACTTTTGATAGGCTTTGCATTGTCTATGTCAAACTTTTTGAGCAAATCCTTCGTGTACTTAGCCTGATGGATAATAGTTCCTTGTGAATCTTGTTTGATTTGCAATCCTAGGAAGAAAGTCAGTTCTCCCATCATGCTTACCTCAAATTTACTCTGCATACACTTAGCAAACTTGTTACATAGCATCTCATTAGTAGATCCAAATATGATATTGTCACACCCCAGTCCCAAAGTACACAGAACTAGGCCATGTGACAATAGCCAGTTGTCACATCTCTGAGGATGTCCCAATTTAATGGATCCTTACGAAGAGTGCTACGCTATCCTAAGTAGTAACATGTCCCATATATATGTATCAGCAACAAGTAATCTAATCTCATCCATAATATAAAATAGCAAGAAGTATTAAATAAACTGCTGGAAGATAAACACCAGTCTCAAGATATCATAGTACAACCAAGAATGTCTGGTGGGAACAAACCCACTACTATGACGAAATAAAAGTACTAAAATGATAGATAAAAAGATAATGACTAGGGCATCAGCACTCTAGCTAACGATGCTTCCAATCCTAGGCAGAAGGCCTACCAAGTGATCATGAAAACTCTGACGGTAACACCTCTAGCTCCTCTGCGGTAGCGAACCTCGTCTCCTGTCCTGGGCCATACACTGTGGGGTAATATGCCTCGTCCAAATCTGGAAAGGTACCAGGTCCTCAGAGGGACGTAATAAGATACATAGAAGCATGCCATATATAAATACTGAATAAAGTAAATACAATAAAAGGGTGTACTAACCATCTAAGTGAATGCAATGTGAGGACAACGGTAAGTATATGGGAAGGTGTAGGCAAGACATATGCTGACATAATTTACCAGTCGTGACAACCGACTAGTATATGCCAAACATGCCCCCTATAACACGGGCGCAGGAATACAATAACGTCCAACGTTCTATAGAGTGTGGTAACTGCAATAACACCAAGTAACATCCAACACTCTACAGAATGTGGTATCAGTAATATATATACGTCTGTATCACTCCGTCGAGTGCGATATCTGTATAAAGGAGTGGGGTGTCCCATATGCCTACTAGTCGTCCTCCCCGTCCAATATAGATATACAAGTCAAATACTCGACGTGCATACCCCGTATCTAAATGCCAACTCTCTACACTAAAATAATCCTGAATTATTTACTAACCATGATGCACGTCACACTCGCCGATAGCTAGTCGAGCACGCGAACCCGTATCCCAATCATGAGATTGTCACTATGAATACGTGTAAAAGTGCCAGGTCTTGGAAGATATCAGAGTATCCTCCAATGGGGTGAGTCAACTACGAACTAGGTCAAGCATACTAATCATCGACGTATCCGTCGATAGCACCCGAGTCAATTTCGGACGCGCACAGTTGTATAAAAGGAAAGCAACAAGAATACAATACAATATATACATAATTTAAATTAGATAGTAAATATGGCAAGGTATCTTGCCTGAGTCCTCAAGATATGAATGCCAGTAGCCTGCTCCTGCAGAATCTCCTAGCTGATCCAATGACCCTAAACATACAATATAATATAGAAATTCTACATCAGACACTAACACAAAACATACATAATTTACGATGCTGCTCTTCGGTACTATCGCAAGATCACGGTTGATCGAATACTGCGTCACGTATGCACGTAGCTAGGGTGTACACGCATTCTGTCCTTGTTTAACGTACATCTTAAGACAATAATTCTGCGTTATCGGTTTACGAAACTACATTACTCCTTGTTGAATTACCCGCCATTTATTTCCATGTTAATTGCACTAGGTAAATGTCCATATTTCTGGTAAATTATAAGTGCTTATAACAAGTCTGACTATTAGGGTAATTATCATCTATTAATTACTGTTTTAAATTAATTTAGCATATATACTCATATCTAGGGTTCCACATAATTGATTTTGTGTCCACGTACGACGCACGACACAACTCGATGACACGATGATACAACCATGCATGTTACTATGGAGAAGAGATCCACGAGGTTTACCTATTCGAGTTTGATCGTGGGGCCTGTGCTCGAACTCTGGACGTTCTCCGGCAAGGGGAGCTCCGACGTCGACGGCGGTGAGCAGCAGCGGCAGCGGCAGTACAGCGCTGTAGTAGCCGCAAAAGCAACGACAGTCCTCGGCGGCGGCAGTTGTCGTATCGAGGCAGCGTGGGGGTAGCCGTCGGGTCGAGGCGGCACGGGGGGTCGGGCGGTCAATGGTGGGTGAAGGTGTTGTGGTCGGTCGGGAGCAGTCGGGGCAGTCGGGTTAGGCGGGGGATGTTGATGATGGGATTGGTGATGGTGAGGTTGAGGGCAGTTGCAGGCGGCCTGAGGGGTGGTCCGACGTTGAGGGGCGGTGGACTGAGGTGCTGTGGAGGTGGCGGACTGAGATGGCGGGGGAGTCGTCCGGCCGGGGTGGGGGATGGTTGCTCGGGTGAGGCTCGGCTAGGGTTTGCTAGGTTTGAAGTTAGGGATGATAGTGATCTAGAGTTTCAAAGGGTGAGAAAATATGTTTATATATGGGGATTTGTGGGTTTCTCTTGGGACTTGGGCATATCCGGCCTGGTTGGGGTGGGGCAGGTCCACGTAGCAGAGTGCCTGTGGGCTTGGTTAGATTTTGTTGAGGTGAAATTGGCCTCAAATTTAATTAAATTAATAAATGCAAGGCGTTCTCTTAAGGAATATTGCGTGGCTAAAATAAGATGCAATAATGAGTATCTAAGGTTGCACAATGGCCAGGGGGTAGTCTGGTATGTCTAAAAGATGTTCGTAAATTTGGGTAGAAGATATAAATGGTGGGGTGCTCCAACCTCGAAGCAATGGCAAGGTGTATTAAGACGTATAGTTGACGCACATTAATCCTAATTAATTCCAAATTAATCCTACTCTATTGATTTAATTCCAATTAATCCTGAATTGGTCGAGGGAGTTTACAATCTATCCTCCTTAGAGCATTTCGTCCTCGAAATTAAAATATACACATGGTAAGAAATACTGACTGAATTTAAAATGCAAAAATGTACCTAGTCCTTCGAAGAGGTGGGGATAGTGCTGTCAAATATCCTCATCGCGTTCCCAAGTCGACTCTTCTGGTGTATGATGTCTCCATGCGACGCGAACTAGGGGGATAGTCTGACCTCGCAGTACCATCTCGCTCCTGTCCCGGATCTCAACAGGCTCCTCTTGGTATGACAAAGTCAGGCCGACGGTGATCTCTGAATGGTCAAGTACATGACTCGGGTATGATATGTACCTCCTTAGCTGAGATACATGGAAGACGTCGTGGACTCCTTCCAAAGTCTTCAGTAAGGCAAACCTGTAAGCAACCTCTCCGACGTATTCTAACACATCGAATGGTCCGATGTACCTCGGACTCAGCTTTCCTCTGCTTCTGAATCTGATAGTCCCGCGAGTAGGCGAGATCTTTAGAAATACGTAATCTCCAACCTGGAATTCTAAGGGTCATCGATGCGCATTAGCCCAATGCTTCTGTCGGTCATGTGCTGCTCGTAGGTGTCCTTGGATCTTTTTCACCTTTTCCACTGTACGAACAACCAACTCGGGGCCAAGAATCTGTCTCTCGCCTATATCGCTCCAACATATAGGGGAACGACACTTCCTGCCATACAACGCTTCATAGGGAGCCATCTGGATGCTTGCTTCATAGCTGTTGTTGTTGAAAAACTCGACCAAATGCAAATGGTCCTCCCATGATCCTCCGAAGTCAAGCATGCACGCTCTTAAAATGCCTTCCAATGTCTGAATGGTGTGCTCCGACTGGCCATATGTTTTTGGGTGATACGCTGTGCTAAACTTCAGGCGGGTACAGAGACTATCTTGTATACTCCGCCAAAAGTAAGACGTAAACCTCGTATCCCTGCCAGACACGATACTAACTGGCACTCCGTGTAGGCGCACAATCTTTCTCATGTACATGTCTGCTAAGAACTTCGTCGATTGTCCAACTCTGAAGGGTAAAAAGTGTGCGGACTTGGTGAGTCTATCTACGATTACCCATACTGCATTGCAACCACTAGGACTCCTCGGAAAGCCCGTAACAAAGTCCATAGTGATGTGCTCCCATTTTCATTCCGGTATCGAAAGCAGTTGGAGCAAACCTGCAGATCTCTAATGCTCTGCCATGACTTGCTGACACACCAAGCACTTTGCCACAAAATAGGCTATTTCTCTCTTCACTCCATGCCACCAGTAGTACTGTCTCAAGTCTCTGTACATTTTCATACCTCCTGGATGAATGGAATAGGTTAAACTGTGTGCTGCTGTCATCAACTCATGACGAAGTTCTCCATTTGGAATATAGAGGCAATCTCCACATCTCAAGGTTTTGTCTTCATGTATACGCAGTCCTGTCTGTATTCCAGCCTCTATCCTTTGTCTAAGCCTCTGAAATCTGGCATCTGTCGATAAAGCAGCCTTGATACTCTCCACTAAAGTCGACTACAACTGATAACTCGACACCTGTCTGTCCACTCCGGGCATAACGACTTCTATACCCATCTGTTTTAGCTCTCTCAAAAGATGTTGTTGGGTAGTCAAGAAGAATGCCATGGGTCTTCTGCTCAACGTGTCAGCTACTACGTTGGCCTTTCTCGGGTGGTACTGCAGCTCAATCTCGAAGTCTGTCATCACTTCGAGCCAACGTCTCTGCCTCTAATTTAGGTCCTTCTGGGTGTAGACGTACTTCAGGCTTTTATGATCAGTGAATATTTCCACTATCTCTCCATATAAGTAGTGTCTCCAAAGCTTCAAAGCAAAGATTACTGCTGTAAGCTCCAAGTCATGAGTGGGATAGTTCTTCTCGTGGGTCCTTAATTGCCTAGCGGCATAGGCTGCAACCTTTCCATGCTGCATCAGGACACATCCTAATCCTTTCCCGGATGTATCGCTATAGATCACGAATCCTCCGGGTCCAGAAGGTATGGTCAAGATAGGTGCTGTAGTCAAACGCTTATTCAGCTCATCGAATGCCTTTTGATACTCCTCTGTCCAAGTGAACTCATGCTCCTTACAGGTCAAGCATGTCATCGGCTCTGCAATCTCCTCGAAGTTCTCCACGAACCTCCGATAATATCTGGCAATTCCTAGGAAACTCCTGACCTCTGAGATATTAGTAGGGGTTGGCCATGTCTCTATTGATGAAATCTTTGCCGGATCTACTGAAATACCATCTCCTGAGATGACGTGTCCAAGAAAAGTGACACGATCTAGGACAAACTCGTACTTGTTCAGCTTGACATAATGCCTCTCTCTCCTCAGCGTCTCTAACACTAGTCTCAGATGCTCTTCGTGCTCCTCGTAGCTCTTTGAATACACCAAGATGTCGTCGATGAAAACTACCATAAACCGGTCTAAGTATTGGTGGAATACTCTGTTCATCAAGTTCATAAATACAACAGGTGCATTCGTTAGTCCAAAAGGCATCACTAAGAACTTGTAGTGACCATAACGAGTCATGAATGCTGTCTTTTGAATGTCTTCTCTTCGCACCTTCACTTGGTGATAACCCGATCTCAAGTCAATCTTTGTGAACACCACTGCTCCTATTAGCTGGTCGAATAAATCATCAATCCGCGGTAGGGGGTACTTGTTCTTGATAGTCAAAGCATTAAGGGCTCTGTAATCAATAAACATACGTACTGTTCCATCTTTCTTAGGTACAAACAGCACTGGTGCTCCCCAAGGTGATGCACTAGGATGGATAAATCCCTTGCTCTACAACTCCTCTAATTGTAGCTTCAGCTCATCTAACTTCTTCTTCGACAATCGGTATACATTAGAAGATACCGGTGCTGCTCTGGGTACTAGCTCAATGGTGAACTCCACATCTCTATCTGGTGGTAAGCCTGGCAATTCTTCCGGAAAAACATCCTCGAATTCTGCAACTATTGGCGGAGGTACCATCTCCATAGCCATGTAGGCTCCAGCTATCTGCCCTACTCCTTGTTCGACGGTCCCTCGCATGTACTCAAATTCTGGTTGATCTGGCGGTCTAAAAGTGATGCTACCCTTCCGGCAATTCAGTATGGCATTATACTGGCTTAACCAGTCCATGCCTAGCACAACATCAAAGTATGGCATAGGTAATACCAAGAATCGCGCTCTCATCTCTCTACCACATACGACTACCGAGCACGTTCTGATAGTGCTGGTAACCGGCACTATACCTCCTCCGGTAAGAATTTTCCAACTCTTAGGTAAGGGGGAAGTAGCTACCCTATGTATTGCTACAAATCTACTAGATATAAATGATAATTTAGCTCCAGAATCAAACAGTGCAGTTGCAGGTAATGATGCAACTAAAATAGTACCTGTGATAGCTTTTCCTTCTGTTTCCTTCTCAGTAGCTGCTAATGCGAAGTCCTGTTTGTGCCTCCGTCCTCTTGTCTGCTGTCGGGTTCGGTCGAACTGTACCTCCTGTGGGGCCAAGGGTGGTCCCCTCTGAAATTCTCGGGTGCTGGTGGGCGCTGGCCTTCTGGTGGGGGTAGTATCCTCGGGACTGGTGCTGCTGGCCTCTGCCCTGTCTGCGGTGCTGCCTCTCTGCGCTGTGGGCAATCACTGACAAGGTGCTGACTTGATCCACATATTATGCACAATCCCAGCTTCTTTCGACAATCTTTAATGACGTGTCCCTTTTTGCCACAATGGTGACAAGTCGGGAGCTCCTTCGGCTGATATGGTGCTGTCCTCTGCTGTGTCTGTGCTCCGGGACGTCGGATCGGTCCTCCTACTCTGGGCTGGGCTTTGGCTGGTGTAGTCGTGCTGGAACATATAGCTCCTCTCACGATGGCCTCCTGGATCCTCGCCTCTACAAGAACCTCTTCATAAGAAATCCTCGCCTGTGTGGTGGTATACCTCTGTAGCTCAAAATTGAGGCCGTGATGAAATCTCTAGGCTCTCTCGAGATCATTGGGTATCAGGACGACACCAAATCTGCTAAGGCCGCTGAACTCCGCATCATAGGCATCAACAGTCATATTTCTCTGCTCTAGATGTAGGAACTGGGAATACAGGGCATTTCTGACTGTAGCTAGAAAATACTTCGCATTGAATTACTCTAAGAACTGTTCCCAAGTCTGGTTCTTACCTATACTGCGCTCAATAGAATCCTACCAGTGATGGACGTTGCCTTTTAGTTGGGCCCTCACTGCGGTCATCCAAAGGTCTGGATGTAGTTGTGAAGCCTCTAATAGCATATCCGTGTTGGCGACCCAATCAGAGATCTGTTCTGCAGTCTTATTGCCTGAGAAAGTATCTGGTCCCATCAGTCGGAACCATCTAACAGTGCCACCTGTCTGGGCTGGTGGGGGTGCTGGTACGGGTGCTGGGACAGGTGTCCTCTCTAGTACTGCCATCAAACTCTGTCTCCATGTCTCTGTCTGATGCCACTATGCTTGCATCATGGTTTGAAAGAACTGAAGCATTTGTGGCTGTCCATCTAGCTGTGGCATCTGGGGTATGTAGGGTGAAGGTGGTGGTAATGGAACCTCTGGCTGTGCAGTAGGCGTCTCTTCAGATGTCGGCCTCTCAGTTTGCAGCATCGGTGTGGCTCCTGAGGTCTGTCCCTAAAAATGCTGTATGGGAATCGTCTGGGAAGTCTGTCCCCCCGGCTGCGGTGTAGGATCGCCCTGAGAAGTCTCGTGCCAATGTATCAGCGGGGTCTGTAGCGGGGGTTGCCCTTGGGGTACCTCCTCTCTTTGGGTGGTATTGTTTGGCACCGAGGCACTGGGTGCTCCTCGTCCACTACGCAAGTTCATCTTGCTGTAAAAGATAGGACTTCATTAGAAAGAGGACAGAATCAAATAAACAGGATGCATATATTTAGAAGTAACACGAAGGAAGCTCAAAAACGTACTCAGAGTGGATGAGACATAGTAATTTCTATCCTATTGCAGGCTCGCTAGGCATGTTACCATACCACAAGCGATAAAGTCGACCTGCATGGGCCACCACTAAAACCATATCATGCCCCAGTCCCAAAGTACACGGAACTAGGCTACGTGACAATAGCCAACTGTCACATCTCCGAGGATGTCCCAATTCAATGGATCCTTACGAAGAGTGCTACGCTGTCCTAAGTACTAACATGTTATATATGTATCAGCAACAAGTAATCTAATCTCATCCACAATATAAAACAGCAAGAAGTACTAAATAAACAGCTGAAAGATAAACACCAGTATCAAGATATCATAGTACAACCAAGAATGTCTGGTGGGAACAAACCCACTACTATGACAAAATAAAAGTACTGAAATGATAGATAAAAAGATAATGACTAGGGCATCAACACTCTAGCTAACGATGCTCCCAATCCTAGGCAGAAGGCTTACCAAGTGAACACGGAAACTCTGAAGGTAACACCTCTGGCTCCTCTGCGGTAGCGAACCTCGTCTCCTGTCCTGGGCCGTACACTGTGGGGTAATATACCTCGTCCAAATCTGAAAAGGTACCAGGTCCTCAGAGGGACGTAACAAGATATATAGAAGCATGCCATATATAAATACTGAATAAAGTAAATATAATAAAAGGGTGTACTAACCATCTAAGTGAATGCAATGTGAGGACAACGGTGAGTATATGAGAAGGTGTAAGCTAGATATATGCTGACGTAATTCAGCAGTCATGACAATTGTCTAGTATATGCCACACATGCCCCCTATAACACGGGTGCAGGAATACAATAACGTCCAACGTTCTATAGAGTGTGGTAACTGCAATAACACCAGGTAACGTCCAACACTCTACACAATGTGGTATCAGTAATATATAAACGTTCGTATCACTCCGTTGAGTGCGGTGTCTGTATAAAGGAGTGGGGTGTCCCATATGCCTACTAGTCGTCCTTCCCGTCCAATATAGATATACAAGTCAAATACTCGACGTGCATACCCCGTATCTAAATGCCAAGTCTCTACACTGAAATAATCTTGAATTACTTACTGACCATGATGCACGCCACACGCGCCGATAGCTAGTCGAGCACGCAAACCCGTATCCCAATCATCAGATTGTCACTATGAATACGTGTAAAAGTGTCAGGTCTTGAAAGATATCAGAGTATCCTCCAATGGGGTGAGTCGACTACGAACTGGATCAAGTATACTAATCATCGACGTATCCGTCGATAGCACCCGAGTCAATCTCGGGTCGCACAGTTGTATAAAAGGAAAGCAACAAGAATACAATACAACATATGCATAATTTAAATTAGACAGTAAATATGGCAAGGTATCTTGCCTGAGTCCTCAAGATGTGAATGCCAATAGCCTGCTCCTGCAGTTTCTCCTGGCTGATCCAATGACCCTAAACATACAATATAATATAGAAATTCTATATCAGACACTAACGCAAAACATACATAATTTACGATGCTGCTCTTCGGTACAGTCGCAAGATCACGGTTGATCGAATACAGCGTCACATGTGTACGTAGCTAGGGTGTACACGCATTCTGTCCTCGGTTAACGTACATCTTGAGAAAATAATTCTACGTTATCGGTTTACGAAACTATATTACGCCTTGTTGAATTACCCACCATTTATTTCCATGTTAATTGCACTAGGTAAATGTCCATGTTTCTGGTAAATTATAAGTACTTATAATAGGTCCAACTATTAGGGTAATTATCATCTATTAATTACTATTTTAAATTAATTTAGCATATATACTCATATCTAGGGTTCCACATAATTGGTTTTATGTCCACGTACGACGCACGACATAACTCGATGACACGATGATATAACCATGCATGTTACCATGGAGAAGAGATCCACGAGGTTTACCTATTCGAGGTTGATCGTGGGGCCTATGCTCAAACTCTGGACGTTCTCCGACGAGGGGAGCTCCGGCATGGACGGTAGTGAGCAGCAGCGGCAGCGGCAGTACAGCGCTGTAGTTGCCGCAGCAACAGCAGCAGTCCTCAGCGGCGGCAGTTGTCGGGTTGAGGCAGCGCGGGGGTGGCCGTCGGGTCGAGGGGCGTGGGGGGTCGGGCGGTCAATGGTGGGTGAAGGTGTTGTGGGCGGTCGGGGTAGTCGGGTTAGGCAGGGGATGATGATGATGGGATTGGTGATGGTGAGGGTGAGGGCGGTTGCAGGCGGCCTGTGGGGTGGTCCGGCGTTGAGGGGCGGTGGACTGAGGTGCTGTGGAGGTGGCGGACTGAGATGGCTGGGGAGTCGTCCGGCCGGGTGGTAGATGGTTGCTCGGGTGAGGCTCGGCTAAGGTTTGCTAGGTTTAAAGTTAGGGATGATGGTGATCTAGGGTTTCAAAGGGTGAGAAAGTGTGTTTATATTTGGGGATTTTTGGATTGCTCTTGGGACTTGGGCCTGTCCGGCCTGGTTGGGGTGGGGCTGGTCCACGTAGCGGAGTGCTTGTGGGCTTGGTTAGGTTTGGTTGAGGTAAAATTAGCCTCGAATTTAATTAAATTAATAAATGCAAGACGTTCTCTTAAGGAATATTGCGTGGCTAAAATGAGATGCAATAATGAATATCTAAGGTTGCACAATGGCCAGGGGGTAGTCTGGTATGTCTAAATGATGTTTGTGAATTTGGGTGGAAGATACAAATGGTGGGGTGCTCCAACCTCGAAGCAACGGCAAGGTGTATTAAGACGTATAGTTGACGCACATTAATCCTAATTAATTCCAAATTAATCCTAGTCTCTTGATTTAATTCCATTTAATCCTGAATTGGTCGAAGGGGTTTACAGATATCATCAACATATATTTGCACTAATAACAAAGAATCAGCAGAAGATTTTATAAAAAGGGTAGTATCAATTTTTCCTTTCGAAAAATCGTTTCATAGTAAAAAGAGGCTAAGTCGTTCATACCAAGCACGAAGGGCTTGTTTGAGTCTGTATAGTGCCTTTCATAACTTGAATACGTGGTCAGGGTGTTTGAAATCTTCAAAACCAGGGGGTTGTTTAACAAAATTATTTTCTTTGGTAACTCCATTTAAAAAATCAATTTTAACATCCATTTGAAAAAGTTTAAAGTTATGGAAACTAGCAAAAGCGCAAAGCATTCGGATAGATTCTAGTCTATCAACAAGAGCATAGGTCTCGTCATAGTCGATACCTTCCTCTTGGTTGTATCCTTGAGCTACGAGGCGTGCTTTGTTACGTATAATTGAACCATCCTTATTTAATTTATTTCAAAAAACCATTTAGTACCAATAATCGGATAATCATTAGGTTTAGGAATAATTTCCCAAACTTGATTGTGTTCAAATTGGTTGAGTTTCACTTGCATAGCAGAAATCTAAAATTCATCAGCAAAAGCTTTATCAGTATTTTTAGGTTTTATTTAAGAAATAAAAGCAACATTTATAATTTTATCTCTATTTGAGGAATGTGTACTTACACCTTTCGATACATCACCTATTACCAAGTCCTCAGGATGATCTGTGGAGAACTTTAGTCTCCTTGGCAGACTTTTTGGAAGACTTGTACTGTTTGTATCTTCTGATGTCTTGTTGGTTGCGGGATGACTACCTTTATCGTCGCTGTCGTTTAGTGCTTGAGTGTTGTGTTCATCAAATATAACATTGATTGATTCTTCAATAGTCAATGAGGTTTTGTTGAATACTCTGAATCCTTTACTTTTGGCGGCATAACCTAGAAAAATACCTTCATCGGCCTTTGAGTCAAATTTTCCAAGATTATCTTTGGTATTAGGAATAAAACATTTGTAGCAAAAAAATATTAAAGTAACTAATTGTGGGGATTCTACCAAACCAAAGTTCATAGGGGATTTCTTCAATATAGTTTGAATAAGTACCATATTCAAAATATGGCATGAAGTACTTACAGCTTTAGCCTAAAAGTATTTCGGAAGGTTATACTGATTTAACAAGAATCTAGCCATATTGCAAAGAGTTCTATTCTTTCGCTCTACAACACCATTTTGTTGTGGAGTTCTAGGACAAGAAAATTCATGAGAGAAATCATTTTCATTGCAAAATCTTTTAAAATCACTATTTTTGAATTGGCCTCCATGATCACTTCGGATACGAGTAATCGTGAAAACTTTTTCGTTTTAAACCTTTTTGCAAAAAATGACAAATTCAGAAGATGCTTTATTTTTTTCAAGAAAATAAACCCATGTGTATCTAGAAAAATCATCAACAATAACATAAGCATAAAGCTTACCGCCAAGACTGGCGACTCTACTGGGTCCAAAAAAGTCCATATGCAAGAGTTGTAGAGGTCTAGATGTATTTACAAAGTTGATTTATTTAAAGGAAGATTTAGTAGCTTTAATCTTTTCACAGTCAGCACATACCATATCGTTCTTGAAAGTAATCTCTGGTAAGCCTCTTACGAGTTTCTTTCTAGATAGTCTTGCAATAGTGTCCATATTTGCGTGTCCTAAACATATATGCACTAGCCAGTTGTCATCTTTGTTAGCGTATAGACATTTTTCTGCATTCTCAGTATCTTTTGCAAGATAGAAAATATATATATTGTCTTCCCTGATCCCTTCAAAGATAACCTTAGTAGTGGATCTTTCATAAATAGAATATTTATTTTTAATAAAGTTAATACTATAACCATGGTCAGCTAGATGACTGATGCTGAGTAGGTTATGTTTTAATTTCGTTACTAGACAAACATCTTTTATGATAGGATAGGGAGGAATACATATATTACCATTACAAATAATGTATCCTATGAGGTTATTGCCGAAGGAGACATAACCTTCTTTCTTTATCGATAGGGTTGCAAATAGGTTAGAATCACCAGTCATATGTCGTGAGAGACCACTATCGAGAATCTACTTGCTTCTAGCAAGAGAGGGTTGGTCCACCTACAAAACGAGTTGTAGATGTAACCCTTGGTACCCATTTCCTTGAGGGTCCTACTATGCTAGTTTTTGGTACCCATGCATAAACATTCATATCTACTAACTTCCTTGTTCTACAGAATCTAGATATATGTCCTTTCTTACCATATTATATATGTTTGTGTGAAGCAGTTCTTTGTGGTCTATGTGGATAGAATGCATGATTGTTTGGGACAATTCTTTGCGATCTTCGTGGATATTTATAATAGAATGCATGATTATGTTTGGTTTTATGTGCATGATGTGTTCTGAACATATGATTGCAAGAACTGTTATGTATGTAGAAAGGATTATAGTTGTGAGTATTCTTTTGTCTTGCTACGTGTCTCCTGTTAGATTGGGTGGAGGTTTGTTCGATCTGTTTACCCAATCTAATCTCTAACTTTTTAGAGGTAGCATATACTTCATCATATTTAGCAGTGAGAGCATCTATTCTATATGCAACATTGGAGTACTTCTTCTTTTCAGATTCGAGTTCTTCCTTAAGTTTAGCTTTCTCTTGAGAGCTCTTTTCAAGACTAGCTAGTGCCTCATGGAGGTTAAGCTTAAGTCTAGAATTCTCGTCTGAATCGTTTGAGGTATCCTTTACTACACTTAGTACATATGTTAGTCTTTTTATTTTAGTTTGACATTCTTGAACATCTTTCTTAGCATGCTTGTAATTATTTCTAAGTTTTCCAAAATTATCAAGAAGATAACAAAAAGCATTACCTAGTTCACCAAAAGTAAAATTATCATAAGAGTTGTTATCCGTTACCTGATCAGCTAACGCCATGAAGCATAGGTTTGCTGCTTCTCGAGGATTCTCTTCTTTGAATTCACTAGCTTTACTTTCGTGCCAAATACTAGTGTTTGTATATTTCCGTGATGATGTTCTTCTGGATGAGTAATTATGGCAATTTTGTTTTCTTAGGGTTGGACAATCTTTCTTTATATGTCATATCTTCTTATAGTTGTAGCATATAGGCTCTTCATCACTGTTGTTAGTTGGCTCCTTCTTCTTTGATTTCTCAAGATTTAGAAATTTTCTGAAGTTTCTGGTGGTCAGGGCTACTTCCTCATCTTGAGACTCATTATTGTCGGAGTTGTAGTTGGTGACCTTTTTATGACGTACCTTAAAAGCAATCGTCTTTTCCTTGTGAGTGGGTTCTTCAAATTCCTTGGGATCTAGCTGGTGAGTCATCAGCTTGCCCATAAGCGTCTTGAGGGTCATCGTGGTAAGATCATTCCCTTCTTTGATTGTAGTAGCCTTCGAATTACAAATTTTGGTGAGTCCCCTAAGTACCTTATGAATCTTCTCATGATTGTTGTACTCCTTGCCAAGTGATAATAGAGGGTTGACGATGTCGAGGATTCTCTTAAAATTTTGAGTAATTATCTCATTTTGCTTCATCTTGAATGATTCATATTCTTGTATTGGACGACTTATTTTTTATTCATTCACTTGGGAGGTTCCTTCATGAGTGGCCTCAAAAAGTTTTCGTACTTCGTGCGAAGTTTCACAAGTGGAGAGACTGTTAGATTTAATTCTGTCTACAGCACAAAATAGAGCGTTAATAGCTTTAGCATCAAGACTAGCTTATTTTTTTTCGGTATCTGTGTACTTATTATGAGGCTTCTCTACAAGGTTACCATCTATGATTATTCTATGTGGCTTCTTGTATCCTTCTACTATTACAGCCCAAAGGTCAAAATCAAGTAACTTTAGGTAGAGGGTCATACGTGTCTTCCAGTACGTGTAGTTAGTACCATCAAATAAGGGTAGCCTATTTGTGCACTGGCCTTCACCATTGTTGGTGTGGATAGATCTAACAGTTGCTATAAGTCTCTTAGGATGTTAAGCCAATTATCAAGAGAACTAGCTCTGATACCAATTGAAGGACCGTGAGGCAACTCTAGAGAGGGGTGAATAAAGTACAGCGGAATAATCTACCCAATTTTAGATTATCAGAATAAAGGCAGTTACTAACTAACAGTGTATACAAAGACAATAAAGTAAAGCAGTAAAGTAGAGAGAGAAAGCAAACACAAACACCAAGATGTATACTGGTTTTCCTCTGAGAGAACTAGCCCAGTCCCGAGAACTCAAGCTCAGAGTTTTATCTACTATAATTACCAATAGTGAATCACAAGCTTTGATCCGAAGGCTTACCACTTCTTTACATTATGAGGTTTAATCCAAAGTCTCACAACTTCACATCTTAGAAAGAGAGAGTAACTAATGGAACAAAGCTCTTTACAACTCTGAAGACTTCTAGACCGAGATCGCACTTGGCACTAGGAAGGCTAGGGAGTTGCTCTTTGAGAAAGAAAAGTTAAGGCTTTAGAGGTTTGCTCATAATAGGATAGAAGATTAAAGAATGGTTGAGTGAGTAAGAATAAAGAATTCTAATCCTATTTATACGGTGTAGGCAAACAAAATTCGGCCAAAATTCGGATAGGTTTAATTTAAATTTCCAACCGTTGGGCCAAGAAATCAGGAGCTAATTGAACTGTTTGATTTTATACCAAAATAGTAACCGAGTTCGGCACGAGTTCGGTCCGAGTTTGGTCCCTAAGCATAATAGACTTTGTAAATGAATATGGCCTGATTTTGTGGATAGGTTCTTTGGTTTATTTGAGTGGACTAGCTATCTGGGTATAGGTATTTAGGTTTTGCCAGTGCGACTAAGCTTACATCAGTCCTAGACTTAAAATATGAAAGATTACATTAAAATAGACGAAATACAGACGATATTTAATAGCAATGTTGAGGCTTCAGATCGTAATAAATTAATATATGGTTTAGTTAACTATCAAAATCAAGTTGACTGAGACCGGATGGGCCAACAAGTGAGGCTTGGTGGTAGTAGAGTAGGTCTTCATTCCAGACTTTGTACTCACCCCAGACCTGATTAACTATCAGCTTAGAGTTGTCATAGGCTTCTAGGTAGTATACTCCTACTTGTTTGGCGAGTTGGAGCCCAATGACGAGGGTGTTATACTCTGCCACATTATTGGAGCACGGCTTAATGAGAGAGTAGGCGAGGTTGATAACCAGATTATCTAAGAAGATCAACACGATCCTGACTCTAGCGACGTTGTCGCCCTTGGGCCCTGTTCTTGAAGCACCGTCGAACAACATCCACCAAACGACTTTTGTGCTTGTTATATTGGAGTCTGCCACTTCGTTCGAAATTTTAACATAAAGCATCGAGATTTTTGGCACTCGATAGGCAGCCAGGAAGTTGGCTAATGCTTGGCCCTTGACAACTTTTTGCGGAATAAATACCATATCGTATGGTGAAAGTAGTATTGCCCACGTAGCCAGGCGGGAGTTGAGTGTCCCGGATGAAGTCATGAGCACCTTGAGTGGGTTGACCCATGACATCACATCGATCGTTTGTCCTGTCATGTAATGCCAAATTTTTAGATAGCAAAGACTAGAGCAAGGCACTCCTTCTCGACGGGATTGTATATGTACTCCGTACCGACCATCATCCTTCTGAGATAGTAGATGGCCTGCTCGTGACCTGCATCACTCTTCTGAGCTAGCAAAGCGCTAAGAGAGTGATCCATTGCTCGTACATAGAGCATAAAGGACTTTCCCATAACTTGGGCTACCTATATTGGAGGGCTCATGAGGTATTCCTTGATGTCGACGAAGGCACGCTGACATTCTTCGTTCCAGACAAAGCAGACTCCCTTCTTCATAAGATGAGTGAATGGATGACAATGTCCAGAGAGTTTCGATATGAACATCCTGATATAGGCCAGTCTTCCTTGAAGGCCATGAAGTTCTCTGAGGTTCTTCGGTCGGCGCTTTTCAATAAATTCTTTAGTCTTGTCAGGGTCCACGTGGATACCCTTCAAAGTTATGATAAAACCTAGAAATTTTCCGCTAGAGACTTCCAGGAAAGATTTGGTATGATTCATCTTGAGCTGGTGAGAACGCATGAGGTCGAACACAGTCTTCAAGTCCTGGAGGTGATCATCTTTGGAGCGACTATTGACGGTGATGTCATCAACATAACACTCGACCGTCTTACATAGATGCCTACAAAAGATGGTTCTCATCGCTCAC
This sequence comes from Iris macrosiphon, assembly GCA_036927795.1. Taxonomy (NCBI): domain Eukaryota; kingdom Viridiplantae; phylum Streptophyta; class Magnoliopsida; order Asparagales; family Iridaceae; genus Iris; species Iris macrosiphon. The sequence goes on from JAYESA010000008.1 coordinate 86,007,703, forward strand.
TGGTATGCAGCACCCGTGTTCTTCAGACCAAAGGGCATGACTATGTAGCAGTACACTCTTATCGGTGTTTAAAATGATATATACTTCTCGTCGTCAGGAAATATCTTAATTTGATTATATCTTGAGAATCGTCCATGAAGGACATACGCTCGAAGCCACAATTGTTGTCGATCATTATGTTTGTGATTGGAAGAGGAAACTCGTCCTTAGGGCAGGCCAAGTTTAAATTACGAAATTCAATGCAGATCTGGATCTTTTCGTTCTTTTTGACGACGGGCACGATATTGGCTATCCAATCTGGATTTTTTTTCGTGGATAAAGCCACTAGCTATCAGTTTGTTGACTTCAGCTTCGATGATGTTCATAATGTCTGGTCAAAACTGTCGTTGCTGCTCTTGACAAGTTTAGCTCTCGGCAAGATGTTGAGTTTATGGACCGCAATTCGGGGGTCCAATCCCGGCATATTTTCGTAACTCTAGGAAAATATATCGATGTATTCCCTGACAAGTTGTAGCATGGATTCTCGATCCCCATTAGTCAAACTCTTGCTAATAAAAATAGGTTTAGGAGAGGATTCCTCGTCCAGATTAACTTGTATGACTTTGTCCTTAGTACGAGGTTCTTGTTATTCGAACCACATCTTCTATTGTGCGTCTAGGCATTGGGTCCACAGTTCTATTTTAAAGAGTTCCAGTGGATCCTCGTCGTCTACCTCAGGGTCAGCTGACACCAAGTTGGCAGACAATATTTGCTTTAGAATCTCCCCGTTACTGATGTCGGAGTCACAAGAGGAAGATTCTAAACTGTGAGAGCGTAACTCATCTTCTTTATCCGAGCCTTCGGAGGTTATGGGAGGCATGACAAACCCTAAGCCATGTCTAGTCTTATGATAGTAATCCTCGGACTTTCCTACAGGAGCCCATAGTCGTAGGGGCAGCCATCGACCTTTGCCGTAATTCAAGCCCTTAGCGGCTTTCAGATCATATCCCATCTTCTGGATGAGGTGCTTTATTAGCGAACTGTACCGGTTAAATAGTATCTTTTTGGTATCAAGCTCTGGCTCTAGTTCCTCTGGGATGAAGGATCGGGGACTTTCTACTCTGTTGAAGATGATGAGTTTGTCTCCCCTCTTTCTTCCAGGAACTATAAAGTAGGAGTTATGACTGCCGAAAATCCAGTTGACTGTATATGTGATAGTCACCTGTGTATGCAGGTGCAGGCCCAGACCGTGCTCTAGGAAATATAGTGCATAGAGATGTGCAATATCCGAGTAGTTCAAAGATAGCCCTTTATTGATGAAATAAGGTATCTCGTCTTCAGGAATTACATCGTCGAGAGAAAGGACATTAGCATGGGCGGCCACGTGCTCCTCCAGCTCATCTTTTTCGAGCACTACCCTAAGTGTGAGCGATGGCTTCAGAGGTTTCCTGCACAGCTTCACCACATGAGGTTCGAAAGTCATAATTTATGCCAGACCTTCCTTTAGTGATCGATTCGGTCTACGAAGGTGAACAATGAGAGGTTCAGGTGCTTTCTTGTGCAGTTTCACCTTGAATGGAGGAGCTATATCGGAAGTACGTGCTTCCAGATGGACTCTAAAGGGCTCTTCCGACGTTATCCCGGTATCTGCCTCATCATCGACATTATTGCCACCTTTATCCTGGTGGACTTGTTTGTAGAGGATCGAGTCAGAGTAATAGGCCTCGACCCCTTTAAATGGATCAACGTCGGCAAATTTAGTCTTAACGACGCTGTGATCATCAACGTACTTCAAGCACTAGTACAAGGTTGATGGTACGATCATGTATGGATTTATCCATGGATGTCCCAACAAGACATTGTAGGATACGTCTATGTCTATGACGTAGTAGGTGACCTCTGTTTTAAGTCACCGATCTAACATTTCAGGCGAATCTTGCCCCGGGGGTAGCTCCTTCCTGCGTAGAAGCCACTTATGGAAGTATTGGTTGCTGCCAGGCGATGCATCGGGATACCCAAGGTCTGAAGCAGACTCCGCAGGATGATTCTTATTGACGAGCCAGGGTCGATGTGCATCTGGTCCAGTTTGATGGCACCGATGTACCCTGTGTAATACAGAGGACGATTATGCCGATTGTTCTTCAGTAACATGTCTTGTTGAGAACGTGATATTGGGTATCGCCTCCATCACATTGTAGTGGGGGCATGCGGCAGGATCCTATGTTGGCGGCTTGACCTGGGTCAGGTAGGTGTCAGTATTCTGCAATGACAAACACAGAGGAACCCGAGTGTCTTTGGAGAGCCGGAGAAGCTCGAAGAGTGACAACTTCGCTGGAGTATTGGCGAGCTAGGCCAAGAAGTCAAAGTTGTAGGGTTTTTTTAGCCATTGAGCTGAATCTTTGTGCAGCAGTTTGTCGAAGCGAGTTTCTTTCTACTTGGACTTGTCCTATACTGGAGGCTGGGATGGACCCAGATTAGATGTTGCGGGCATGACTGTTGGAAGTGCACCATCGTTGGGGATGTCATACACTCACTGGTATGCCAGGACTGACCTTGTTGTTCCTGATATTGCTTCTTCGGACAGGATAAAAACCGTGTAGCAGAATTTAGACTTCTTGTCCCTAGTTGTCACGACCCGCACCCGGTATAGGGGCACGAGAGCGTGGGTACGTGCAGCCTACGCCGCAGCATCGGCAGTAGAACGCTGTCTAGGTCACAGTAATACTATATAACTAAACATCTGTCAATGATATCCATCTCCATAAGGAGGTCAATATACATCTCACAATAATCTCACAATGTAACTCAATCACAACAACTATAAAGCTCGATAAAGATAAAAGGAAATGACATAGTTGAACACCATGTCTCAAACATAAAGATAACTCGCAGTCTAGCTGTCCAACATAAGTCTCCAATTAAACTTAACTTAAGTCTAAACATAAACTGAAATAACCTCCATAAGTCTCAAGCATAAATAAATACGATCTAGAAAGCTGTAGGCAATGTCTCATCTAGAAGCATAGTCTCCTCTAGGATCTCTGATACATAGTCTGCATCTATACCTGGTCCGTAGTGCGTGGTACAGAAATCTTTAATATTCTCTAGAAAAATATCCAGTCATGATTGGAACAAAAATAGACCTCTAACAGCAGTTTCACATATATTGACAAAAACTAAAATACAGTGTAAAGAAATATAAGACAGAATAAAATACTGGCAATGAGAATTACTGGAACAAAGTACTGGAACATTATCATCAATATGCATCTGACAAGGAATAGAACTACAAGTGTACGCAAGTACAAAGAACTGGTATGTAAGTGTGTATAAGAACAACAACTAGAACATATGGAAATACAAGATCAATCTATCAAGATACATGTCAACAAATCATCTATCTAAGTGTGTGAAATATCAGTATATCATGTGATCGGCTTGGGACTATATGATTCATTACATGGATTAGCGATCATCCCCAACAGGTCAGGCTAACCAAATGTAACAGCGATGAGGCATGTAAGGGTAAGGCTGCACCGACGTGAAATGTGGGTGAGCTAATGTTGCATGTAAAGTTAGGTATGATCACATAAACTACTAATACTTCCCCGTTTTCCCTGCTAGCACGATGGATTCCAATCACGACTCCTTGTGACAGGTCTCAATGATGCCAACTCGGGTAAAGAACAGTATCAGAGTCATCTACGCTATACAACAAGAATTATAGAGATAATCAACATAATAGAAACTGTCAGAGAATGTACTCGCCTGTGGTCTTTAGCTAGCAATACCACTGTTCGGGTTCCAAGGTGTCGTCTGGATGATCCAACAGTCCTATAGACATACCATATAATACAATACTTCATCAGACAATACTCTAGCTCACAATCAACATAATGGTCTCAACAGGCTATGCTAGGGGGGTCACGTCTGTCGTTGTTGTGCATAACCGACAGTCAATGGTATGGTCTCGCCAGTACGTCAGTGTACATTTGGCAGTCTGTTATCATGCTACAGGGTCAGGTCGATGTAATTACAGGATATCCCTGATTACATTCAAGTCATCTATAATATGATCTAACATACATAAATATCTATTAGTTACCATTATATTAGATATTTGTATATACATATACTTTAATAGAATTTATATCTTATATATATTTAACATATACTAGGGAGATGTATACAATACATATATAGATGTATTTATACTAATTGCGATATACCATATATATATGCCAAAATATATTTAAACATATACTAGTACATATACCAATTAGGTTTATATACATATAGATATATAATATGTACATACAAACACACCAATCTACCATCATACGATACGTGTATATTATCATAGCTAATTAAACGTATGCATACAAGGAAGAATACGCGTGTGCATGTACGGGTACACGTACGCGAGAGGGGACTCGAACCTGGGCGCAGAAATGAGACGTGCGTGTCGCGACGTCGTCGAGTCGAAGGGCTGCTCCGGTCGGGTACAACGAGGTCAGTGGTCTTCGAATCGTGCAGACAAGTAGTGGCCGGTCGACAGCGGCGTGCAGTCGGGGCGGCAAGTTGTGCGGCTCTGTGCAGTCGGGCTCGGTTCAGCGTGTGCAGTTCGATGCGGCTCTGTGCAGTCGAGTCGTCCGGTCTGCAGTCTGTGCAGCGAGGTTGGCCGCGGGTCGAGCTTCGGTTGACGAGATCCAGACGGCTCAGGGACAGCCGATCCGGTGGGCAGCGTGCCGGTTGAACGGAGGAAGACTCGGGCTTGAGCGCAGCGGGGTGCTCGAGTCGTGCAGTCGGTTGGGGACTGCTCCGGACCGAGGGTCGACGGGGTTCCGGTCAGAATACGTTGGGGAGGGGATGAACAGGAGATGGGAAGAAGGGTTCGGCTGGGGTATTAGGTTTTAGGTTTTAAAGAGAAGGAATAAGAGAAATATATATATATATATATATATATACAAGGGTGTGGGTTCGACCTAGAATATGTTGACTTTGGTCAATACTAGAAAAAGGCCTTGGCTTATTATGGAGATATTCCAATGGGCTAGGGTTCGAATGGGTTCAATGAATTTACGGAAATTGCATGGTCTAAGGGTTTCGAAGCCTATGGTTCCAAGGTTTTGATGTTAAATTACACATTCCCAAAATTTATGGAAAATAATGATGAAGGGGGAAAATTGGGTTTATTGTTTGCTTAATTAAGATTAATGCAAGAAGGTGTTCTATAATTAAATAGAAGTACAAAGGGCTGGATTTACGTGGGACACGAGCATTATTTAACAGTCTGGCGTGTCTAGGACAAGGGTGCGAATCTGTTGGAAGACAAGCTAGCATAGCGTCCTAGTTATCGAATAGCGATAAAGTGCAACAATCAATTAAGGTTACTGTAAATTAAATAAAATTGATTACCATGCAATCATTTACTCATTAATTATGAAAAGACAAAAATACCCTTAATCCAAAAAGTGGGGGTGACAAGTCTACCCTCCTTAAAGAATTTTATCCTCGAAATTTAAAATAACTATCACAAGAACAAGCAATCAATTAATGAATTATACCTCAAGTCTCGAAGAGATATGGATATCGCTGGCGCATTTTGTCCTCTCTCTCCCAAGTTGATTCTCCTGGAGAGTGATTTCTCCATGCAACACGAACCAAGGAAATAGTCTGGTTCCGCAATATCTTCTCTCTACGGTCCAAGATCTCCACCGGTTGTTCAGGATAGCTGAGCGTCGGTCCAACTTCGATCTCCGAGTGATCTAATACGTGACTAGGATCTGCCACGTACCGTCTCAGCTGTAACACGTGGAACACGTTATGTACTCCATCTAGAGCAGGCGGCAAGTCTAGTCTATAGGCCACTGCACCGATCCTTGCAAGAACACTGAAGGACCCGATGTATCATGGACTAAGCTTTCCTCCTCTGCCGAAATGAATCGTGCCCCGTGTCAGAGAAATTCGTAGGAACACCAAATCGCCAACCTAGAACAACGATCTTAACATGCAACCTAAACAAGGCAATCACAAACCAAATAAAATAAATTAAAAAAATACCTGAAACTCTAGGGGTCTACGGTGACTATCTGCCCAATGCCGCTGTCTGTCCTGCGCTACTCGCAGTCTGTCTCTGATAAGTTTCACCTTTTCTGCTACATCCACGACCATTTCTGGTCCTAACAAGGCTCTTTCTCCAACATCATTCCAAGATAAAGGGGTACGACACTTCCGTCCATATAAAGCCTCGAATTGTGATATCTCAATGCTGGCCTGGTAGCTGTTATTGTAAGCAAACTCTACCAAGTGTAGATGATCCTCCCAAGAACCTCCGAGATCTAATACGCAAGTGCGTAGCATATCTTCAAGAGTCTGAATAGTTCTTTCAGACTGTCCGTCTGTCTGAGGGTGATATGTGGTACTGAACTTGAGCTGAGTGCCCAAGCTAGACTGCAGGCTCCTCCAGAAATGGGAAGTGAAACGACTATCCCGATCTGAGACAATACTCACAGGAACTCTATGTAATCTGACAATCTGCTGTACGTACATCTCTGCTAGTTTCTCCGTCGAAGTACCCACTTTAAAAGGTAAGAAGTGGGCTGATTTGGTCAACCTATCCAGGATGACCCAAATTGCGTCTTTTCCTCCTAGAGAACGAGGAAGTCCTGAAACGAAGTCCATAGTCACGTGCTCCCACTTCCATTTTGGAATGGGTAAAGGTTGAAGCAATCCCTTGGCCTCTGTCGATCTGCTTTCACCTGTTGGCACACTAAACATCGGGATACGAAGCGTGCTACTTCGCGCTTCATACTATACCACCATACATGCCTCCTCAAATCTTGATACATCTTGTTGGCTCCGGGATGCATCAAGTACTGAGAGCGGTGTGCCTCCTGTAAAACTTCTTCGCGCAGCTCTTCGCTTGGCACACACATCCTCGTGCCATGTCGTAAGGATCCATCATCCGCAATAGTGAAATCGTCTATCAATCCTGCCTGAACTTGTGCCCTAATATTCCTTAGGGTCTCATCATCGTATTGTGCAGCTCTAATTCTGTCTATCAGCTCTGATTGAATCTGCAGTCCACACATCTGAATCTCCGCTCCTGGAACTAATACCTTAATTTCCAAGCTCTCAAGATCAGCTAATAAGTGTCTATCCGAAGTCAAGCACATAGCCATTGGGTACCTGTTCAAGGCATCCGCGACTACGTTGGCTTTCCCTGGATGATACTGTAATGAGATATCAAAGTCTTTCATCAATTCTAACCACCTTCTCTGTCTCATATTCAGCTCCTTCTGTGTAAACACGTACTTTAAGCTCTTGTGGTCTGTGAAGATTTCCACACGCTCTCCGTACAGATAGTGCTTCTACAACTTTAGGGCAAAGATAACTGCCGCTAACTCCAGATCGTGAGTGGGGTAGTTCTTTTCATGAGAGCGTAATTGTCTTGAAGCATAGGCAATTACTTTCCTGTGTTGTTGAAGAACGCATCCTAACCCTTTTCCTGAAGCGTCACTGTAGATAGTGAATCCACCTATCCCTGAGGGCAACGTCAAAACTGGTGTTGTCGTCAATCTCCTTTTTAGCTCATCGAATGCGGCTTGACATTCTTCTGTCCAGACAAATTCCACATCCTTCTTGGTCAGCCTAGTCATTGGCTCTGTAATCTTGGAGAAGTCTTGTACAAATCTTCTATAGTATCCTGCTAGTCCGAGAAATCTCCTGATTTCAGCTACCGTACCGGGGGTAGCCCATGACTTCACTGCCTCTATCTTCTTTGGGTTAACTGAAATTCTGTCACCCGTTACCATATGTCCAAGAAATTCAACCTTTTCAAGAAAGAACTCACACTTTGAAAGCTTTCCGTATAATTTCTCTCTCCTGAGTGTTTCCAAGACTATTCTCAGGTGCTCTTCATGTTCTTCTTGGGTTTTTGAATATACTAGAATATCGTCAATAAACACTACTACGAACTTGTCAAGGTACTAGTGGAACACATTGTTCATCAAGTTCATAAATACTGCTGGTGCATTGGTTAAACCAAACGATATTACTATAAATTCAAACTGGCCATATTTGGTTCGAAAGGCGGTCTTCGGTATGTCTTCTTTCTTCACTTTCACCTGGTGATAGCCGGACCTCAAGTCTATTTTTGAAAACACCATCGCTCCATTCAATTGATTGAAAAGATCATCTATCCTCGGCAGCGGATATTTGTTTTTGATAGTGAGGTTATTCAAAGCTCTATAATTGATACACATACATACCGTACCATCCTTTTTTGGTACAAATAATACTGGTGCTCCCCATGGCGATGAACTGGATCTAATAAAACCTTTGTCTTGCAGCTCCTCAACTTGTTTCTTTAGTTCTACCAATTCGTTGTTGTTAACTCTATAGACATGTTGTGAAATAGGCTATGCTCCTGGTATCAAGTCTATAGAGAACTCAACATCTCTGTCTGGTGGCAAACCTGGCAACTCCTCTGGAAATACATCCAGGAACTCTGCTATAAGTGGATGCGGTAACTCTTTTTCTTCCACCCTGGCTCCGCAAAAAGTGCCTCTGCTCCGCTCCTCTGCTCCTCTGGCAATCTCAAACTCTGGCTCTCCTGGTGGTCGAAATACTACTCTTCTTCCGTGATAATCTATAGAAGCATGGTGTTTACTTAACCAGTCTATTCCGAGTATAATATCGTATTCCGGAAGTGGCATGACGAGTAAACTCACGCTCAACTCTCGTCCTTCCAATGACACTCTCCGATTCTTGCAACAATCACGGACTAGGATAATGCCTCCTTCTATCATGATCTTGCAAGTCCTACCTAATGGTTCTGTTTCTAAATGATGCTTAAGGGCATAAGATACAGATACGAAACTATGGGAAGTGCCAGAATCAAATAATGCAAGTGCTGGAATAGAATCGAGTAAAACTGAACCTGAAATCACGTCTCCAGCTGGCTCGGCCTCCTCAGTAGTCATGGCGTAAGCTCGTTCTTGTGGTGCTCCTCTCTGTTGTTGCTGCTGCTGAGCAAACCTCTCCTGCTGTGATGGAAGTGGAGGTCCTCTCTGCTGGCCTCCTGGTACAATAGGTGCTCTGGCTGGTCCTCTCTGAGCTGCTGCTCCTCCTTGGTGAGTCTGAATAGTTGGGCAGTCCCTCAGCTGATGTGCTGCTGATCCACATGATAAGCAAGTGCCCAACCTTTTCCTGCAGATGTCTCTTGTATGTCCCATCTTTTCGCAATACGAATATGGGGCAACGAGTTGATTATGTCTTTGTGGTTGCTGTTGTTGAGCATGTCCTCAAACTGGTGCATGTTGCTGGTGTTGCTGCTGGTGTTGTTGCTGGTACGACCTATGTTGTTGTTGAAAGTGTGGGTGCTTGGCTGGTCCTGTGTTACCTCCTGTTGCTCCAGATGTATCGCGTCCTCTCTTGGGCCTGAGGTCCAAGTCGTCTTCGGCAATATGGGCATCCATCATAATACTCTCAAATATAGCAGTACGTCGTCCCGAAGTACGAGACTTGATCTCCCTATTTAATCCCTTCCTGAATTTCCATGCTCTGTCTCCTGGGTCTCGAACCATCGATGGTGCAAATTGACTCAATCGACAAAACTCTGCAGCATATTCGTCGACTGGCATACCTCCTTGGACTAAGTCATGGGACTGACTTTCTAATGCTCCCAAGGCTACGTCAGGAAAGAATTTCTCTTTGAAGAGTTCCTTAAAGTCCTCCCAAGTAAGTCCTTCAGCGGCGAGTCTCGGCTCTGTACGATACCACGTCAGTACGATATCAAACATCTGGCTGCCAGCGGCCTCTATCTGAAGAATCTCTGGAATCTGTGATAAGCGCAGATTCCTCTCTATGTCTTCTAACCATTCGTCAGCATATAGTATTCCTTTTGTGCCTTTGAACTCTCGAGGCATCATCCTCTTAAAGTCCACTATGGTACCGGGCCTTTGTTGTTGTTGACCTTGATGTTGCGGTTGTCGTGCTACCCTCTCCACAACTTGGAGAGTCACCTGATGAGCATTCTCCATGCTCTCTCTCATCAGTTCGGTCTATGCATGGTGTGCTTCTGCTTGCATTCTCTGAGCCTCAGCTAGAACACGTTGAGCCTCTGTTGTTACTCTCTGGGCCTCTAGCATGCCCTGCATCAGTACGAACATCTGTACCCCGTCAGCAGGCACTCCTCCAAAAATCGGTGTCGGCGGTGGTGGAAGGTTGTTTGTCATAGCTGGGGCAATCCTCTGTATAGGTGGAGGAGGAATCCCGTTAGTTGCAGACACTCCCACACGAACAGGAGATATAGGAGGATCTCCAGGTATCTGTTCGTCAGGTTGAGAGGTGGCAGTCCTCTCTGAATTGGCTGCTCCCATTCTCATGGATCTAGTATTCGGCAATATCCTGAATACAGATTAAAGAATCAATTAAGGTGATAGATGTGATATTATCAAGGAAGGATACTAAAGTGCTAAAGGAAGCAATCCATTAGAATAGCAATATGAAGTTCACAATTTCCTAGTATGATTGAGCATATTATCATCCTAGATCCTATTTCCTATATCCTAGCACAGGCTCGCAGCGGTACAACTAAGTTGTCGCACTACCACGATATCGTATAACTTGCGAAACTAGACCTGCATGGGCCACCACTAAAAATGTGTCACGACTCGCACCCGGTATAGGGGCACGAGAGCGTGGGTACGTCCAGCCTACACCGCAGCATCGGCGATAGAACGCTGTCTAGGTCACAGTAATACTATATAACTAAACACCTGCCAATGATATCCATCTCCATAAGGAGGTCAATATACATCTCATAATAATCTCACAATGTAACTCAATCACAACAACTATAAGGCACGATAAAGATAAAAGAAAATGACATAGTTGAACACCATGTCTCAAACATAAAGATAACTCACAGTCTAGCTGTCCAACATAAGTCTCCAATTAAACTTAACATAAGTCTAAACATAAACTGAAATAACTTCCATAAGTCTCAAGCATAAATAAATACTATCTAGATAGCTGTAGGCAATGTCTCATCTAGAAGCATAGTCTCCTCTAGGATCTCTGGTACATAGTCTGCATCTATACCTGGTCCATAGTGCATGGTACAGAAATCCTCAAGATTCTCTGGAAAAAATATCCAGTCAGGATTGGAACGAAAATACACCTCTAACAGCAGTTCCACATATATTGACAAAAACTATAATACAGTGTAAAGAAATATAAGATAGAATAAAATACTGGCAATGAGAATTACTGGAACAAAGTACTGGAACATCATCATCAATATGCATCTGACAAGGAATAGAACTACAAGTGTACGCAAGTACAAAGAACTGGTATGTAAGTGTGTATAAGAACAACAACTAGAACATATGGAAATACAAGATCAATCTATCAAGATACATGTCAAGAAATCATCTATCTAAGTGTGTGAAATATCAGTATATCATGTGATCGGCTTTGGACTATATGACTCATTACATGGATTAGCGATCATCCCCAACAGGTCAGGCTAACCAGATGTAACAGCGATGAGGCATGTAAGGGTAAGGCTGCACCGACGTAAAATGTGGGTGAGCTAATGCTGCATGTAAAGTTGGGTATGATCACATAAACTACTAATATTTCCCCGTTTCCCCTGCTAGCACGATGGATTCCAATCACGACTCCTCGTGACAGGTCTCAATGATGCCAACTCGTATAAAGAACAGTGGCAGAGTCATGTACGCTATACAACAAGAATTATAGAGGTAATCAACATAATCAAAACTGTCAGAGAATGTACTCGCCTGTGGTCTTTAGCTGGCAATACCACTGTCCGGGTTCCAAGGTGTCGTCTAGATGATCCAACAGTCCTATAGACATACCATATAATACAATACTTCATCAGACAATACTCTAGCTCACAATCAACATAATGGTCTCAACAGGCTACGCTAGGGGGGTCACGTCTGTCGTTGTTGTGCATAACTGACAGTCAATGGTATGGTCTCGCCAGTATGTCAGTGTACATTTGGTAGTCTGTTATCATGCTACAGGGTCAGGTCGATGTAATTACAGGATATCCCTGATTACATTCAAGTCATCTATAATATGATCTAACATACATAAATGTCTATTAGTTACCATTATATTAGATATTTGTATATACATATACTTTAATAGAATTTATATCTTATATATATTTAACATATACTAGGGAGATGTATACAATACATATATAGATGTATTTATACTAATTGCGATATACCATATATATATGCCAAAATACATTTAAACATATACTAGTACATATACCAATTAGGTTTATATACATATAGATATATAATATGTACATACAAACACACCAATCTACCATCATACGATACGTGTATATTATCATAGCTAATTTAATGTATGCATACAAGAAAGAATATGCGTGTGCATGTACGCGTACACGTACACGAGAGGGGACTCGAACCTGGGCGCAGAAATAAGACGTGCGTGTCGCGGCGTCGTCGAGTCGAAGGGCTACTCCGGTCGGGTACAGCGAGGTCAGTGGTCTTCGGATCGTGCAGGCAAGTAGTGGCCGGTCGACAGCGACGTGCAGTCGGGGCGGCAAGTCGCGCGGCTCTGTGCAGTCGGGCTCGGTTCAGCGTGTGCAGTTCGACGCGGCTCTTTGTAGTCGAGTCGTCCGGTCTGCAGTCGGTGCAGCGAGGTTGGCCGCGGGTCGAGCTCCGGTTGACGAGATCCAGACAGTTCAGGGACAGCCAATCCGGTGGGCAGTGTGCCGGTTGAACGGAGGAAGACTCGGGCTTGAGTGCAGCGGGGTGCTCGAGTCGTGCAGTCAGTTGGGGACTGCTCCGGACCGAGGGTCGACGGGGTTCCGGTCAGAATACGTTGGGGAGGGGATGAACAGGAAGATGGAAAGAAGGGTTCGGCTGGGGTATTAGGTTTTAGGTTTTAAAGAGAAGGAATAAGAGGAATATATATATATATATATATATATATATATATATATATATATATATATATATACAAGGGTGTGGGTTTGACCTAGAATATGTTGACTTTGGTCAATACTAGAAAAAGGCCTTGGCTTATTATGGAGATATTCCAATAGGCTAGGGTTCGAATGGGCTTGATGAATTTACGGAAATTACATGGTCTAAGGGTTTGGAGGCCTATGGTTCCAAGGTTTTGATGTTAAATTACACATTCCCAAAATTTATGGAAAATAATGATGAAGGGGGAAAATTGGATTTATTGTTTGCTTAATTAAGATTAATGCAAGGAGGTATTCTACAATTAAATAGAAGTACAAAGGGCTGGATTTACGTGGGATACGAGCATTAATTAACGGTCTGGCGTGTCTAGGACAAGGGTGCGAATCTGTTGGAAGACAAGCTAGCGTAGCATCCTAGTTATCGAATAGCGATAAAGTGCAACAATCAATTTAGGTTACTGTAAATTAAATAAAATTGATTACCATGCAATCATTTACTCATTAATTATGAAAAGACGAAAATACCCTTAATCCAAAAAGTGGGGGTGACACTAGTCTTGGTGGCAGAAGGTGTTGTCTGCTGCATCAATTCTGGAGCTAGATCAGGATAAACCCACATGACCTCCCCATGCGGCGTGGTGAGAAGTATCATCCCGGATGTTCGGTTATGAGATAGCCGAAGGTTGATGACCTCCTTCGTTGCCCGAGAAATTAGGATTACTCCGTCTTGGGCTTATGTTACTGGGAAGTTGCCGAATTGGAGTGATACAATATTTGCGGCAACCGTCTTGTCATCGAAGTCCAATGTGAGGGCCTTGGTGTCGAACATACGCTGGTTGTACCACTTTAGTATATAACAGTCCCGCGTCTCATGATGGATGTAATGATGGTAGTTGTAGTACTTTGAATTATTTATCTCGACTGTATCAACAAGGCATTTGACGTCGGGGAGCCCAAGCTTATTTTTCTGTATCAGTACATCAAAGATCGCTAGGACATCATCATCTTCGAAAGAGTAGGTCTCTTTCAGATTTGGAGCTTCTGTCGGCTTCTTCTTGGGCTTCTTAATCAAGTTAGCGATAAGGGCCTTCTTTTTTTTGCTGTTACGGATATTGTTGTCGTTGTTGTTATTATTGTTGTTATAAGGACGTTTTCCCATATCATCGGTGACGGGAATCTGTATTCCCAAGAGCCGGGCATCATTTACCTTTTTCTTAGTGCCGACATCATTTATGATGAACATCGTCCAGACTTTGAATTGACTATCGTCCATCCAGAGGATGACTGCTGGAAGTAGGTTTCTGTGGCACATGTCTATTAGTGTAGGCTCAGGATTGCCAGGAGCAACTTCAGTGCTGCTTGCTTGTATTGTTCGATGTAGGCGCTTACAGGCTCCTTTTCTTTCTTTATAATGTCCATTAGGGAGGACATTGTCATGTCGCTTCCCCCTTCATAGAATCGGGCGAGAAAAAGATCATTTAGGTCATCGAACAATGAAATACATTTGTCTTGCATACAGCAGAACCCGTCAAAGGCTACTCCGGATAATGCTCCCACAAAGAGCTTAGTGAGAAGAGCGTAACTGCGAGGTAGGTGCCACATTGATGTCTCAAAGTAACTCATATATTGATAGGGAGATGTCTTTCTGTCAAATGGTTCAAATTAAAGGGCTTGTACTTTAGTGGATACGGCACATCTCTCCACTCGAGGGGATATGGTTGTCGTATCTCGATATCGCGGAGTGTGTCCCTATTTCCTAGTGAGTCCAAACGAGCTCTTAGTTATTGTACCCCGAATTGCTTCTCGGGCTTCATCTAATATCGAAAGAGAAGACGACCCTGGTAGAGCATGACGGCCACTAGCAGGAGGCACGGTTGCATTCGAATCTTCATTGGTCCCAGGGTCCTGGTTTGCTTGTCTTAAGACCTTTGGTGGTTGAGAGGCTACACATTTCTTGATGTCTATAACTGCTTGGATCAAGGCTTGTATTAACTCGCTCAGGTTTGCATCATAGCCTTGAGGGTTTCAAGGCATTCCCGATCATTGGGGCCATCATGCCCGTCCCCTGCCATGTATAATATTTTTACATGAGGTAAGATGGATGGGACGGTAGATGCAGCACTTTCGCCTTAGATTATTACAGTGAATAGTCATCGAAAAAAATTGGTAGTGCTACGTCCCGTTCGGACTCTGATGGATTACTCATCCCAGTTTAGGAAGCTGCATCTTCTTTATGAGGGTGGCTACCCCCAGGGATCTAAGCACCCGTTCCTTGAGAATCATCATCGTCTCGAAATACGGGATTATCATAGAGTTTTGTGGGATTGCAACACCTAGCTTCTGCAGACATCTGGGGTCCTAAGAAAGAGCTACCACAAGTGGCTGGCAGCTTCTTCTTTGAGCGGGTGCCCAGGAAAATACCCTCTGCTTGTCCTCCTTGGAACCGCCTCTATCACGACCCGCACCCGGTATAGGGGCACGAGTACGTGGGTACGTCCAGCCTACGCCGCAGCATCGGCGGTAGAACGCTCTCTTGGGCTTCTATACTATCTAATATCTCACACCATGTATATAAATTACTGTTATGCCATCTCAAATCCAAATAATACTTAATCATATATAAAACTGAAAGAAGATGTGCGCATGATATGGAATAGAAAGAAAAGAAATACAAGTCTCAATACATTACATAACCATCTCCAAACTAAACACGGCTCCAGATCTTAAACAATAATATAAAACTGAAGAAAGATGTGCGCACGATATGGAAATCTAAAAGGCCTCAGTCTCTGGCACTATCCTCGGGTGACACTCCATCTGTCGTTCCATAGTGAGTGGAACACATCCTCTCTAACCATTCATCTAAAAAATATTTTTCAGTCAGGAATGGAGCAAAGTAAAATCTAATAGCAGTTCCAATTAATTAATAATGACTATAAATAGAAATAGAGAATATAATACAAGACGAGAAACAATGAACAATATCAACTATAGTAGATGAACAGGTAAATAATGAACAATATGGTAAACACTGATCACAATAAATAGAACAAGACAATATAATAAAATAATAAACTATAATGTGGTGAAGAATAGTAACTATGCTAAGTGATTAAAATACTAGATAGATATGTGATCGACTTGGATGAACATTGTCTACTTTAACGTTGGATAAACATTGTCTAAGTTAAACATTGAATATTGTCTAGAATTTGATCACATACCTAGCTAACACTTTCCCTTTCCCCCAACTAGTACAATGGATCCAACCATGACACATTGTGATACAAGATACTCAAGGCCATGTAAACAATAACCTTGAACACAAAACATTGAACATTAAAAATTGAACATTGAAACATTGAACATTGTCTAAGTTAAACATTGAACATTGAACATGAAATATTGTCTAAGTTAAATATTGAGAACACGAGGAACAATGAACTATATATAAATAACGTCCCATGACTGATCCACGTGTATACTAGTCCGTGCACCAATGTGTCAAGAGTCATGTACAATATTTTTAGATACTTGCATTATAGTAATTATCAAATAATGAAAACTATCAGATAATGTACTCGCCTACCGTCTAAGCAATAAATGTCAAATTGTGTCCCGACTGGTGTCACACAAACCTATATATGGATATTGTATTAATACAAGGTGTTTAAATAAATTTAAGTTAAACTAGTCGACATCTAGGTCATAAAGCCATTTCTAAGTCAAACCGATAAAATATAGGTTGTAAGAGTCTGACACTAAGTCACTAAGTCGAAACACTATAAAACTATGCTATACAATCCAAGCTAAGATACTAAAAGGCATTCCAAAAAGCCGTATCCTAGGATACGCAAGTTTCTAATTATAAAAATAATATTTTATATATGAATACGAGCCAAACATTATAATACTATTTCAAAATAATATAAACTGGATACCTTGGCCTTGCACCAATGTGTATCACCACTAACTAGATACCCAACTCAATACCTTGGGTATCGATACAATACCGTAATATTACCTTGGTAGCCCAAGGTAATTCAAGTCCTCATGAATATAGCTATTACATATGTAACCCTCAACCAATATACTAATATATATACTAAGTACTATAATATATATCAATATAATTATAGATACTAACTATAATACAATACATACATATCTACATACTAACATATAGTTAATATAACTAACTACTATCATAAATATATACTATACTACATACCTAGATATAGTTTTTAGTCTAACTAGTAGGTATACATATATATCTACTATAGCTAACTATATATAACAAGTATTACAATACCCTAACTAACTAATCCTACTGATAACTGGATACTGAAACCTAAACTAGAACTTAAACATTTAACTAATCACCCACAACCCAACTAAAAACATTCAACTAACTGATACCTTAAAACAGTAACATATAGCTATAATCCTTATGTATAAAACCTCACTAATATACCAACTATTAACTAATTCTTATACCTCGAATACCCAATTAAAACAACTGATACCTGAATTTAGAGTCACTAAAAACCCAACTAAATAATATACCTTAGCTAACTAACTAAAACTGAAATGAACTGGTACTGTGCAGATACTGCACAGTTTCTGAATGCTCTCACTGATACCTGTCACTGATACGGTGCTCAGTTACCCAATCCGATACCTGATATTTTTGATCTTGTTGTGCCCGTTGATGCATACTGAATCCTCCTTGTCTGCACGAGCTATGCAAGGGCTGCAGTTGCCCCCTGTGTTTGCTGTGTAGCAAGCTGATACATGGTTACTGCAGCAGTTGCATACTTGCTGAATGCAACTTCTAATGGTTCTATCTTTGCTGCAATGCTGCTACTGCCTCAACTCGCTATTGGTGAAGGCTCTGCTGTACCCACTGTTCTCCTTCGATTGTGCTCTGAGGCATACTGCATCCATTGTGCAGTTGCAACTGCTCAGAGCTCTGCTGACCATCTGCTGCAGGTGCCCGAGGTTGTACCTTGCTGAGTTCTTGTTGCAATTACTACCTGCCTGTTGGATGCATGAGTTACTGTGCTGATACTTGCACTGTTGGATCGAGCTGACCATTGCAGCTGAGACTTCTCAATGCTCTTCTCTGCTTTATATTGAAACAGCTACTGCTATCCCTCTATTGTGGACTGCATGAGCTGTTATGCAGTGGTTCGAGATGGTTGATGTAAAAACTGTACTACACAGTGTACTAACTACTCATGAAGTCTGCTGTCTAGTTGCTAAAATGGTGCTTGACCTTGCTGTTGGAGTGGATGAGACTACCTCTGCTGACTTCAGTTGGAACAATTTTTGCAGGTTATTTTCCTTCTCGAGCTTTATTGGCTTGATTGCACGATGCTGCATTGATGAAGTTGTTGTTCTCTGCAGGACTTTGCTCAAGATGTTACTGCCACTTCAGTTGTACGCTGATTTCACCTGGATCCATGTTTTTGCTGATAGTGTACTGCATATTGCTTTTCTCTCGAACTAAACACCTTGTACATTGTGGTCAACCCCAGTTGCTGCTAAAAGCAGCTATAACTTAACACACTAATCTACTAATGTGGTGTGCATTCAGAGCAACATTTACCTCGTGCACAGGAACTGCTCCAAGCACTGCTGTGATTGCTCCCTCACTGCATGTTGAACTGGGTACTCTCTCTGTGCACTTGTTGTGCTAGCATGCTGAACTGAATGGCTGTCACTTGCTGTTGACATGTCTCTACTTCTATGCACTGTACTACCTCAGCCTGAGCCTGCTCTCCCTCACTCATTGCTCAATGCCACTTGCACGAGCACCCCTCTCAAACACTCAAACTCATAAACACAAGCACAAATACTAACACAACACTACCCTCTATGTATTACATAGTAGCTCTCTCTCTCTCTATATATATATATATATATATATATATTCTTCCTAAGTATATATACATACAACATAATTACCTATAGATAGACACACATATATGCTAATCACTAAATACACTAATATATACATATAAAGATACACACATATATACTAAACACAATATACACTATTATATGCATACATATATATATAAATACCATCTATATATATAATTATACATGTACGTATAATGAGAAGAACAAAATATCAAACACATAGAGCACATTATACCCGTATCACACTTCTTCTATGATACGCTTGCGATACGGCCCCAACACACAACCAAACGCATCCCGGAGGACACGAATAAATCTAATTCATAAATTATGAACAATATAGTAATTAGAGTGTCTACGTGTCCGTGTCACAATACGATATGCACAAGGTCCCGTGTGGGAGGAAAACCCCCAAAATCAATTTATTTCGTCAAATTGACGAGATACGGCCTACACGTATCCAATTATGGATAAAACAGTAGTCACAAACAAACAATCATATGTCAATTTGGTCTAATTGACTAATTGATAAATACAACATGTGCCAATCTCAGAATTCTCCCAAAATTGGCACCAAAATGCACGTAACTTCCACCGTAGGTCTCTGATTGTCCCAAAACCAAATCCTATGGGTAGCCTATGCATGTGGGTTGGTTTCTCATGGTAAAATCTCAGATCTAGAGTCTAATAAAAGGGAGAAAAACTAAAATGTACCTATTGGGAGATGGATTTCTAATAAAAAGTCTTCAAATACAAAGTAGCTTCTCTCCTTGTAGATCTTGGCCTCCTCTTCCTTGCTCCTTGCTTCCTTCTTATAGATCCTTGGTATAGAAGCCTCAATGATGAATTTAGAAAGAGATTTGTGAAGAATTGGTGGAGAATTGATGGGGGAATGGAGGGAAATTGGAAGAGGGAAAAGTAGATCTAGAAATTTGAGGAAGAAATAAAATAAAAGTACTCTCTCTCCTCCTAATTATGGCTGGTCATAAACCCCTCTCCAAGCAATGTATAATATCAAAAATACCCCTTGGGGCCTCTCATGAAGAAATTAATTAAGGGGGAAGGTTCTAGCTAATGGTTTCACTAATTAATCCAACCTCCTAATCCATGGGCCTAGTTCATGGGCTCAAACTAAACTCAGCCAAAATGTTGGGTTCATGCATCTAATAAATAGGTTAGGTCTACTATACAAGTCTAAAATAAATACTACATCTAATCAAATACTAAATAATACAACAAATAATTAATTACTCATGCACAATATTAATTATAACCCTCTAAAAATAAAATTTTCGTATAAATTACCAAACTACCCTTGATTATAAAATAAGGGTGACAGCCTCCTTGACACGCTGGTCGAGAGTGACAGACTGGAGGTGCTGGACTTCCTACCTCCCTTCACGAAGTGGTTCTTCGAAGTTGAATAGCATTAGTGGAAGGTCGGTTCCTCCTCCTTTGGTTCTTGCACCTGCTCTCCAGGCTGCTGCCGGCTGGGTGCCCTTGGTTGCAATCGCTGGAATGTCGACTACATGTTTACAGGTACCGCTACTTAATTACAGCAATAATTGATGATAATGCTAGCACAGTGATGCTCTTAAGGGACCATTTCACATGTCATGGTTGCTTTCCTCGCTTTGTCCTTGTGATTGATCAAGTTGCACAAGTCATATGGGGACTAATTTACCTTTACACCCTTGTTATGAGCATATGGGTGTATAGGGTTATTTTTGCTCCCTAAACTGGGTTTCATGGAAGAACTTTTCCTAAGTCGTCAGCGAAAGACTTTTGAGGTCTACCCAGTCCACTTGTCACTGCGGGCTGGACACGTGGGTCGATCTTATATAGCTTTTCGTCTGAGGCACGCATAACAGTCTGCGATGCCTGTTGATGGTCAGCCGGATGAGCAGTTCCTTGAGCTTGGCAAGCTTGCACTGCCCTAGTCTTCTTTGTCCTTGCACGTGCTGGTACATAATACAAAGAGTCCAAGTTTAGGTTTTTACCATTCTCAGAATGGCGCATAGAATCAGCGCTACATGAGATTTGGTCAAAAATAGTGGTTCTGCAACTGTGCCTGCCGTATGTGGACTTTTGCCTACGGTTGTAGACTTATGCGGCTTCTGCTGTTGCAGCATGGAACATGTCTCAGCGCCCAAATTTTTAGCATCGTAGTATTTTTCTTTACCAGAGTTCGGGCGCTGAGTGCCTTTCCCGACTATCGCATAAATAGGGTCAGCCTGGGTGGACGCATGGTATGCATCTATGACAACAAGGAGAGAAGCAGGGAGCGCATACTCCACAGTTGGATGAGGCACAGCGGCCTTCGCTACCCATGTCTTGCGGGTCTTCTTAGGCTTTGCTTGCCTTGGAGAAGGACTCGCACTATCCCCGGAGAGCTTGTTCTCGAATGCTTGCTGGTCGAAGCATACCACCAGCATCATTTGGGTTTAACCCAGCTTGGCCGTATTAGACTACGTCACCACCTTCTCATCAAAGGGAAAGGATCTTCCAAGAAGAGTCGCCACCTTGCTTGCCACTAAATTTAAAATTCTAAAAGAGCTTGATTTAACCAACAAAGTAAAGAAAGTACAAAGAGGTCATAGACAGACAATCTAAGTATAATTTTTGATTCTGGGGGCTGACAATGGATATTGAGTGTTGTAGTGACTCTTTACTCCGTTGACGGTCCGATGCGGGAGTGAGAAAGATCTTCTATGTTCTCTCTCTCTAGTGCTTATTGCTCGTCTAGGGGTAGTCTGGTCTCTTTGAAGAAGAAAAAAGGCAACCCTTATAATGTTCAACTTGCTCCTATTTATAGCCATCGTGCTGATGGACCATAGGTGTCGCATATGTCTCTGTCTGGTGGCCGCATAAGGCTCCTTCAATAAAATACGATTCAACTGTAGCAGCATGCCATGGGAAAATTTTCACATGGTCTTGGTTGAGATATGTTGTTGAAGAGATCTCGGGATTATTTTTAACCCGTTTTGTGCGTGACTTGGTATCACTACCACATCCTAAAATAGGGATAATTTTGTCATTTTATTTATTATTAGTGTTATGTATTTTTATTTTTAAATAATTGCATGATATGTGTATATATATAGTATTCTTTAATGTATGGGTTTGTGGACTAGACCTAGAAGCCCACTAGATGAACCCCTGACCGAAATATAGGATTCTGGATTTTAATTAATAAATTTGGGATTAAATATTTAGGTTATATTTTATTACCGTAATTTTATTTAATTATTGTAACTTACCGTTGCTTCAATATTTGGACTGCTACACTAGCTTTTGCCTTCCAATAAATTTTACACCCTTGTCCTAGACGTGCCCGTCTTCCATTCTGACCTTTGTGTAACTCATAAATATGCTCTCTTGTGCTTTATTTTAGTCCTACAATATTCGTCGCAGACGTTTATTTTTTTATTCCAAATAAATTTGACTTTGCATCTTTGTGCGTTCCAATCAAAATTGGAGACACAATCTTGACCCATTTTGTGCAACCCAAATTACGATAATATTCTATTCTGAGTCCTCTACGTCCATGACATTTGTGTCCCACCTATATATACCTAATGATGGATTTATTACCTGATATTGAGGCAAGTGATGTGTTGGAAGCAATAGATGGAAGAGTGTCTAGAATTGTGTGCAGGATGCACAATGGGTGTTGAGTGTCAGTACGAAAGTTCATGAAAGTAGAAGCATGAGTGTTAGAAAATTCTAATGGTGTGTCATGGTTTAAGAGATATCAAGATTAGTCATGAAAGGTATGAAGTGTATCACTGATTAGTATATCAGTCTGTAAAAGATTTAAAAGAAATATGTATAAATCAATCAAGATATGGAACCATATGCCTGCCTTTGAGAGTAAAGTAAAACATGGGTATTATAGAAAGTGCAAGTGATCATGAGTTCTAGTGAGTGTGATGAGGTGATCTAATGAGGGAACTAGTGTTACTATACCAATAGTGCTAGTGTTTCTATATCAAGGATTAGTTGAGAATTATGCTAGTAACAGTAAGTACCTCGTGTGATAATATTAGATTGGTGTATCAGTTGATATGGATAGAAAATTATGAAAGTAATAGTGCAATAATCCATACAGTGCAATGATTAGTACACAGTTGAGGGGTGTAGATAATTGGTATATTTGTGTGTACCTTCAGTATTAGAGACTGTAAGTATTTATATGTATACTTAGATAGATGTGGATTTAAATTTATAATTTAAAAATTGAAAATAAATTTTAATTTTTAAGAATTTTTGAGGAGTTAAGATTTTATGTTATTAAAATTTTTGAGGATTCAAATTCAATTCAATAAACATAGTCAAAGCAATAAAGATTTTTGTAAGTGATTAAAATTTTATTTCAATATTTGAATATTTGACTTTTGAGGAAAGTATATGCATTTTATTTTAAATTGTTCAAGAAGTTAAATTTTGAGGGTTTTATTTGAGGATAAAATTTTATGGTGGGTAAGAAATGTATAACAGTATATGAGTGGATGAAGTGCATGTGTAAGGATCTGTTGGCTTGAGCATGCCTGAGATGGCACTGCAAACTGACTTGGGTGTCCATCAAGAGTTGTATTAGAGGGAGCAGTACTTAGTGTGTTGTGTTGCACTTGGCGTGCACTTGAGTGATAAGAACAACTAGTATGAGCAATTACAGTAGGTAAAAGAGTTAGCAGTGGGTGTGCTCTTAGTAGAAACAGTGGTACCAAAGGATAGGGGTATCAAACTTTGGATGCATCATTAAACCATGGTTGTGTTAGCAGGTTCTATTCTGTTCTTTCCTTCTGTTCCTTTTTTGTCTATTTTATTGATTGAATAATTTTTTAGAACCGTAGTTTGTATCAATGATTCTCTTGCTAGAATGTAGTTAGTAGTACACCACGACAGAGACTGCAATACCATGACAAAAGTGGCCGTAACCATGTATGTTTTCTCTAGATTGCATGTTGTGTGACTGTAGGTAGGATTTTCTTAGACCTTGATTGTTGGGGGTTTGACCATAGTGAAGATTAATAAAAAGGTTATGACTGGACAGAGAGAGACAAGGTGCCTTAAATTTCGAGGATAAACATTAATTTAAATAAAGAGTTGAGAACTTAATATGGCAGAATTGACGATTTTGTTAAATCATTAATTTTTATGAAGATTGCGATATAATTGAATTGTCATTAAATTTTGAGAAATTTAAGAAGATTATTATTATTTTTATTTGACTGCAAGATATAGATTTATTTTGAATGTTGTATTTGAAGATTTCATAAGTATTACATTGTTTGAGTATTGTGTGGAAGAAGAAATCGAGGAATAAGATCACTAATAGATTAGCGTTTGAATTAAAATTTTTGGGATGAGATTTCAAAATTTATAAATATGTGTGGATTGGATTTAAAATTTGAGGATTGGATATTAAATTTTGTATTTAGTTATTAACTTAAAATTTTGGAGGAGATTGTGATAAGAATGAAATTTAATTTTTAAATTTGAAGATTTTCAAGAATATGATATTTATAGAATTTTAAAATTTTGTGAAATAATAATATGGATTTACTTCATGATTATATGATTTGATGAATTTAAATTTTGATGAAAAAATATAAATAAATAAATAAATACAACTATTGAGGATCATAAATTTCGAGGACAAAAGTTTTCTAAGGAGGGTAGACTTGTCACTACCACATCCTAAAATAGGGGTAATTTTATCATTTTATTTATTATTAGTATTGTGTATTTTTATTTTTAAATAATTGCATGATATGTGTATATATATATATATATATATATATATATATATATATATATATATATATATATATATATATATATTAAATAGTATTTTTTAATGTATGGGTTAGTGGACTAGACCTAGAAGTCCACTAGATGAACCCCTGACCGAAATATAGGATTCTGAATTTTAATTAATAAATTTTGGGATTAAATATTGAGGTTATATTTTATTACCGTGATTTTATTTAATTATTGTACCTTACCGTTGCTTCAATATTTGGAGCACTACACTAGCTTTTGTCTTCCAACAAATTTTACATCCTTGTCCTAGACGTGCCCGTCTTCCATTCTGACCTATGTGTAACTCATAAATATGCTCTCTTATTCTTCATTTTAGTCGCACAATATTTGTCGCAGACGTTTATTTTTTATTCTAAATAAATTTGACTTTGCATCTTTGTGCGTTCCAATCAAAATTGGAGACACAATCTTGACCCATTTTGTGCAACCCAAATTATGACAATATTCTATTGTGAGTCATCTACGTCCATGATATTTGTGTTCCACCTAATTTTAATCCCATGTATTTCCAATTTATTTTAGAACACCATTTACATTAATTTTAATTAAATTGGTGTAAGGACCCAAATAAACCCAAAACTAGACCCAACACCAAACCAAACCCCCATTCACACCCTCAAAACTCATACTAAACACCACACATCCTTTCTAACCATTGTATCACACCAAACATGGTGTTTTCCCTCATTAAATTCTTATTCCCACTTTCTGTGCAATTTTCCAATTATTGGGAACTTTTGTGCAAAAGTGCAATGAGGTGTCACCATCCTATTGGTCAAGGCACATGAAGAACCAACCCTCTCCCTTATTGACCGATCCAACTATCTCTCTCTCTTCCTTTTTGATTAGACACTTTCCTTCATGTTTAATCTTGGCCATCCATTCAAATGGAGCAACATCCTCACCACACACCCTCTCATATATATATATATATATATATATATATATATATATATATATATATATATATATATATAATCCTTTATCCTAAACTCTTTCCCAATGCCAACCCTATCCCAAGGCATACATGGCCGGCCCTAATCCCTAGGTTGTCATCATCATTTTCTCCTACATGCAAACTCTACCTCCCCATTATTTTTCATCCCTCTTCAAAACTCAACCGAACCCTAAACCAAAACCAACCCACCTCACATTCTTTCTCAGCCGACCCATCACCGGACTGCCGGACCTTCCATCTCCGGCCTCTTCCTCGGCCATCTCCCCGCTGTCAACACCCACGCCACCATCTCCGCCATAACCCTGCCTGAGCCCCTGCCCGGACTGCCTCCCCTTCCCACGATCGACTGCGCCACCACCATCACCATCGATACTTCCTCCCGCCGGCAGTAAGCCACCCCGGCCAACACCACCATCGATCTCCATGATTCCTTCACCATCTACACCATTAACACCACCGCCACCACCTCGCCAACCCGAGACGAGCAGCCGACCTCATCCCCATCGTCACCGCCACCACGATATGACTCATCACCCTGCTGTCAGCCTTCGTTCCCGACTTCTCCTCCCTTACTCATCTACACCACCGCCACCATTAACGCCACCAGCTATCCCGTTCACCTCGATACCCCGTTCTCCTCCACCCGACTCCGGTGACCTTCTCCGCCTGAGCACCGCCAGGACAGTCCTTTCCGACTTCCCGAGCAACCCCACATCAGTCCCCGACCGCCATCGCCATTAATACCATCTTCTCCTCCTTCTCGATACCTCACCGCCTTTCTCCGTCCAAACCCCAACTTCCTCTCCTCCTCGGCTGAACACAGACGCTCACCCTCGCCGGAGCAACCCCACCAGGACCTCCCTAACCGCCGAGCCTCTCCTCCAGCAGCCTCTCCTTCACCATCACCTTCACCATCATCTCCACCATGATCATCACCATCACCTTCACCATCATCTCCACCATGATCATCACCATCATCTTCACCATGATCATCACCATCATCATCGTCACCGTAGTCGTAATCATCACCATCATCATAGTTATCATCATCATCACCATCGTCATCGTCGTCATCATCGTCATTGTCGATCCCGTACACGCCCGCGCAGGTTCGTTCCTGCCCTCCTTTTCGTCATTTCATGTGATTGTGTGTATATGTATTCAAATGGGTAGTATATATGTATGTACGTATTAGTATTAGTATATGTATATGTTTAATATGAATATTGGTATATATATATATATATACATATATATATATTTTTTAGTATATGAACTCAATTTGTATATATGTATAGTATATGTATTCCATTAGTATATGTTTAATAGGTATTTCATTGGTATATATATACATATATAAATATAGTATATATACTCAATTAATCAATATTTGGTATATGAGTATTGTTTAATTGGTATAGTATGTACATATATTTAGTATGTGTACATTATTCAATATAATATATATATATATTTAGTATGTATATATTGTTCAAACTAGTATATATTGTATATGTATTTAATTGGTATATATATATAAATTATAAGTATTAATGATATATGCTAGTTAATAATATGTATAATTATATATATATACTAGGTGACCCGAGTGTAATCACGGATATCCCGTAGTTACATTGACCATGTAACCCTGTAAATGTTAGTAGACTGCCATTATGTATACTGACGTACTAGCGAGCCCCGTATCATTTTGACTGTCTGATCTTGCACAGCAATTACAGACGCGACACCCGTACAATTAGACGCACACTTGACCCTAGTTGACCAGTGTCATACCTAGCGTAGCCCTGAGTTCAGAATATTTATATTTGTGTATGTATTAGTGTAATGTCTGATGCAATATTGTATTATTTAATGATGTCTATAGGACTGTTGGATTATTTCAGACAAGACTTTGGAATCAGGTTATTAGTATTGCCAGCAGCAGGACCCCAGGCGAGTACATTCTCTGACAGTTTCTATTATGTTGATTATCTCTATAATTCTAGTTGTATAGCGTACATGATTCTGATACTGTTGTTTACACGAGTTGGCATTATCGAGACCTGTCACGAGGAGTCATGATTTGGGATCCATCGTGCTAGCTGGGGAAATAGGGAAATATTAATAGATTATGTGATCATACCCAACTCTACATGCATCATAGCTCACCCATATCTCACGTCGGTACAGCCTGACCATTACATGCCTCATAGTCTGTTACATGTGATTAGCCTGACTATTACTCGCATCATAGTTATCCGGATGGTTAGCCTGATCTTACATGAATCATAGCTAATAATATGTAACAAGCCTAATCAGTCCCTAGTCGATCACATGATATGCTGATGTTTTACACACTTAACTAGATGTTCTTGACATGTATCTCTAGTATATTGATCTAGCATCTCTACATGTTCTAGTTATTGTTCTAGTACTCACTTATATTCTAGCTCATTATTCTAGCATGCACTTGTATTTCTATTCATTGCTAGTTGTAACATTGATGATGATATGCTCCAGTATTTCCTTATTTCAGTACTTCATTATTCCAATATTTCTTATTCCCAGTATCCATATCCATCTTGTATTTCTTTATACTATGTTATAGTTTTTGTCAATATATGTGGAACTGCTATTAGTGCTTGTACTTCGTTCCAATCCTGACTGCGTATTTTTTTCCATACTGTGACATAGAGGACTTGTTCCAGCATACTTGGAGATTTGAATGTTATTGATTGCAGGTTAGACTATTTATTGTTGTTTAGACTTGTCTTATATTTTATTTATTTTCTTCGATATCTTATCGTGCTTTAGTTTATGTGATTGAGTATTCCATACATATTATGATATCTATGTCTCCTAATGGAGTTGGATATTCATGTGAGAGTGATTAGCTAGTATTGTGACCTAGACAGCATTCTACCGCCGATGCTGCGGCGTAGGCTGGACGTACCCACGTACTCGTGTCCCTATACCGGGTACGGATCGTGATACTTGGTCAGCTGGACACGTAGTCAGCACTGATCGTGCGTGAGTCTTCTTCAGTTGTACCAGAAAAGATCCTACAAATCGAGGGCCGCATAACATTATGGCCACATAGCGTCGTGGCCGCATACGGGCTTTAGTTTGGGCTTGATCGGATGGGCACTTTGGTCGCATGATGGCGAGGCTGCATGGGTCTTGTAGACGCATACGTGATCTCGTTTAGCCTTGGTCGGATGGACACTCTGACCGCATATTGACGAGGCCACATTGGTCCTGTACGTCCTCTCGTTTGGCCTTGGTCAGATGGACACTCTGGCCGCATGATGGCGAGGTCGCATGGGTCTTGTAGCCGCATAAGTACTCTCATTTGGCCTTAGCCGGATGGACACTCTGGCTGCATGTTGACGAGACCGCATGGGTCTTGCAGCCGCATACGTGCTCTCGTTTGGCCTTGGTTGGATGGACACTCTGGCCGCATGTTGATGATGCCGCATTAGTCTTGTAGCCGCATATGTGCTCTCATTTGGCCTTGGTCGAATAGACACTCTGGCCACATGTTGATGAGGCCGCATGGGGCTGTAGCCGCATAGGTGAGGACACGTGGCATGGCGCGTGTGTCAAGGCTATTAATGCATAATGTAACTTTCTGTCTTTTTGTATGTCGCCCCTTCTCTGAATCTCGAGGTGCTTAGAACATTATGTTAGTCATCGGAGACTGTGTCGAGGGTTTTGTATGCGGACTCTTACTCTGAGGCATTCCAGGCCGCATGAAGATTGTTTATGCTCTTATCTGGCTCCAAGGGACATGAGTTGTATGCGGCCTACAGAATTTTCATGCTTCTACAGACATAATGATAGGCGTCTCCGTTATAAGTTATGGTCTAACATAACTAAGGTTAGCAATACTTGCGGTCAGCAACTTCCCCTACTGATGATTGGAGAGTTTAATGTTACATTATATTCACATGAGAAGAGGGGAGGTCATCCAGTTCTTGATTCCATTTTGGCTGATTTTCAAAATTATGTACTAGGTTCTGGTCTTGAATATCTGAGGAACATCAGCTTCACTTGGACGTGGAATAACCAAGTTGCTACTAATAGGATTTCGTATAATTTTAACTTTGGGAAATCCTATACAATAAGAAGACAAAGTAGTTGAGTTTCCTTCTCTTGTTTGCAAACACCTTGTCACGGAGGCAGGAAACGAAGTTCTCTGCCGTCATATTGATGTTTAGGAAACTGAGGAATTCGTCAAACATGCTGATCCTAATAACTCTCGATGGCCTAATGGGTTCACTGCTATGTTCTTCCAATCTTATTGGGATGAATTACGGCTTCCAGTTACTGTTGCAGTCTGTGAATTCTTTCATATTGGTAAGTTACTGAAGGAATTAAATCATACATTCCTGACTTTGATCCCGAAGAAGGAGTGTGCCTCTGTGTTAGCGGACATTCGACCTATTGTTGCTGTAATCTCATGTAGAAACTTAATGGTAATATTATGCACATCATAATGCGGGACCTAATGGATGCCTTGATCTCTCAAAACCAATCCATTTTTATACGCGGGAGACTAATATCAGAGAATTACCTTCTGGATCATGAACTAATCCAAGATTTTAACAAACCTGATAGTAATAAAGCGTGTGTTAAGCTTGATCTTAGAAAGGCTTATGATAAAGTGAATCGTAAATTCCTCTGCTATCTCATGCGAGATATGGGTTTTGATGATTGGTGGGTCAGTAGAGTGGAAAAATGTATCTCATTCCTGACATTCTCGGTTCTGATAAAAGCCTCACCATATGGGTTTATTAGAAGCAATAGAGGGCTTCATCAAGGCGATCTATTATCCCCTATTTATTTACTATCATCATGGAGTACTTCACATGTCTTATGGATTGAGTTGCCTACACAAGAAGGATTGTGTCGTTATATAGCAGAACCCAAGGAGTGATTTCATACTTGATCTATGTTGATGACTTATTTGGTTTCGTTCAACCTTCAGATTGTAATGTGCATAATTTGATGCAGGTGATAGATGAATTTGGGAGTTATCCGGTCTAGAACTGAACAAGGATAAAAGATGAGTCTACTTCAATCGCTTGTGTACTACCAAAAACTAGTGTCAGAAGATTCTTTAGATTGAGCAAGAGGATTTGTCTGTCAGATACTTGGGATTGCCTCTTACGATCTCTTATACTCGAGCAATGGAATGCAATAGTTTCCTAGATGCTATACAATCGCACCTCTGAGGATTTGCAGGCTCTTTCCCTGTCCTTTGGAGGGCGTATTAAATTAGTCATTATGGTTGTCATGACTGTTTTATTCTATTAGATGTAGGCAATCATAATATCTACAACACCCTGCAGAAAATAGAGCGACTATGCGCTAACTTTACATGGAGAGGAGGAATTCATACCATAGCATGAAAGGTATTGTGCTGACCAAAACGTGATGGAGGAGTTGGCTTGCGTTGCTTTGGTGACACTACAAATTTATGCTAATGAAGTTGGCATGGAGATACTTGGAGGGGTCTTCTCTATGGTCGACATATGCTTAACATGCAAATATGCTTCCAGGAGATTTTTTTTGGAACTTCCAATTGATAACAACTTTTTCGTTGTTATTAAAGCTATTTATTTGGTTAAAAGGTGTTGTAGTGAAGTTGCAACTTACTACGTATACCATTATTCATGGTAGGCTTCTGACCCTGGATAGGATCCGTAAGTTCGAGTATTGCATTGAGGGCCAATGCTGCATGTTATATGGCAGGCAGGAGGAGTCGTAAAATCATTTTTTCTTCAGGTGAAGTTTCAGCAAAGTTATATGGTGGGCTCAGGAGTAAAAGCTGGCGTTAGCTAAAATATGGAGAGTTTCCTGGAGCCGCTTGTCCGCGAGATATTTGCGTCAAGACATAGGAGTAGAGAATCGTATAGCTGCCAGATTTCATCCTGTATGTATAGTCTAGCATATTTGGAAGGAACGTAATAACCGAATTTTTGAAGGTCTGAACAAATTCACTCAATGTATCATAGCAGGTATTGAGCAAGACATGTTAGCACATGGTGGATAAGTCTATTAGCGTTCTGTACTATATACAGTTGCGAGTTGGAGTGGTTTCTTCTATCTATACTGATGTAATTCTGGTGTATTGGTCGGTATTAATAAAATTCTTTAACTTTTTCAAAGAAATATAATATATATATATATATATATATATATATATATATATATATATATATATATATATATATGGATCCACCTAATTATGTATCTTCGATTGTTTTTCAAAATAACGATCGTTGGATTGACTTTTTTGACAGTCTAGAGTAGATCCTTAAACTGTCCAATTTTTTGCGAGAAATTGATCTATTCTAGACTGTCAAAAAAAGACAATCCAACGTATTTTATCTAGAGGACATGTGAGGATGTATAAGTGTGGAAATTCCGATCCCTCCTCCACCCACCCACACACACACACACATATATATATATATATATATATATATATATATATATATATATATCACTTGACCAACTGAAGACCTATTGTTGGAGGACATGAAATTAAGTCTCAAAATTAGTCTTTTTTGGAAGTGTATGCATCTTGACACTGGAACATCATACATCATGATACTGAAACACACATTGTAGAAAATAATTGAAATCTATCGACAAAGAGAATGAGTTGAATTTTTCATCAACTTAATTAGAACATAATGAAACATTCAAAATATAAATATTTAATATTTTGCAAGCTCTAAATCTTACTTGAAACCTTGTTAGATTTCTTTAAGGGTGTGTTTGTTAAATATAAAGTGGGGAGGGGGTGAATTCCTACTTCACGGAAATTAGAGGGGTGGGAGGACAAAATCGACGTTTGGTAAGGAGGGGGAGCGGAGCATGAACTGGCTGAAGTGAAGCCTGGCAGTTCCTATCGCGGAAGGAGGAGGGGGCGCTGTCACATCCCGATTCACTACCAAAATAAGTCAAATTAGCGACACTTAAAAACATCGCTAAATTGGGAGAAAACGTCGCTAATTAACATTAGCGACGTTTAAGGTTAGTCGTGTTTTATCAAGTCGCTGACAACAAAAAAGTCGCAAAACGTTGCAATAGCGACATAGTTTAGTGACGTTATTGCGTCACAGTTTTAGCGACGTTTATCGACATGTTGTCGCAATTTTAGCAACGCATAAAGTGTTGGTAAGAGTCGGTACTATTTTCTGAAATCAGTGAAGTTTGGCGACGTTTAATGTTGTCGCGAAAAGTCGCTAAACGTGTCTGCAAGAGTCGGTACTATTTTTTGAAGGTAGCAACATTTAGCGACTTTTAGCGACTTTTAGCGACGTTCAGCGACGTGTCCAGAGTCGCTGAACATAGCTAAACTGTCTGACGTCAGTGACATTTAATTGCGTTGCTAAACGTCGCTAAATTTCTAATAAAAAAATTAAAAAATAGAATATAAAATGGTTTCCAAACCAATCTTCCACAGTTTATGAATTCACAATTGATATAAATCGACCAAGAGCAACCCTCCGTTGAATTTTCTGGGTTCGCTGACCCCTTCGGTGGAATACTCAACACCAGTAAATTTACATACATTTAATATGAATAATAAAATAAAATTTGAAGAAAATGACACATTGGAATTACAAACCGAATCTCAAGAAAATCTCGTCGTAGAGAACGCCATAAATATACACACAACTGTGTGCAAGAAATAAAGTCTGAAAGCCTCAATAAATATATAATATTCATAAATGACCCAATATCATGGGTCAGAATACAAACCACCAGTAAAATCTCCTAACTAGGACTATTGTGGATCTGGAGGAAGATGAGCATCGGTGCGCACCAGGGATAAGAACAACTCATATTTCTTCCGTGAAATCAACACCGATGTCGATGAAGAAGGCAGTGACGTCGGTGGAGTCGGTGTCGATGAAGGCACACTAGGAAGATGTATCTGCACCAATTCTGTTAGTCGATGGTTGTATGAATCCATGGTAGATAACAGCCTCGTACTGCTATCAGTCATTAAATCCTACATCATCGTCTGTCTCTCGCCCATGGACAGTTGTGATGCCTATAACTCCGTCACGCTGTGCTATATTATCGCTCTAGGATCAGTAATGCCATGCTCCATCCTCTCAATCATATCCATGAGCTCCATGATGCTACGCTCGAGCATATTAAATTGTGCGATAAGCGTCACATCATCCGTCTGCGGCTGAGACAGGGGATGCTCCTTCATCTTTCGAAGCAAATCATCACGGAGAGACGCAATCTGACGGCCAACGGTCTCCTGGACTCAGGTAGACGCCTGCGAGGGATGTGGGTAATGCACACTTGCAGAGGAGGCCCTAGAGGACTGTGTTGCAACAAGGGAGCCATAAGATCTCATACCGTAGTAAGTACTCCTCTGGAGTCCACCAACGGCGGTCACCCACAGCTCGTCCACCGACGGACCTAGAGAGGGCTGCGAGAAAGTACCAGCCTCTCCCGTTGTAGGTGCACTAGCAGTCGTCTGCTCAAGGAGCCTAAGATACTCGGCCTAGAAAAGTATGGATACTCGATAATTGCTAATATCTATGGTACTTATTACTAACTACATGGATATTTATTTGCATATTTCCTAAGTTATATTAAAATTAAGACAAAGTAAAGTAATACTTACATAGGTATGTGAGGCCCTCTCATCAATGAGCTTCCAGCCCTTCCGATGGGTGGCCAGGAAGACAGTCACCATGTTGGCGTCGTCACCCCTTTGTACATGTTAAAAATATATTATTTAGTACTTAAATTAAATATTTTATCCTACTACCATTTTATTGTACTTGTATTAAAATAATATATCTAAAATAAAAAATATACCAAACGAAAAAAATATTTCGTCACCGGAATCGAGCCACTATACCACTTTGTTGCCTTTTTCCTAGCCGCCTTGGCCTTCTCAGACCTTTCCTTGTACCTTAGATCGTCAAATATAGCCCTCATAGCAGTCCACTGCTCAGGCGTGATCCAACTATGGATAGATTTTTCTTCGCAATCACGAGCCTTCTGTTCATCCATAGCATCACGGATCAGTTTGGCAGCGATGGCAGAAAACATCTGCTCGATCAACTCGGTCCGGTATGATGGATAGAAATACGTTTGCTACAAGAAGTAATTTATTAAGTTATATAATATGCATAAATTAGTTGATTGATATTAAACCAAATATACTTTTACCTTGAAGTGGGAAAACCAAAACGCCTTCCTCTCGTCCGGAGCATCAGAGTAGTCGATCCAAGGGACACCATAGTTGTACCTCAAAAAGTGGCCCATGTGTCTCTGTACCGACGAGGAACAATATCTATACAGAGATAATTATATTCATAAAAAAGTGAATATGTAATGAATAAAAAAATACTTGATATATATTATGATAAACCAACTAATTGACTTACTTTGTACCGTCGGCCCAAATCTTCGTCCTCGTCTCGATCTGAGGTGCGCATGGAGGATCTCGCTGATACGGAGACAGCGTCGGCTCAACCTCCATCATCTGCTCATTTGTCTCCATGGTTCCGTCAGCAGGAGGAACGTTGAACGAGTGAGTAGTCTCAGGCCTGGAACTACTCGTCCCATGAGTTCTGCCACGTAACATCGTCGTAGTCGAAGATATGGCTGGTCGATATACTTGAGTACTTGACGACGAGGATCCATAACCAGTAGGCAGTACTGGAGGAGTACTTCATCTACCTCAGGACCTGCTGAACGCTCTACATCGTCATGTCATACTTGATAACAACATATGATGATAGAACAAATAAACATATATATAGTATATTCTACAGTCAAAATATTATACATATCTCACAGTATTAATAGAATTGCACAGTAAATAACTAGTAGTGTCACAAGTCTAAATGGATAGTATATTCTTCAGTAAAAATGTAATACATGTCACAAGTCCAAATGGATTTATTTTATTTTCAATCATCTTCAGAAAATTTATCTTGTTCGTCTTTCTCGTCCTCCTCTTCCTTTTCCTCCTTATTTTCACTTTCATCTACTTCGTTTTCGTCTTCGTCTTACTCTTCGGATAATTCTACATCTTCTACATTATTAGTCGTATAATGACTAACTTTCGTTGATTCTACATCTGCAATATTTGTTACAAGAGGTAGCTCGTCCTCCTGATAAGCTATTTCATCAATGTCAAAGATATTTCTAGCTTTAGCCTTGAATACTCCCTACCAGTCTGACCTCGTTGTTCCCCGTCTAAAATAAGTTGTGCAGTATACGAGCTGAGCCTGACTTGATAGGACAAATAGTTCGTAGCCTTGATATCTACGCTTGTAGTTCATATCCACAAGACCATGCTTGTCAATTTTCCATCCTTAATCTTAAATCGGATCGAACCATTCACACTTGAATAATACGATTTTAGCAGGTTTTGTGCCATAATTATATGTCAACTCCATAATCTACCATAAGATGTCAAAGAAATTATTTCCTGGATCAAAGTCTTTGTAGTTCAAAGATTTGATACACAAACAACTATTTTTCGTAGAATCAAGATCCAGGAAGTTGTCTCTGATCAAAATATTTATTGACTTGAATCTAAACTCATTCACACAGTAACTTGGCCATATTTTGATGGTAGTAATTGGTTCTTTGGCTAGAATTCTAATAGATTCAGTCTCGGATGTTATTAGACGATCGACCTAAATACCAAATTAGCGATAGTAAGTTATTTATTGTGCAAGTGCATTCAGTCTCTATGAATTCATCCTACATACCGTACATGTCATTAGAATGATGGTTGTACATCCACGAACGATGCCATATGTAGTAATTCATATCTATTTTTAGATACTTCTGTAAGATAGATACACATTGTTCAAGTATATATCATTCAAATGGATGTAAAGATGGATATACATGTTCATCAAAGATGGACATAAATAAAGAAGGATATGGGTGTCATCACGTGTCTCTTGTGAGCCATTATCTGGAGAGAGAAAAATTACTGATAAAAGTCTTTTAAGGCTATTAGAGTTCTACCAGAAAAAGGCTACGAACGAAAGAATTAGAGACATTTATTTACTCCTCTAAAAAAATTCTGGAAATACATTTGCAAACTGTAATATCCTGAAAAGGCTTGCAGAAGTAAAAGAAAATTTCAAAGATATGACTCACAAGGAACACGTGGACACTCATATACTCAATATACTCGCTTGTATCTTGACATAGCTAGAAACCTAATAAGAAATAGGTAAATGAACCTAGAAGCCATGAGACCTTTGGCTCTACCTTACGTTCTGGTGCCAAAATCCATGAGATTGAAATATGAAGGAAAAAAGAAGACTTATGTCTCATGGCTTCTGGTACTAGAGCGAAAAGTAAAGCCAAAGATTTCAAACTCTAGTAAATGGACAGCTCAGAATAAGAACCTAGACTACCATAATGTTTATAATGCTTTCTAATACCAACCACTACTAACACTTCTCCTTGACGTTCTAATATTCTCTATTAGAACCTAAACTAATTCATGACCTTTACACGACATTAATGTATAAGTAAAACCTCCGACTTGATTCCCCTATACATATATAGAAATCCTATTTAGGATGGTCACACCTATCATTTATCAATTAAGTTAAATACACACATGCAACACTATTTTACAAGAAAAATATGTGTCAATATGGTAAATTAATTATATGGATATATATCGATATCATAAACATGTCCATGTCAATATGAGCTGTTAGATCCGAATCATGGTACTAAAAATATGTCAGTGTCCGTGTCCAACTCAAATATGTCTGTGTCAGTATGTGTGCATGTCTGTGTTAGGATGTGTCTGTGACAGTGTGTGTGTGTCGTGTCAGTGTCAGTATCGTGTCAGTGTGTGTGTGTGTGTGTGTGTGTAGTATCGTATTCGTATATGTGAGAGAGATAGAGAGAGATAGGGTTAGGGTTTACCTAGAGGAGGAGGAGGAGGAGAAGCCTGAGGTCGTCGGAGGGGAGGAGTCGTACGAGGGGAGCAGACGCGTCGGAGGGGAGGAGCCGAGCGAATGGAGTAGCCGCGCTGGAAGGAAGCAACCGCACGAGGGGAGGAGCCGTGCCAGAGGGGGACGTTAGGGGGGAGCCGAAGGGGGGGCAGGGGGAACCGGTGGGGGGAGCGCTGTAAACCCCTGATTTTTCAGGAATTTTTAAAACGGATTTTCATAATTTTTCTAGAATTTTTCTGAAATAAAACTAAGGTATTTTGAAATTAAACGATTTTTTAATTATTGTTAAATAATATTAAAATATTATAAAAATAATATTTTCTAGTGTATAATGAAAAACTAGACATAGGATAATTTTCCGGGAATTTATTGGAGCCCGAAAGTATTTTTAAAGCCCTAAAAATCAAGTTTTAATGAAACCAAATAAACCCTAGGAATAAATCCGATTTATTTTAAATAAACCAAACCAAACCGACCCAAATCGGACCGAGTTCAATTGAACCAACCCAAACCTTAGCGGGTCGGATCCGGGCCTAACCCGCGACCCGAAACTCGCAAACCCGACCCGTGCCCTAGCATTAGCGGATCGGGCAGGATCCGCCGCCCGACCCGTCTTCTACAGTGCGACCCCAATCTCCCCCGACCATTTTAGCTCCCCGCCGCGTAACCGACGGCACCGCTCCGCCTGCCGACCGCTCCGCCTCCTCTCCCCGCAACGCCCGGACAGCTCTTCCTCTTCCCCTCCCCGCACCGGCTACTGCTCCGCCTCCCTCTTCTCCCTATATAACCCTACCCTCTCCGCCTCTCTCCGCCTCACGCCTCCGCCTCCGCCTGTGACCTAACCCCCTCGACCCGTCGTCCCCGGCCAACCCTCTCCGCTCGGAGCACCCTGCCTCCCCGTCGTCCCCGCGAGCCGCTCAGCCCCGTCTCCTCCCCTGGCCTCCTCCTCCATCTCCTCCGCCTCTCTCCTCGACTCAGTCCCTGCAGCGCCTCGAGCCTCCGCCACCCTCGTCGTTCTCCTCCCGCAGAGCCCTCGTCGGAGCCCTAGCCACGACGACTCCCCGCAGAGCCCAGAGCTACCTCCACCTTCCTGCTCCCCCATCCTCGCCGACGCCATCCCCGAGCCTCCACCCTCGCCTGACCCGCCTCGACCACCGCCCTGTCCAGCCCCTCCTCGAGCTTCGCAGCCGACACTGCCCCCGCCCCCGCCTCCATCAGCGCAGCCGCAGCAGCCCCGGCGACGCTCAGCCCGTCCCCAGCATGCTCCGCCGCCTCCGGCGATGCCACCCCGCAGCCGCTCCCGGTGAAGCCCCGGCCAGATCCGCCGTCTCCGACAAAAACCCTAGGCCGGACGCAGCCCGGACACAGCAGCATCGTGTCGCGTCGTGTCACCTCGGACAAGGAAAACCCGGTTTCAAGAAGTCCTGTTCAGGTAACCAGTTCTCTCTCCTCGTTGCTCCGTTTTCCATTCCGTCAGTTATGACGCAAACCCTGTGTGACCCTTTCGATGCCCGTACAACCCGCTCGGTGTGTCGCGTCCTATGGCGATCACGAACCACGATCCAAAAATAGGAAAATATACACCCCATTTTCCTCCGGAACTGAGTGCGCCCTGCCAAACGGGACGACTTGGTCGCGTGCGATCTTCACCGAAAGGTGCGCGCCTTTGATACGGACGTGCGAGATTTTGCAGAAGTTGATTTGGATGTGTGCACACCAGAATCAACGCGTATCCGCCGACAATGCCCCGTATCTGCCTGTTCTGAATCTCGTTGTAACTTTGTGTACACACGTCAGATTGAAACGAAACTTGCACCATCGGACTCGTAGCAATATGCTGGTCCTGTGACCCAAGTTTGGTTCGATTCTGAGAACGTTGACAAAATCGCGTATCGCCACTTGACGGGTGATTTTGTGATCGGCTCATCAGAATCCAATTATGGAATTTCTGTTGGGTTCATATCATCGTTCTGGACCTGTTGACACTAAGTTTGACGTATTTGGAGACCTTTGACCCTGACTCATTTTCGGTGCGAAGTGGCCCACATGTGGACCCCGCTTTGACCAGAAACTGTCATTTTTTGCCCCTGTGTCCAAATTGGACTCAAGGACAGGCTTTTCTAGCTATTAGATATTTTTTGAATCTGATGGTGATGTCTATTTCAGCAACCGGAGGAGTCCCTGCAGAACCCGCTAAAGTCAGAGCTACAATTGAAGCCAGAACCCCATGCAAGTGTACCTTGCCAAATATTGCACTTCTTGTTACATATTTCCTTGCCTTATTTATATGTTGTATATGCTTAAACCTAGGACCGTGTGACTTACTTAGTGTTCGATTAATAGTCGGGTGCCAACACTGTACGAAGAGTTGTGTAAAGTCACCTAGAGATGGATACCGAGACCATATACTTCTCGTGCTTGCACTATCAAGTACGTTATACCCAGGACACCTGACACTATTCATGAGACAGAATCTTCCTGAGATATTCATGGTAATTCTGTATAGGATATAGTTTTCATGACATATTCTTTTGCTTAGATATTTATGACTTGATGCATTAGTTATGATCCTGCGTTGCATGGACATGAGATATATGATTACATTGGGTGAGGAGAGACACACAAACTACAGGTTGATTATATATTATGCCGGCGTCTTAGTCTCTCTCCGAGCTAGACAACCACATGATATCACTGCTACCGGCTCCCCGACACAGAGCTTGTAGTGGTCTCAGCCTGGGTTCTAGTGTTGCTCTCATCTTGCATATCACTTAGCTGGTTATATAGTGTTCCCCTATTTATTTATTTATTTTTTGTACTGCATTATTTATGGCTTGAGTTATTTTCTACCTTGCTATGTCCCATGAGGACCTGGATCCGGATTATGTCCCCAGGATTAGCAGACGAGATCGATCCCGAGGTATACGAGATAGGAGCATTAGCAGGAGCAGGAGCAGGAATAGGAGCAGGCACTGGAGCAGTACCAGATCCGGTAGACGAGTGATCTCTGCGGGTATCTTCTGAGTATATATTGTTTCCATACTCAGTATCGTTGTTGATATCTTTATTCATGTATCTTGATAGTTGTATCAGACTTATATCGGGCTTGTTCCCCAATTTAATTACTTGTGATTTGATGATGATATTGTTTAATTTTGTTGTTATTGATATATATTCATTCAATGGATGAGATTAGTATAATAGACCCTGATTATTGTTTTACAGCTTAAGTACACATTGATGGGTCCATTAAATTATGTTTGCCCATCGGTGTGTGCTGCTGGTCATTGCCACGTGGCTAGTCCCTCGATATTTTGGGACTGGGCGTGACATAGTTTTTGTGGTGGCCCATGCAGGTCAACGACTAAAATTGCTTCGGTTTCAACTTAGGGACCGAGCAAGCCTGCAATAAGAATAGGATAAGTTTTTAGGATCTCATCCACTTGCTTGAAACGTTCTTGATATCTATATCTGATTCGAATTAATTTCTTGAATTGCATCCTGCCTTGATTCATGTACGCCTCTTATTGTTTATTTTGGTTGCAGAGTTATGGATTCACGAGCAAATGACGAGACTTCTGCAATATTACCACGGGATGTTTTGGTAACCAATGAAGAGGAAGTAACACCAGTAGAAGAAGGTCAATCCGCTCAACAGCACAGTCAAGCGAATCAGTATACCTCGAGAATCCAGCAAGATGACATTCCACCATCGACGCAATTTACTCCACCAATGCCCGTAATTCCACAAGGGCAGGCCATGGACGGGTAGCAGATGTTTTAAATGATCTATGCAATAATGCAAACTCAACAAGAGGCTTTGAGTCGCAGCCTAGTAACCGTACTAGAGCAGGCAGATCTACCAGCATGACGGCCAACGATGGGCTCTATCGCCGATTTTCGCCAACTGAAGCCTCGTACCTTCTCAGGAAAAGAAGAGCCCACAGAAGTTCATGAGTGGCTCACCAATACTCAACATTAATTAGAAGCAGCTGAGCTTCCACGGGAACGTTGGATGACTGCAGTCAGAATGCAATTGACGGACAATGCACATTACTGGTGGCTATCTGAGGAGACACGGCCCGGACCAGACCGAGTCACTTGGGAGGAGTTCTCCAGACTCTTTCAGGAGATGTACATTCCAGCCATCGCTTGATCAGAACTTCGGGACAAGTTCAATCGCCTCACTCAAGACAGTATGACAGTGGAAGAATACAATGCACAATTCATTCGTCTGAGTCACTTTGCCCCAACCCTGATTCCGACAGAAGAAGAGAAGGCCGAGAAGTTCTTCAACGGACTAAACTTTGAGCTACAGAAACTGATCGGATCCATCGCACCTACTTCTTACTCGGACATCCTTGTTGTAGCCCAACGCATGGAGCGCATCACCAGGAGAGAGACCAGTCTAAAGCGGCCATCCACATCAGCACCAGCCAGAGCACCACAGAAAAAAATTGCAAAGAGATCTCACAAGCACCAGCCACCTGGAGCATCCCCACAGGCACTACCTATCTGTCAATATTGTCGCAAGCGAGGCCATATTGAGAACGAGTGTAGACGCAAAAGGAGATTATGTTTAGCTTGTGGATCCAGTCAGCATTCAGTGAAGGAATATCCTGAGCATCGAGAAGGAGCACCAACGGTTAACCAACAAGCGGTACCAGTACCAAGGCCAGCCTATCGAGCATTGGGAGCACCGCAAACGAAAGTTGAAGGAGTCATACCACCAGCTCCAGGAGGGTATCATCCAAGGCCACCTTTGATACCCCAGG
The DNA here is from genome assembly GCA_036927795.1 of Iris macrosiphon. Classification (NCBI taxonomy): domain Eukaryota; kingdom Viridiplantae; phylum Streptophyta; class Magnoliopsida; order Asparagales; family Iridaceae; genus Iris; species Iris macrosiphon. The sequence goes on from JAYESA010000008.1 coordinate 86,050,177, forward strand.
CACTACTCTTCCAGCAGGCTCAGCAGCAGCAGAAAAATTGACTGCAAGGACGTGGACAAGCTTTCATGATGACCTTGGAGAACGCGCAGACTCATGGAGTAGCTAATGCGCGTAAGTTTTCGTAGTTATCTGCTTCTAGATTTGCTTTAGTTCGTGCCTATTGGTTCGTGACCTCAGTCTTAACCTAGTAATTTTGAACTTGCTAATAATTGATAACCTAGTGATAACCTAGTTTTCTAAAACTGTAGTCTTCTAGATCTCCTTCATACGGGATATTGTATAACATTTAATGCTTAGGGAAATAATTTTCCCTATGTGTTCTTCTTAAAACCCTCATCCATAAAACTTCTTAATCGTGATATGCTTCGAATAATGTTTGCAACTGTGTCATCTCTGTTGACCGGTTATTCTTTGCTAAGGGGGGTAGATTGTAAACCCCCTGATTTTTCAGGAATTTTTAAAATAGATTTTCATAATTTTTCTGGAATTTTTCTGAAATAAAACTAAGGTATTTTGAAATTAAATGATTTTTTAATTGTTGTTAAATAATATTAAAATATTATAAAAATAATATTTTTTGGTGTAAAATAAAAAATTAGACATAGGATAATTTTCCGGGAATTTATTGGACCCCGGAAGTATTTTTAAAGCCCTAAAAATCAAGTTTTAATTAAACCAAATAAACCCTAGGAATAAACCCGGTTTATTTTAAATAAACCAAACCAAACCGACCAGAACCGGACCGGGTTCAATTGAACCAACCCGAACCTTAGCGGGTCGGATCCGGGCCTAACCCGCGACCCGAAACCCGCTAACCCGACCCGTGCCCTAGCATTAGCAGATCGGGCCGGATCTGCCGCCCGACCCGTCGACCCGACCCGTCATCGCCCGACCCGTCTTCTACAGTGCGACCCCAATCTCCCCCGACCGTTTCAGCTCCCCGCCGCATAACCGACGGCGCCGCTCCGCCTGCCGACCGCTCCGCCACCTCTCCCCGCAACGCCCGGCCAGCTCCTCCTCTTCCACTCCGCCTCCTTCTTCTCCCTATATAACCCTACCCTCTCCGCCTCTCTCCACCTCCGTCTCCCCTGTGACCTAACCCCCTCGACCCGTCGTCCCCGGCCAACCCTCTCTACTCGGAGCACCCTGCCTCCCCGTCGTCCCCGCGAGCTCTCAGCCCTGTCTCCTCCCCTGGCCTCCTCCTCCATCTCCTCCGCCTCTCTCCTCGACTCAGTCCCCGTAGCGCCTCGAGCCTCCGCCACCCTCGTCGTTCCCCTCCCGCAGAGCCTTCGCCGGAGCCCTAGCCACGACGACTCCCCGCAGAGCCCAGAGCTGCCTCCGTCTTCCTGCTCCCCCGTCCTCGCCGGCGCCGTCCTCAATCCTCCACCCTCGCCTGACCCGCCTCGACCACCGCCCTGTCCAGCCCCTCCTCGAGCTTCATCGTCGACGCTGCTCTCGCCCCCGCCTCCATCAACGCAGCCGCAGCAGCCCCAGCGACGCTCAGCCCCTCCACAGCGCGCTCCGCCGCGTCCGGCGACGCCATCCTGCAGCCGCTCCGGTGAAGCCCCGGCCAGATCCGCCGTCTCCGGCAAAAACCCTAGGCCGGACACAGCCCGGACACAGCACCATCGCATCGCGTCGTGTCGCCTCGGACACGGAAAACCCGGTTTCGCGAAGCCCTGTTCAGGTAACCAGTTCTCTCTCCTCGTTGCTCCGTTTTTCGTTCCGTCAGTTGTGACGCGAACCCTGCGTGACCCTCTCGATGCCCGTGCAACCCGCTCGGTGTGTTGCGTCTTGTTGCGATCACGAACTGCGATCCAAAAATAGAAAAATATATATCCTATTTTCCCCCGGAACTGAGTGCGCCCCGCCAAACGGGATGACTTGGTCTCGTGCGGTCTTCACCGAAAGGTGCGCGCCGTTGATACGGACGTGCGGGATTTCGAAGAAATTAATTTGGATGTGCCTGCACACCGAAATCAACGCGTATCCGCCACAACGCCCCGTATTCGCCTGTTCTGAATCTCGTTATAACTTTGTGTACACACGATTGAAACGAAACTTGTGCCATCGGACTCGTAGCAATACGCTGGTCCTGTGACCCAAGTTTGGTTCGATTCTGAGAACGTTGACAAAATCGCGTATCGTGGGCCCCGCAGCTCCACTTGACGGGCGATTTTGTGATCGGCTCATCGGAATCCAATTCTGGAAGTTCCGTTGGGTTCGTATCATCGTTCTGGACTTGTTGACACTAAGTTTAACGTATTTGGAGAACTTTGACCCTGACATATTTTTTGGTGCGAAGCGCCCACATGTGGACCCCGCTTTGACCAGAAATTATTATTTTTTGCCCCTGTGTCTAAATTGGACTCAAGGACAGGCGTTTCTAGCTATTTGATATTTTTTTAATCTAATGGTGATGTCTATTTCAGCAACCGGAGGAGTCCTTGCAGAACCCGTTGAAGTCAGAGCTACAGTTGGAGCCAGAACCCTAGGCAAGTGTACCTTGCCAAATATTGCAGTTCTTGTTACATATTTCTTTGCCTTATTTATATGTTGTACATGCTTAAACCTAGGACCGTGTGACTTACTTAGCGTCCGATTAATAGGCGGGTGCCAACACTGTACGCAGAGTTGTGTAAAGTCACCTAGAGATGGATACCGAGACCCTATACTTCTCGTACTTGCACTGTCAAGTACGTTATACCCAGGACACCTGACACTATTCATGAGACAGAATCTTCCTGAGATATTCATGGTGATTCTGTATAGGATACAATTTTCATGACATATTCTTTCGCTTAGATATTTATGACTTGATGCATTAGTTATGGTCCTGCGTGGCATGGACATGAGACGTTGTGGACATGAGACGTATGATTATATTGGGTGGAAGAGACACACAAACTACAGGTTGATTATATATTATGCAGGCATCTTAGTCTCTCTCCGAGCTAGACAATCACATGATATCACTGCTACCGGCTCCCCGACACAGAGCTTGTAGTGGTCTCAGCCTGGGTTCTAGTGCTGCTCTCATCTTGCATATCACTTAGCTGGTTATATAGTGTTTCCCTATTGATTTATTTATTTTCTGTACTGTATTATTTATGGCTTGAGTTATTTTGTACCTTGCTATGTCCCCTGAGGACCTGGATCCGGATTATGTCCCAAGGATTAGCAGACGAGATCGATTCTGAGGTATACGAGACAGGAGCATTAGCAGGAGCAGGAGCAGGAATAGGAGCAGGCACTGGAGCAGTACCAGATCCGGTAGACGATTGATCTCTGCGGGTATCTTCTGAGTATATATTGTTTCCATACTCAGTATTGTTGTTGATATCTTTATTCATGTATCTTGACAGTTGTATCAGACTTATATCGGGCTTGTTCCCAAATTTAATTACTTGTGATTTGATGATGATATTGTCTCCTTTTGTTGTTATTGATATATATTTATTATGTGGATGAGATTAGTATAATAGACCCTGATTATTGTTTTACAGCTTAAGTATCATTGATGGGTCCAATAAATTGGGTTTGCCCCTCGGTGTGTGCTGCTGGTCATTGCCACGTAGCTAGTCCCTCGATATTTTGGGACTGGGGCGTGACAAGCGTCGTAAATTTAGGTTTCGAAATTTTTGGTCGGAATGGGGGAAAATGAAACGGCCAACCCTATATTAAATAATTTAGTGACGTCTCAAAAAGACGTCGCTAAACGTCGCAGATAAATAAAAACTTAGTGACGAAGAAAATGTCTTAAAATATCGCTATAAGTTAAAAATTTATCGACGTTCAGGAACCTTTACCGACGTATATTTTCACAATAGGAACTGTCATCGCTGCATGTCGCAAAACTTCGCTATTTATTAAAAATTTAGCGATGTTCAGCGACCTGTACCGGCGTATATTTTCACAAAAGAAATTGTTGTACCTGAACGTCGCTAAACGTCACAAAATAGCGACGTTTAACGACACTTTTTAATGGAGTCGCTAATTTTACAAAAGTTAGCGACTTCAATAACTTAAGTCGCTAAAAACGTCGCTAATAGCGCAGATTTTGGTTGTGGATTGGCAGCTTGATGTGGCTAAATTTTTTTTTTTAAATCAATTAATTAATATTTTATTACTTCCCTTTCAGAAAGTATATTTTATTACTTATAATTATTTTCTTAAGCCACACAAATTACTTATTAATTTTTTATTAAATTTTGGAATTTGGCTTCAATTACTTATCAATTAATCAAAAAACCGGCTGCTACATCAAGGTAATACTAATACTTATTAATTTTGGTTGCTAATTATTTATAAACTAACTAATAACTAATAAAAAACTATTTAATATTTTAAATATAAATTCGTAATTATTATTAATTAATTTTGAGCTGATAAATTTTTCATTCTTTTTTGTGATGTCCGACGATACGCATGGGACATTGTGCACGCTGCGTTGAATGTCATTTGGGTCCACTGTCCCCAATTTTTACACACACACACACACACCCTCACACCTCCCCCGCAGTTTGATCTCGAGACCGTCCGCCTAGCCAAAGAACTTATCTCTCTTGTCGGTGACCAAAAGAGCCAGCCGAGTTCGATAATTCTTAATTAGTTACTAATTAATTATCTTAATTTATTAAACTAATTTTTTAATTTATTAAATTATTATAATATATTGTTCCAATTTTTACTTTTTACTTTTTACTTTAAAATTTTAACCAAACATATTTGTCTCCTATTAGAGGGACAAAAAAATAGATAGATTTCTATATGATGAATTCTTATATGAATTCCAATGCCAATCTCCTATTTGCGATTTACCAAATAGGCCCTGAGATGGGTCTACACTTGCAAGTTGAGAATAGGTTAAAGGACTTTTGTTCAAAAGCAAGCTTATATTATCTCTTACTTGCTACCGTCATCAATTTTATTTAGCAAATTGGTACTTTTTAAAGGCAGTTGAGCGGTGACCCTCCCAATGGTTGTACTTTTTTATTTTCGTTTGCAAGAAAGAAATCATAAAAGAAAGAGGTGGGGTTGGTTGGACTATAAAAGTTGTTAGTTAATTAAATCAATAAAGTGAAGAATAAATATTGTTAAGGAATAATAAAGAAGTAACCACTTGGATGAAATTGACGTAATTGCAAGATTGCCATTGTTTCGTGTTTGGTCTTCGGTGTTTGGTCTGTGTACGACCCCCGCTCATTTACCGCAAGGGAATTCGGGAAAGCAAGATAAATAGGATAAGTTGCGACATTATAAAAAATAATTTTCTAGCAGAGAACAATAAAATAGGAACCACTTGCGTAAAATAGACATAATTATAAGAGGTTTGGACAGTCCAAATTTTAATCATAGAAAATTATAAGTTTGTCATTCCTAAATTTTGTTTAGGATTGTCTATACCAACCTATATTAGTTAAAATCGTTTCTCTTCTTTCTTTTTCACCTTCAAATGAAGTATTCATCATTCTCTCCGTCGGAGTTGATGGAATTTTCATTCTATGTGAAAAATATTCCGGAGTAGGATTGAGTATTTCTACATATAATATAAATACATCAATTTATTTGGATTCGATATTCCTAAATATAATAGGAATATCTCAATGGATTTGCATTGGATATTCCTATATATAATAGGAATATGTCAATGGATTTGGATTTAGATTTGGATTGGATATTCCTATCTATAATAGGAATGCTAGTTGTGGGTTTGAGGCTATATATAGGTGTCTCCTGGCCCTAAAAAATCTCTCTCTCTCTCTCTAAAAAAAATATAGCAACAAGAAGAGAATGAGGCAAGAGTGTCATTGCAACATTGGAGAGGAGAAATAATGATTGGAGGCCATTTCGAAGAAGGAGATCAGTTTTGGGTATTTCTCGTTGTCTTTCTTCTTCGTCGTTATAATCTATTTTCTGTTCCAAAAGAGTTATGATGATCTGTTTGGATCGGTGAGAAGTTTGTACGGAGTCGGTGTATTTTTTATTCCATTAGTGGAGGCTTTTCAGGGTTTGACTCTGATCTTTACGTGGTTTTTCTCGCAACGGTTTTCCACGTCAAAAATCTCTGTGTCTGCGATTTGTGTTTGGCATTTTTGGTTTGTGCGTTTTGCTCGGTTCTCTCGCAGGTACTCTCTGATTTGGGGAATGATTTCCATACTTTCGTTCCCAACAAAGTGGTATCAGAGCCAGGTTCTGGAATTTCAGAAGGGTGTCAGGAGTTGACAGGCAAACCAAGGAGGAGAGATGGACACGAAACTGGTGTGCATGGTAAACCTGAACGGTACCAACTATCATTACTGGAGGAGCAAGATGAAGGATCTTCTATTTGTCAAGAAGCTGCATCTGCCGGTATTTACTTCCGAGAGGCCCAGTGACAAATCCGAAGAGGACTAAAATTTTTAGCATATACAAGTGTGTGGGTACATCAGGCAGTTCGTTGACGAGAACGTGTACAACCACGTTGCCAGTATTGAGCATGCGAGGACACTGTGGATAAGCTGGAATCATTGTATGCGAATAAGACGGGAGTAAATAAATTATTCATGATCCGGATGATGATGGGTCTGTGGTATAAAGATGGAACGTCTATTACGGATCACTTGAGTGAGTTCCAGGGCGTGGTTGACCAGCTATCCTCGATGGGAGTCAAGTTCGACGACAAGGTTCAGAGACTATGGCTTCTGTGTACATTGCCAGACTCGTGGGAGATCGTACGAGTGTCTATGATCACTTTTTCTCTAGAAGGCGTGGTCAGTTTAGAGTTTGCCAAAAGCGGGGTACTGAATGAAGAGATGCGGAGACGTTCTCAGGACACTTCATCCACATCCCACTCAGAGGCGCTTATTTCAGAGAGCTGCGGAAGGGGTAAAAACAGGGGTCCAGGCGGTGGTAGAGACAAAAGCAGAAAAAGGTCCAAGGGTCGGTACGAGGAGTCGGAGTGTTACCATTGTGGCAAGAAGGGCCACATCAAGCGGAACTGTTTCGCTTGGAAGAGAGAGAATAAGGACGACAAGGGAAAGCAAATTGAGAACACTACAGCGGCGACCTCGACACATGGAGGCGACGTGATCGTTGCTGGTGATGAGGTAGTTATAAACCTCGCCTGCGATGACGACTCTTGGCTGGTGGACTCAATGGTTCAGCGCACGTATCTCACAACAGGACACTTTTTGCTACATACACAACAGACGACTGTGGAGTGTTGAAGATGGATAATGGAGATGTGTCAAAGGCGGTTGCCATTGGAGATGTGCATTTGAGGATAAAGACAGGTGCAGTTCTTATTCTCAAAGATGTCCGTCATGTCCCTGATATCCATTTCAACCTGGTGTCGGTTGGAAGGTTGGATAACGAGGGTTTCTTCAGTCTTTTCGGGAATAATCAGTAGAAACTTTTCAGAGGTTCGATGGTGATTGCCAGAGGAAGCAAGAGGTCCAGACTCTACTATATGGAAGGGATTGCACATGGGCCACATGAGGTTAATGCAGCTACTAATGCCTCTACTGAGTTGCGGCACAGGTGGCTCAGCCAAATCAGCGAGAAGGGGATGAGCTACTTGGTGAACAGGAAGGTTATTCCAGGTCTAAAGTCTACAAAATTGGAGAAGTGCACGCACCATTTGGCGGGAAAGCAAAATAGGGTGTCTTTCCAACGTCACCCAAGTTCAATGAAGCCGACGTTGCTCGAGTTGATTCACTCGGATGTCTGCGGTCCTATGAAGGTAAAATCTATTGGTGGTGCTTCTTATTTTGTAACATTTATTGATGACTGTTCCAGGAAGGTTTGGGTCTATACCTTAAAGCCTAAGGATCAGGTGCTGCCCACTTTCAAGGAGTTTCAGGCCTCTGTTGAAAAAGAGACGGACAAGAAGCTGCTTTATGTTCGATCGGACAATAACGGAAAGTATATCGGCCCCTTTGATGCTTATTGCAAAGAGCAAGGGATACAACACCAGAAGACTCCACCAAAGACACCGCAACTTAACGGTATAGAGGAGCGGATGAACAGGACGCTAATAGAGAGGTTGCAGTATTTGCTGTCAAAAGCAAACTTTCCAGGCAGCTATTGGGTGAGGCACTTTACAAAGCTGCTTATGTTATTAATTTATCTCCTAGTGCTCCTTTGCAGGGTGATGTGCCTGACAATGTATGGTACGATAAAGAGCCGTCATAAAATCACCTGCGAGTGTTTGGTTATAAGGCTTTCGTGCATGTACCGAAGGACGAGAGATTCAAACTTGAGCCAAAGACGAGGCGGTGCATCTTTGTCGGCTATGGTAGGGATGAGTTTGGCTATAGACTCTACGATCTAGTGAGAAGAAAGCTCTACAGAAGCAGGGATGTGGTATTCGTCGAGGATCATACCATGACCAACACTTAGGATTCTGAGATGCCTTCTGAAGCTAAGAAATTGCCTGAGTTAGAGTCATTTTGCTTCAAGAAATTTCCAGAGGTCATCACAAAGGATCCAGTTATGGGGGAGCCAGTACATGGAGTTGCTCCTAACCTTGATCATCAGCCTGCTGATGGTGGTCAGGGTGACCCTCAAGAGGATGAGCTTGCCAAGGAGGCAGTTCCTGGAGGGGAGGAGACTGTAGATATACAGCCAACACCATTTGTTCCGTTGAGGAGGAGCGATAGAGAGAGTCGACCATCTACGAGATACTCAACGGGTGAGTATGTGCTACTGACTGACGGGGTAGAACCCAAAAGTTTTGCAGAGGCTATGGAAGACGAACACAGACAGGAGTGGATGGAGGCCATGCAGGAGGAGATGAGTTCATTGGAGGCCAACTCTACTTATGATATGGTGCGGTTGCCAAAGGACAAGAAGGCTTTGAAGAATTGATGGGTGTTCAGAGTGTGTAAACACCCTAATTTTTAAAAATTAAATTTTATTTCATTATTTATAATTACTGAGTTTTAGGGAGATTTTCTGTAATTTTTAGCTAATTATAATAACTGTTCTTTCATGGATTTATATTTTTGTGTTTTAAATTAAATATTAAAATAGTGCAAAAATTATATTTTTGGGTGTATAATTAATAATAGAATATTGTGTAATTTTTCTGGACTTTATTGGTGTCCAAAACTATTTTTAATGGCCATGTATTCATTGTTTTAAATAAACCAACCTAAACCGAACCAACCCAAACCTAGCTAAACCAACCGGATCTTAATCTAACCCGATAACCCAAAAACCACAAACCCATACCCGCTGCTACAATAATCACTGCTGTAAACCCCCGCACCCCCTTCGATTCCCCTCCCCGAAACCTCCCCGACCTCCTCTATTCCGCTCTCTATAACCCCCCATATACACCTCTATATAATCCCTAGCCTAGCCGACCACCACCACCATCAACTCCTCTACCACCCCGACCAACCTAAGCCGCCGACGACCGCCGTACAGTCGCCGCCGCACGCCGCAAGAAGCCACCGCGCAACCGCCCAACATCCTGAGCACAGCACACAACGAGGTACCCATCTTCTAGCCCCCGTATCTTTCTGCATAGTTAACTAAATGTCGATCTGTCGAATCCTATGCAAAGACCACATGACCCTCTTGAACCCTGAATAATTAATTCGGCCTATCGTGTCTTGTATCGATCATAAATCGCGACACAAAATAGGGAAAAAAAATGACCAATTTTGTAGTTCAGAAACTGTCCCAACCACCTATGATCATGTCTGTTTTTCTTCCAACCTAGTTAATATTTTTAATTTTTATTTGAACAGTAATTTAGACTACATAACCAAATTTTAATCTCTTTATTTAGTTTATTTTAATTCATTGTGTGTTGTATTTTATTTGTTGTTGAATTTGACCAAAAATTTAGTTTTTTAAACACGAATTTCCATAAATGAGGTACGTTCCGCTAAACGAGATAACTTCATCGTGTGCGAAGTGCACCTAAAGGCGCATATCATCAACGTGGATGTGTGGGATTATGCGAAAGTGGATTTGGATGTGCATGCACACCGAAATTAACGTGTATCCGTCGAAAAGTCCCATATCGGCTTGTTCTGACACTCGTCATAATTTCGTGTGTGCTTATCGTTTTATAATAAAACTTGCAATAAAACTTGTGCCATCGGATTTATAGCGTTACACTGGCCTTGTAACCCAAGTTGGGTTCGATTCTGAGAACGTTGACGAAATACCATTTTGTAGGCCCCAAATTTTTTATTTGTCGGGCGATTTTGTGACCGGCTCATCAAAATCCAGTTTTGGTCATTTATTGGGTTTGTATCATCGTTCTGGACTCGTAGACACTATGTTTCATATATTTGGAGAACTTTGTCTCTGACACATTTTTCGGTGCGAAGTGGGCCACATGTAGACCCCGCTTTGACCAAAAACTGTCAATTCTGTCCCTGTGTCTGAATTAGACTTATGGGTAGTCAATTCTAGCTATTTGAAGTTTTCTGAGAGCAATAATGATGTTTGTTTTAGCATCCGGAGGCGTACCTGGAGATTCCACTTATATCGGAACAACTGAACAACTGACGGAGCTCAGAACACAGGCAAGTGTACCTTGCCAACTTGTAGTAGATCTTGTGATATTATTTGCTTTAGTTATTTCTATATACTTATGTGTTGTACCTGTTCAACTTAGGACCATGAGACGTTGCTTAACGTAAGAACAAGATTCGGGTATCGACGCCGTACTCGGAGTCGTGTAACGTCACTTAGAGAGTTGATACCACGATCATATATATTTTTATGTGCTTGCTTTACTAAGTACGTCATAGCATAGTACACTTGACACTATTCATGTGACAGAATATTTTCTGAGTTATTCGTAATGATTCTGTATAGGCTTATAGGATTCGTGACATAAGAATTATATATACATAGATATCATTATGACTCGTTGTACTAGTTAGAGGTCATGATCTTACGTTTTATGGACATGAGATATCGTGGATATGAGACGTGTGATTACATTGGGTGGGGAGAGACACACAGGCTACAGGCTGATTACATACATATATATTTTATTATTGCGGTGCTTTAGTCTCTGTTCCAAAGCTTGGCCCATTACGTGATATTACTGCTACCGGCTTCCCGACACAGAGCTTGTAATAGTTTCAGCCTGAGTACTAGTGATGTTCTCAACTTGCATTTCACATAGCTGGTTACATAGCTTACCCTGAGGATCTATTTTTTACTGTATTTTATTTAGCTTGAGTTATTCTTGCACCTTGCTATGTCCCCTGAGGACCTGGATCCGGATTATGTCCCTACGTATAGCAGAGGAGGATTAGCCCAAGGTTTACGGGACAGGAGATGATGCTGTAGCAGTATTGGCACCAGAGGACGAGGTTGTGCCAGAGGATTTCTCCTGAGTATTCAATTTCATACTAAGTTATTTATGCTTCCAGTTATTTCATATCTTGACTCATGAACTTATGTATTGACTTATTCTCTTTTCTTATTTTATCAGGTTGTTTCCCGAGACACTACAAATGTTGACTTAATGATGGACTATTTCTTTTATCAATTATCTTGATTAGTCTATCATATTTAGTTATGTTTCTTCCTGTGGATGAGATTACAATTATTCTATGATAGATGGTGTAGACTATATTGATATTTATTACAGCTTAAGTGCACTCTAATGGGTCCATTAAATTGGGTTTGCCCATTGGAGTTATGCTGCTGGCCATTGCTACATGGCTAGTCCCTCGGTATTTTGGGACTGGGACGTGATATGGTTTTTGTGGTGGCCCATGCAGGTCTATGACTATGTTGCTTCAGTTTTAACTAAGGAACCGAGCAAGCTTGCAATTAGGATAGGATAAGTTATAGGATCTTATCCACATATTGACACATTCTTGACCTCTATATCGATTTCAAAATAATTTTATTACTTGTATCCTGCCTTGATTCCTCTGTGTGCCTCTCATAGTTTACTTTGTATGAAGAGTAATGGATCCACGAGCCAGGGACGAGACTTCTGCGGGAATACCACAAGGTGTTGTGGTCACCTACGACGATGGAGTGACGCCATTAAGTGGAGATACATCTACTCAACAAAGCAATCAAGCAGATCAGCATGCCTCGAGGTTGCGACGAGACGACATTCCACCACCGTCGCAGTTTACTCCACTGATGCCTATTTTTCCACCAGGACAGTCTATGGACGGACATCAGATGTTCCAAATGTTCTACGCAATGATGCAAGCACAACAACAGGTTCATCAAGAGGCCCAGCAATGTCGGACGGGGAAGTTCTTTGACGGACTTAGCTTTGAGCTACAGAGATTACTTAGCTCTGTTGCAACTACTTTTTATACGGACGTTCTTGTTGCAGCCCAACGCATAGAGCGCATTATCAGGAGAGAGTCCAGCCAGAAGCAGCCGTATGCACTAGCACTAGACTGAGCACAACAGAAAAGAGCTACAAAGTGACCACAGATGAATCCACCACAGAGAGCATTTACACCACTAGCACTAGTCCTTCCTACTTGTCACTACTGTGGCAAGGTTGGCCATATTGAGCGAGAGTGTAGACTCAAATTGGGATTATGTTTTGCTTGCGGATCCAGTCAATATTCAGCCAGGGATTGCCCTATGCGTCGACAGAGAGTACCGATGATTCATCGACCAGCCTACCAGCACCAGCACCAGGACTACCTACTTGTCATTATTGCGACAAGGTAGGCCATCTCGCCAAGAAATGCCGACACGGATTAGGATTATGTTTGGTTTACGGATCCATCCAACATTCAGCCAAAAAATGCATGGAGCAACGAGAAGAAACATCGATGGTTCATCGACGAGCACTAATGGTAGACCGACAAGTTTTACCAGCACTTGGAGGATATCAGCAGAGGCCACCCTTGGCATCGCAGATAGCACTCTTTTAGCAGGCCCAGCAACAGCAAAGGGCACCACCACAGGGACGTGGACAGGCTTTTGCGATGACAGTGGAGGAGGCACAGACTCGAGGAGTAGTGAATATGAGTAAGATTTAGTTTTATCATAGCTACCTATAATAGTGAATATTCCTAGTAATACTTTAGCATGTGCCAGATAGTTCCATTTCCTAGCCTATATCTAGTATTATGTTAGCATGAACTTGTTAGTCTAGATTAGTAATATGTCAGTGGTATCCAAGTTTTCATAAGCTGCAGTTGATCTTCGTTCTAACCAGACTCCTTTACTCTTGAGTTACTTATCCCTCATTGCCTAGAAAAAAGTTTTCATTGCTTTCCTACGTGTTCTGCTTGAACAAAACCCTCATCCTTCCTCCCAATTTGTTCTTGTTCATGGTTCCTTATCCTTTGTGTCGTGCTTGAACAAACATGTCTTGCAATCGCGTCATCTCTTTTAGAGCAAACCTTTTTTTGACCGGTTATGTTTCATTTTCTTAATTGCGAGGACATAATTTTTTAAGATGGGTAGATTGTAAATACTCTAATTTTTAGAAATTAAATTAAATTTTATTATTTGTAATTACTGAGTTTTAGGGAGATTTTCTGTAATTTTTAGCTAATTATAATAAATATTCATTCATGGATTTATATTTTGTATATTAAATTAGGTTATTAAAATAGTGCAAAATTTATATTTTTGGGTGTATAATTAATAATAGAATATTGTGTAATTTTTTTAGAATTTATTGGGGTCCAAAACTATTTTTAATAGCCATGTATTCAATGTTTTAAATAAACCAACCTAAACCGAACCAACCCAAACCTAACCAAACCAACCGGATCCTAAACTAACCTGATAACCCAAATCCCATAAACCCATACCTGCTACTACAGTAACCGCTACTGTAAACCCCCACACCCCCTTCGATTCCCCTCCCTGAAACCTCCCCGACCCCCTTCGATTCCCCTCCCTGTCGGACAGTCGTCGCCGCACGCCGCAAGAAGCCACCGCGCAGCCGCCCAACATCCCAAGCACAGCACACAGTGAGGTACCCATCATCTAGCCCCCGTATCTCTCTACACAGTTAACTAAATATTGATCCGTCGAATCCTATGCAAAGATCACATGAACCTCTTGAACCCTATATAATTAGTTCGGCCTATCGTGTCCTGTGTCGATCGCAAATTGTGACACAAGACAGGAGAAAAAATGACCAATTTTGTAGTTCAGAAACTGTTCCAACCACCCATGTTCATGTCTGTTTTTCTTCTAACCAAGTTAGTATTTTTAAATTCCACTTGAACAGTAATTTAGACTACATAACCAAGTTTTAACGTCTTTAATTAGTTATTTTAATTTGTTATGTGCTGTATTTTATTTGTTGTTGAATTTGACCAAAAACTTGGTTTTTTAAACCCAAATTTTCTGAAATGAGGTACGTCCCGCTAAACGAGGAGACTTCGTCATATGCAAAGTACACCGAAAGGAGCGTATTATCAACACGGATGTGTGGAATTTCACAAAAATTAATTTGGGTGTACGTGCACACCGGAATCAACGTGTATCCGTCGAAAAGCCACGTATCGGCCTATTCTGACACTCGTCATAATTTTGTGTGTGCTTATCATTTTACAACAAAACATATGCCATCGGATTTGAAGCATTACACTGGTCTTGTGAACCAAGTTTGGTTCGATTATGAGAACGTTGACGAAACACCATTTGTGGGCCCTACGGTTTTATTTGACGGGCAATTTCGTGATCGGCTCATCGGAATCAAGTTCTGGATATTTTGTTGGGTTCGTATCATCAGTCTGGACTTATAGACACTAAGTTTGATGAATTTGAAGAACTTTATCTCTGGCACATTTTTTGGTATGAAGTGGGCTGCAAGTGGACCCCGCTTTGACCAAAAATTGTCAATTCTGTCCCTATGTCCAAATTGGACTTATGGGTAGTCAATCCTTACTATTTTAAGTTTTTTGAGAGCAATGGTGATGTTTGTTTCAGCATCCAGAGGTGTACTTGGATATTCCACTTATATCGAAACAACTAACGAAGTTCAGAACACAAGCAAGTATACCTTGCCAATTTGCAGTAGATCTTGTGATATTATTTGCTTGAGTTATTTCTTTATACTTCTATGTTGTACCTGTTCAACTTAGGACCGTGAGACGTTGCTTAATGTCGAAACAAGATTCGGGTGTTGACGCCGTACGCGGAGTCGTGTAACGTTACTTAGAGAGTTGATACCACGATCCTATATATTTTTATGGGCTTGCTTTACCAAGTACGCCATACCATAGGACACTTGATACTATTCATGTGATAGAATTTTTTCTGAGTTATTCGTGGTGATTCTGTATAGGCTTACAGGATTCGTGACATAAGACTTGCATATACATAGATATCATTATTACTCACTGTACTAGTTAAAGGTCATGATCTTGCGTGTTATGGACATGAGACATTGTAGATATGAGACGTGTGATTACATTAGGTGGGGAGAGACACACAGGTTACAGGCTGATTACATACATTTATATTTTATTATTGCGGTGCTTTAGTCTCTGTTCCAAAGCTTAGTCCATTACGTGATATTACTGCTACCGGCTTTCCGACACAGAGCTTGTAGTGGTTTCAGCCTGAGTACTAGTGATGCTCTCAACTTAGATTTCACATAGCTGGTTACATAGCTTGTCCTGAGGATCTATTTTTATTTACTATATTTTATTTGTCTTGAGTTATTCTTATACCTTGCTATGTCCCCTGAGGACCTGGATCCGGATTATGTTCCCAGGTATAGCAGATGAGGATTACCCCAATGTTTATGGGACAGGAGCTGACGCTGGAGCAGTACTGGCACCAGAGGACGAGATTGTGAGGATTTCTCCTGAGTATTCAGTTTCATACTCAGTTATTTATGCTTCCAGTTATTTCATATCTTGACTCATGAACTTATGTATTGACTTATTCTCTTTTCTTATTTTATCGGGTTGTTCCCCGAGACACTACAAATATTGACTTAATGATGGACTATTTTTTTTATCTATTATCTTGATTAATCTATTATATTTAGTTATGTTTCTTTCTGTGGATGAGCTTAGAATTATTCTGTGATAGATGGTGTAGACTGCATTAATATTTATTATAACTTCAGTACATTCTAACCGGTCCATTAAATTGGGTTTGCCTATTGAAGTTGTGCTGCTGGCCATTGCCACGTAGCTAGTCTCTCGATATTTTGGGACTGGGATATGACAGAGTAAAGCAGACAGATGATGCTACTCGCTCTCGATATAAAGCGAGACTTGTAGTTAAAGGCTACGGTAAGCAAAAAGGCATAGATTATGATGAGATTTTTTTGCTAGTCATCAAGCAGTCGTCTATACGGGTGGTGATAGCATTGGCAGTCAGTTTCAACTTAGAGGTCGAGCAAATGGACGTGAAGAAGATATTCCTCCATGATGATCTTGAGAAGGAGTTATACATGGAGCAGACAGAGGAATTCTGTAAGAAGGGCAAGTCATATTTGGTCTGTCGATTGAGGAAGAGCTTGTATGGTCTGAAACAGGCTCCGAGACAGTGGTACAGGAAGTTTGAGTTATTTATGGGGGAGCATGGCTATGCACGGATGACGTCGGATCATTGTATTTTTGTGAGTTACTTCGCCGAGGATGATTTTATCATTTTGTTGCTTTATGTTGATGATATGCTATTGGTGGGTCAAAATGCCACCAGGATAGCAGAATTGAAGTGCCAACTGGGTGCGGCCTTCTTTATGAAGGATTTGGACGCAACAAAGACTATTCTTGGGATAAAGATCAGTCGAGAGAGAGAGAGAGAGAGAGTCCAAGCTGCTATACTTGTCCCAAAAGAAGTACATTCACTGGGTACTTTAGCATTTCAGGATGGACAGGTCAAAGAAAGTGAGTAACCCACTTGCTGCTCAATTTAAGTTCACTAAAGAGCAGTGTCCATCTACCGAGGATGAGAAGGAAGATATGGAGCGAGTTTCATATGCCTCAGCCGTAGGGAGTCTTATGTATGCTATGGTATGTACGAGACCAGACATTTTTCACGCAGTCGGCATAATTAGCAGGTACACTTCTAATCCTAAAAGGGTACATTAGAGTGGGGTCAAGTGGATTCTACGATATCTTTAGGGTACTACCGATTTGAGACTTTCATTTGGTGGTGATGAGACAAAGCTGGTTGGATATACCGACGTTGATATGGCTGGAGATGTAGAGATGAGGCGATCAAATTCGGGCTATATGATGATGTTTGCTGGTAGAGCAGTATGGTGGCAGTCGCATTTACAGAAGTGTGTTGTCTTATCAACGACAGAGGCAGAATACATTACGGTGACGGAGGCTTGCAAGGAGTTACTGTGGATAAAGAAGTTGCTGTAGAAAATTATGCTAAAGCATGAGCAGTATTCTTTGCTTTGTGATAGTCAGAGTGCTATTTACCTTATGAAGAACCAGACATTTCATAGCCAGTCCAAGCACATTAATACCCGGTATCATTGGATACGGGATATGGCTGACAAAAAGGAAGCGACGGTTGAGAAGGTTCATATATATGACAACGGAGTAGATATGTTCACAAAGGTTCTACCAAGGGAAAATTTTGAGTACTGCAGGCGAATCGTCAGGATGATGACCCCCTCCACATAGTTGTGAAGGGGGAGATTTGTTGGAGTGGGTGGGGTTCCCAACCTATGTGGAAAATACACTGGAGTAGGATTTAGTATTTCTACATATAATAGGAATACCTCAATTTATTTGGATTGGATATTCCTAAATATAAAAGGAATATCTCAATGAATTTGGATTGAATATTCATACATATAATAGAATATGTCAATGGATTTGGATTTAGATTTGGATTTAGATTTGGATTGGATATTTCTATCTATCATAGGAATGCTAGTTGTGAGTTTGAGGCTATATATAGGTGTCTCATGGCCCTAAAATATATCTATCTCTCTCTCTCTCCTAAAAAAATATAGCAACAAGGAGAGAAAAGGAGGCAAGATTGCCATTGCAACATTGGAGAGGAGAAAGAAGGATTGGAGGCCGTTTCGAAGAAGGAGATCAGTTTTGGGTATTTCTCGTTGTCTTTCTTCTTCGTGGTTATAATCTATTTTCTATTCCAAAAGAGTTGTGGTGATCCGTTTGGATCGGTGATAAGTTTGTAAGGAGTCGGTGTATTTTTTATTCCATTAGTGGAGGCTTTTCAGGGTTGGACTCCGATCATCACGTTATTTTTCTCTCAAGGATTTTTCACGTCAAAAATCTCTGTGTATGCGATTTATGTTTGGCATTTTTGGTTTGTGTATTTTGCTCAGTTCTCTCGCAGGTACTCTCTGGTTTGGGAAACGGTTTTCGCACTTTCGTTCCCAACACTCTCCAAGTCCTAAAACCTAAACATAACTTTGGAATTAGATTGTTGTGGTCCCAAGTGGAAGAAAATTCTGATTTGGTGATTCTCCAATGAATATTCTTCGTAAATTCGGTATGTCTTCGATAACATACGATGAATAAGTTTCTCAAGCATTCAATTATCACTAAATTATTGAGTTTTATTCGACCATTGTAGGAGCCATGCACGAAATTCTCTTCGATGAAGAAGTCGGATCATACAATCTATTAAATGTGCACTCCGCTCCTTCCGAAGAACATGTCGGTTATTTTGATGCACCTACCGTACGCAAAATAACAACCATATTTCTACAGTCATCGTGTAAGGACTGTATAAATTATGATAAACCTATATTGGACTGTCATAATTTAGACAATCCTATATACTATATGGACTGTCAAAATACTGACAGTCCTAAAGATAAAGTATTGAACAATATATTTTCATCAAGACCGTAAAATTTTTGACAGTCTACTCAATATATTAGTCTGTACAAATTATGACAGTCCTAATTTTGACTGCCAATTATTTACAAGATATTAATTTTTAGATTATTTTATATTGGTTATAGGACCTACCTTGTACAGATGATGTGGTACATCCTGTTATTGGGGTTTATGTGGAGAATGTATTCTCAACGGATATTCGCTTTGCATCACATGAAGAAGCATTAGATTGGTACAGAAAAGTTGGAAGACGACATAACATAGTCATTGTCATTGCAAGATCGATCAGATCTCAGCTGGGCCAAAAATATTTAGAGCTGGGTTGTGAAAGAGGAGGTGTATTCAGGCACCATGGAAAAAATTTGTCGTTAAAAAAAAGTTCCTAAGAAAAACGTTGAGACAAAAAAATATGGTTCTCCATTTAAGGTATTGATTATAAAAGTAGAAGATGTGAAGTGGATAGTCAAAGTTAAGAATGGAATACACAATCATCCTATTCCAAAGACACTTACGGGCCATGCCTATGTGGCACGGTTGAACAAGGATGAGAGAAAGTTGGTTGAAGAATTATCTCTTTCCGTAGTTGCACCTAAACAAATTTATTCTGTCGTGCGACAAAAAGAAGATGAGAATAAGTCAACCATGAGGACGATCTATAATACTTTAACGAGAGCAAAATATAATACTATGAAAGAAAGAATGGCGATGCAGCAAGTATTAAAATTGCTTGGCGAGCATCACTATGTGGAGTATCATAGAAGACATCTACAAAATGATAAACTCCTTTTATTGTTTTGGGCTTATCCTAATTGCACATACTTGGCCAGGTCCTTCGAAGACGTATTGTCCTTTGATTGTACATATAAGACTAACAAGTTCAAGATGCCTCTTTTTTACATTGTTGGATTTACGTCTACGAAAAAAATATTTTCAGTCGCTTTTTATTTTATGAAGAGTGAGACAGTTCAGGATTACACCTAGGCGTTGAGGACACTACAATCCCAGTTGAGGATTGCGACGGGATAGGGAAGAGTCTCGTCTTGCCTTCTATAGGCAGATACTCGATGAAGAAATTATTGAAGATTTATTGACAAACATACCTTGTACTGACACAGTTACCGGACCAGACCATTACATGGATGTCCCGCCGACTGTATACGTATTCTTTAATAGGTATAGGATACCTATTGTAATTATCTCAGAAGACATTAACAATACATTCTTTCCAATGTGCGCTCCCCCGGTCGAACACAGACTATCCAATCTATGTTCAATAGGGCATGTCGGACAATACTTTGTCATCCCTTTGTCATCCCGAGGTTGATCGGTCATTCTCCTATTCCTCCACCTGCTACGCTTTGGTATAAACACGTACCAGAGGTAGCGATCGCCTGGAAGACACCCTACATGGATGCAATTGCTGGCTATAAGAAGATAATGAAGATGGAGGATCCCAAAATCTTGCCTAATGACTACTTTGATATTCTAATAGATTGATACATCTTATACTTTTGTTTTATTTTGTACTTTTTATGCAATACAAATGGAATATAATATTTTATACTTTTGTATTGTGATAGTGCAATAGATAGTGACTATCAAATAAATGAAATGAAATGAATTAGAATATTTTGTACATTTGTCTGTATGTTGTGCAATGAGTCCTGTATGTTGAGCTTTGGTATCTTTTTTAACTTATATATATATATATGTGTGTGTGTGTGTGTGTGTGTGTGTTAAAAGTCCTATTTTTTATTAAAAAAACTAGGACTGTCAAGATTTTGACATTCCTAATAGCTATTAGTGCTGTCAAAATTTTGACAGTCCTAGTTTTAATTCTGTCCTTCAACATATATATAAAAGTTACAAAACATAACAACTAAAAACTAGGACTGTCAAGATTTTGACAGTCCCAATAGTTATTAGGACTGTCAAAATCTTGGCAGTCATAGTTTTAATTTCTATTAGGACTGTCAAAATCTTGGCAGTCATAGTTTTAATTTCTATTAGGACTGTCAAAATCTTGACAGTCATAGTTTTAATTTCCTGTCATTCAATATATATATATATATATATATATATATATATATATATATATATATATATATATATATATATATATATATATATATATAAGTTACAAAACATAACCACTAAAAACTAAGACTGTCAATATTTTGGCAGTCCTACTAACTATTATGACTGTCAAAATCTTGACAGTCCTAGTTTTAATTTCTTGTCTTTTAACATATATATATATATAAGTTTCAGAACATACCAACTAAAAACTAGGACTGTCAAGATTTTGACAGTCCTAATAGCTATTAGTACAGTCAAAATTTTGACAGTCGTAGTTATAATTCCATGTCCTTCAACATATATAAA
This sequence comes from Iris macrosiphon, assembly GCA_036927795.1. Taxonomy (NCBI): domain Eukaryota; kingdom Viridiplantae; phylum Streptophyta; class Magnoliopsida; order Asparagales; family Iridaceae; genus Iris; species Iris macrosiphon. The sequence continues at coordinate 86,071,326 of JAYESA010000008.1, forward strand.
CATACCAACTTAAAAAATATGACTGTCAAGATTTTGACAGTCCTAATATCTATTAGGACTATCAAAATCTTTACAGTTCTAGTTTTTAGTTGGTATATTTTGTAACTTATATATATATATATATATATATATATATATATATATATATATATATATATATATATATATATATATATGTTGAAGGATATGAAATTAAAACTAGGACTGTCAAGATTTTGACAGTCCTAAATGCTATTAGGACTGTCAAAATCTGGACAGTCCTATTTTTTCTATTTTTTCTCTCTGTATTTTTAAAGAAAATAATTTTTTTCAACATAAAAGTACAAATGTAAGATACTCAAAATATAAGATGCCCCAAAGATCCGATGCTCAAAATATAAGATGCTCAAAATATAAGTTGCTCAAATTGCAGCTAAATACTCGAAACATAAAGTTACATCCAACTTCAAACTTTAACATGTCAAGATTATAACCCAAAATACTCGAAACACAAAATGTAGCAAAATACTCAACAATACCCACATCAATTGAAACATGGTATAAACTTCATGCCGCATCTTTGTACGCTGCTCCCTATTATCTAAGAAAGGAAAATCTTCAGTGTTGTCGATGTGTTGTAGCTCCTCATTGATTTCTATATAATTTTGACCCTGACAACTAATGAGACTTTTTTCCAACTTCTTTGCTTTCCTAGGCTATTGATGATAATACATAAAATTTGTTAGGTTATAAATATTTACAAATCTTCAAACTAAAAAAAATATCCCTCACCATCTTGAACAATGCAGTATACGACTAATTTGGCAGAAAGATATGATGGTACACGCATAATATCGCCTTCGTATTTGAACAACGTAGGTAGTCCGACACCAGCGTAGTAGGCGATATAGTCGTCGTTACAGTCTGTCATATTAATTGTCGCTTGTCATTCTGGATGCTATCGTACTACAAATGCTGATATGAGTGCATTATCCACTGTCGTATATGAGTAGTTACCCAAATTTTGTAAAACGGTGGGATTGATTTTAGCCTTGACGTCATCTCCAAAAAATTCAAACCCCCATGTATTGTACTTTTTGTCGTGGTTGATCATCGTTAACATACAAGAATTCTCCTAAAAAGTAAACAATTGGATGAACTTAGAACTATATATAAAATATATTTATCTATAAGTAATTGAAATTATCATAACTTAATGTACTTATCGGATTGTTCCATATTTGGTATGAAATATGGTTCTCGATCGACGGCAACATAGAGCAACCGTTTGGACGAGTCTCGACTGGACTATCTGGCTGCTGAGAAGGTCCTGAACCATCAGTTTGCCGGTTTTCGAGGGTTGATGGACGGGTCTCGACTGGACTATCGGCCTGTTGAGAAGGTTCTTAACCATCAGTTGGTCGGTATTGGACGGTTGGTATGTCTTCATCGGAGGAGGAAGAAGAACCAGAAGTACTAGGAGCACGTCTCTTCGAACGAGTTGCAGTCTTCTTCAGTCAACGTTTTCTTACTTGAGGGGGTGCCTCGGGGTCGACGATAGTTGTTACGCCCTATTTTCTTCTAAATCGATAATCGTCCCCCGGGCGTGATGCCGTGCACACGTAAGGGGCGTGCGCACAAGGCCTAGGCATAATGATATACATTAGAATATATGCAACAGAGTACGCAAATAAGATATCACACATTGAGATATAGAAAAGTTTTCTTTATTGATAATGAACATCTGGTTACAGACCATTGACTCAAAAGTAACAAGGATGTCGCACGGGCTTACAACTTGGACACAAAATGAGATAGCTGATCCATACATTACATCCCTTACTAATATTTTAAAAGAGCAAACCACCTTGGGTGCGTGTTAGCACCACCTAGGAGCTTTCAAAAGCTATGTGCGAGCTCCTTGAAATTATGTACTTGACTCCAAAAGTCATAAACATGAACGCGCTAGATCAGTGAAAGGTTGGGGAAAGCTTCAGCTCTTCGTCGCGTCGCCTTGGCTCGGAGAACATGATGCAACGAGGGTCAGTAGTTTAAAAAGTATCGGTGACGGCGAGCTAACCCAACATACCAAATCGATATTATATTCATGTGAACATGCAATATTATTTTTATGTGATCTTTCTATCTTGACTTAGTTCAATTCTTTATATATATGATAGAATGAAAGAACATAACATAATTTGCCACCATTCGGTGACTTTTACCTGCACCGTCTGAACTACCTATACACATCTTACTATGGCCTTCCCTACCACGAAGACATAGTTAGTTTGCACAGTTTAAACATACATAGCTTATCACTAGGTTGGACGAGAGATGGGTCGGCTGTCATTCCGCTTCGGGTAGCTATCCCTTGGCGGATGCACGGACCCATCCAATGCTTGGAGTACATTAGCAAATGTTCTACCTGGGTCAAAGCGGTCCCAGTGTCCCGACGACTGTTCGTAGAACTACTTCTCTTGGGCACAAGTTGACCTTGACCATGCATCATCTACAAACTAAGTTATCAATTGAAGTACTTCAAAGCAATATAAGTAAATGAACTTCATCCATATTCTATAGTATAGGCTACCTTGCTCAGTGATCATATTACAATTTGCACTACACATTAAACAATTATAGATCCATATGTTCTAGCTACAACTGAAACATAATTAAGCATATGCATAGCAGACAAGCTCGTAAGAAAGTGATCGTATAGTGACTTTAGGTAACCGACATTGATTGTTTCAAGTCCACTTCTTCTTTTATCTTGACTCAATTTTATTTTTATAGTATCGTCGATCAGAATGCACAAATGAGTCAAATTATTAGGAATGAAGACTTGGAAGAAGGGCGCTAATCGGAAGTAAAACCACTCACAAGTTGGTGAATCGGGAGAGAGAAAGAGGAGATATTTAAGACTCCACTTGCGCGTCGCCTACACGATCACCTGCACGCATCAACAGATGATCAATATCTCCTACTTCGATCTCTAAGGGTTTAATACGAAGTGCGAATTCAAAAGAACGAAGACAATGAAATCCATCAAAATCGTTCAACAAAACGCAAGTCACAAAACCAACAAGAAAGCAATCAAGCGGCATCAAAAACGGGTGAAGAAACTACTACCAAAATAAGTCAAATTAGCGACGAATGAAAACGTCGCTAAATGATCTAAAAATGTCGCTAAAAAAATTTAGCGACGTTTTAATGAAGTCGCATTAAAGCTAGTCGCTGACAGGAAAAATATCGCAAAATGTCGCTATAGCGACGTTTTCTAGCGACGCATTTTCGTCCCTAATATTTTCCATATTAGCGACGTATAGCGACTCAACGTCGCTAAATTAGCGACGTGTTTGTGTGTCACTAAACGTCGCTAATTTTTTTCTATTTAGTGACATTTTGCAACACATTTAGCGATGTTTTATTGACCTGACAAATACTGCTATGTCAGCAATTTAGCGACATTCAGCGATGTATTTAGCGACATATTCTATTTAGCGACGTATTTAGCAACATATATAAACGTCGCTAAATGACGCTAAACGTCGCTAAATTTTTAGTAAAAAAAGAATATAAAATAATTTTCAAACCAATCTTCCTGCAGTTTATTAATTCACAATTTATATAAATAGACCTAGAGCAACCCTCCGTTGAATTCTCTGGGTTCGCCGACCCCATCGGTGGAACACTCAATACCGGTAAATTAATATACATTTAATATGAATATAATAGTTCATAAAAATAGACAGACCCGGAGCAACCCTCCGTTGAATTTTATGGGAACGAAATATCACAAAAGTATATGAAATATCACAGTCACACAATAACCACAAAATAAAAGTATCACAATCACACAAATATAATATAAAAGTATCACAGTCACACAATAAGCACAATAAAAGTATCACAGTTACACCATAAGTCTTATCCAATTTCTCAATCTCTCAAAAAAATTCAATATGCTGGGGCAAAGCCCAGTCCCTCAGATACTTCGGATAAGCATCGTCTAGGTGATCAATCTCCGCTGGTGCCTGCCCAACAGTAGGAGGTACCACTTCCTCCTTAACAGTAGGAGTTGCCACTTTCTCCTTAACAAATGCTTCCAATTTAACAGTAGGAGGTGTCACTTCCTCCTTAATAGTCACTTCCTCCTTAACAGTTGGAGGTACCACTTCCTCCTTAGCAGTAGGAGGTACCACTCTCAAGCGACGTGCACGTGCTCGAGTCATGGGTGCCATCTGGTAAGATAGATGGAAACAAATAATATAATTGATAACAGATATAAATATATGTATCCATATAGTTAAAATAGATGTTACATTCCACATTAAAAATATAGTACATGTATCGGTATCGGCCATATCGGGTCGGTATCGGCCGATACTAAGTTCAAACTCGTCCTATTTTCCCAGCTTTGGTGCCACACTGGATATATATATATATATATATATATATATATATATATATATATTCAAACAACAACAATAAAATATGCATTGTAGTTTTCTAGAGGTTCATAATAGTCTTTATTTTTGTAATTAATTTTCAAACTCGTCCTATTTTTGTAATTAATTTTTAAATAAGAAAAGTATGTTTAATTAATTTTTAAATAATGTGGGAAGCTGGAGTAGGCAACCCACCAACAATCCTATAACATAAAATGCGTAGGGAGTACTGATATGGATTGGGTGCACTAGTTCTTCAATAATCTATAAAAGGTTGACGATGGGGATGACATCTTGAAGACTTTCAGTACTTACATATGAGAACAATGATGCAATCCTAATTTTAAATGTGTTGGAGAACTTTGAGGACATGATGGCTCATATGGGGTTTATAGAAAATTGTAATAATGGTAGTGTCAATCTTCAGTTGTAAGTACCAAAGTTCTCCGTTCACGTACCTAGGCCTCCCTTTGAGAATATTGCATGCATGACCATTGTTGAGAAAGTAGGACGTTGACTAAAAAGGAAAATTCCTATCATTGGGTGGATGACACACTCTTATTAACTCGGTTCTTTCTATGATTCTATTTTACTATCTATGAGAAGATTAGGAGACTATTCCTATGGACTTATAGCATGGACCAATGAAAACACAATGGAGGGTGGTTTGTAAAAGAAAAATGTTTGGCCATTGTTGACCAAATTGTGGTTCAAGATTTGGTAGGATAAAGTGAATCCTCTTGTTAAGACTATTCACGCCAGCTATGGTAGTAAGGGAAGGTGTATGGAGGAATGATGATCGAAATAAAGGATACAAGTCTGAGGCATGGTTAGGAGTTTCAAAGGTAAAGGACACCAGACCTTTATGTTAGGATGAGGTTATAAAATTTTCTTTGAAAAGATGGAGAAATTCCAATCATGAGTTATTCCCCTCCCTTTATGTGGAGCTTAAAATAAATAGGATGATGTGTTTGTTGGGAACGATCGCGAAAAATCATTTTTCTAAACCGATAGAACTTGGTGGGGATCAAAAAAAGTCACGCAAACCTGTTACGACAAAATCCACACACATGAGCACAACACGAACACAAGGATTTTTACTTGGAAAATCTTGACAAAAAAAACCACGAGACGATTGGAGTACAAGCCTAAAAAGTCTCCACTAATAGAACAAAAGAAATACACAGACTCCTTTACAAAATAGATGAAAATAAATTACAACAAATGCAAAAGGATTATAGAAGACAAGAAGACAAGGAAGAATCAATGAAGAACTCGAATCGATCTCTCTTCAAATCAACCACTGAAACTCCGAATCACCTATTCCTCTGCTTAGAAAATTGCACCATTTGAGAAACTCTCTCCTTAGAATATAATCCTCTAAGTTTAGGATTAGAAAACACCTACTTTAAGCACCCAACTTTCGAAAAGATGTGGACCTTTGATTACGATCCAACGGTGTTAATAAAACACCCAACAGGCCACGATCACACACACACACACACACACACACTTACATATATATATATATATATATATATATATATATATATATATATATATATATATATATATATATATATATATATATACATATATATATATATATATAATGTTAGATATTTCTTTTTGAAATTATGAACTTATCATCAGTAGTTCGTCTCTTGAATGAAAAATAAATTAATAGAGCTAGGATAGGTGCTAATAATCAATATCATTGTGTTATAAATGAGTCATTTATGCACATCAAGAAGAGGTAGCTGCTATATTGTTAGTATCGTGTACAATACAATCTTATGGTACGATATAATATACTACTATTTTTTATAAATATTGGTTTATCTAATAAAATATAAATTAGGCTGATAGTTTTGAAGGTTTGTCTATTTGAGTCATGATGTAATGTATACTTAAGAATTTGTATTCTAGAACTAGATTGAACAGTAAATGATGAAACAAGTAAAAGAATTATCAAAAATTATATCAAACTTATTTTCCTAAGTTCTAGGGTTATTGTATCCTACGATATGTGATGCATGATATTATATTAGAAAATCTAAGGTAGGTGTAGTAAAGATTTTGATATTCTTCATCTCCTTGCTCTGGACAGAGCTAAGTCCTGGTCGTTCTCTCTAAGTTGTGTGCGACAAAGATAAATCGGTAGTGCAGAAATTTTACCACTAGGAGCATTCGAGATACCTCTGCACATAGACCTCAAATCAACTCTTAGGGCAGTGCTTCGTATGCGACTTCCCCAGAGGCCGGGTAACATTAATTTATGTTTATTTTGTTTCAAGTTTTTTTAAGATAGACCAAAAAAATAAAAATTGTCTAACAATCTAAGAGTTGATCCTTAATATTTCGTTCAAAGTAAATTTTTAAAACAAATATTTGCGTTCTTCATTTTCATACTTGCTGTTTATTCAAATATGTTAGTACCACAGTAGAACATACCTGTTAATATTTGTCAGCAAAAATTTTTAGTACTTTTTAGTATTAAACTTGTTAACACTATTAATTAAAGAAATATTTGCTTATAACCATTTATTTAAGCAGTGTGTGTGTATCCATGTGTTCGGGTCTATGTGTCAGTGTGTCTCCATGTATGTCCGTGTTCACGTATGTCCATATGTGCCCGTATTGGTCCGTGTCCATGCGTGTCTACATGTGTGTCCATGTTAGTATGAATTGTGTCATGTAGGGTTGTGTCCTGTGTGTGTGTCTATGTGTTCGGGCCTATGTGTCAAGGTTAGAGTTGTGTCCTGTATGTGTCCATGTGTCCTGATTGTGTCCAGTATGTGTGTATGTGTATCCTAGTTATGTCCGAGTCTGGGTTAGAGTTTACCGAGCCGGGAGGAAGGGAGGAGGAGCGCCTGAGAGAGGGGTCGACGGAGGAGGACGACGCCGGAGGGGAGGATCCGCGCCGAAGGGGGAGGAACCATGTCTGGGGTTGCCTGTATCGGGGTTGGAGGGTGAACACGACCGTGTCGTGGTGGGGGGCGAGGGAGGAGGGCGAGGGAGGCGGTCGAGGGATGGGACGCAAGAGCCGCGGAGGGTCGCTGGAGCCGCGTAGGGTCGCCGAGGAAGGGTGGATCGTCGGTGGGGGAACGCGGGAAACGAAAAGTTAGGGGGGGAGAAATAAAAAGTCGAATAGACGAGGAAACCCTATATTCAGTAATTTAGCGACGTTCGCTCGAGATGTCGCTAAACGTCTCTAATTAAAAAATTAGCGACGTCATAAAAAGACGTCAATAAGCGTCGCTAATTGAAAAGTTTGTGAAGTTAGATACGTCACTAAAAATGTCGCTAAAGATCAAAAAAAGCAACGTCGATAAATATGTCACTAAACATCGCTAAATCGTAAAATTCAGCGACGTTTAGCGACGTTAAAGAAGCTTATAACGATTATTCTTTTAAAAACTGAAGTACAGTCGCTAAACGTTGCTATGTGTCGCCAATAGCAACGTATAGCGACGTTTATTTAGGAGTCGCTCAAGTCTTTAATATTAGCAATATTTTATTATGACGTCGCTATTTTATCTTATTTTGGTAGTGAACTAATGCAACGAAAAGGGCCCTATTGACTCTGTCGTCGAGTCCTTTCTTGAGGCATGATACGTTGAATATGGGACCTGATTTCGAAGAAATCAATCCATAACGAGGAAAAAATCTTGATTCAATCTGTCCCGATCGAACAATACCAAGTATTTCTTAGCCGAGCTCCTCGAATAGGGGAAACGGGGCACTACAATAGTGAGGGTTATTTCAATATCACGCTCAATATTGTGTTCCTTATGCATCGTCGTAGTGGGACATCTTTTTTGATACCTTCATCCTCATGGCCCTTCCGGGAGTCGTGGCTATAAGACAAAGTAGAGATATATCTTAACAATCCAAAAGTAATTGAACAATCAGGACTGTAAAAATTTCTAGTCCCTATATGTATACTGCCATGCCCTAATTTTGGAGAATCGATAGTCGTCCCCTGGACGTGACACCATACATGCCTAGGTTGCTCATCGCACAAGGCTAAGATATTTATATATAATGAGCACATATTCAGAGTACGCAGATAATTAAAACAGAATGTTGAAACATAAAAAAGTTCTCTTTATTGATAATGAACATCTTTTACAAACTCTTGAACGAGTCGGATAATTACCGTACGGGCTTACAAAAGTGGACTCAAAATGAGATAGTCGTCCTGTATATTACATCCTTCTACTAGAACTTCAAAATATTAAAGACCTTCTAGCGAAGCTATCGCCTTTCCACGGAGCTGCATAAATTTGATGCACGAGCTCCTGGGTCTTCAAAATGCTTCTACTAAGGCACGATCAGGGCGTGCCGGTTGGTGGATTGGAATGGGAAGTAGCTTTAGTTCCTCGCAGGATCTCCTTGGTGTGGAGAACCTGTTTCAACGAGGGTCAGTATATCGAAATGCACTGGTGAACATGAGCTATACCAAATCGCCTTCCCAAGGAGACACGCTCGGACGAATGTATCCAGGGTCAAGCAATTCTTGTACTTGGCACTTTAACTCCTTTAGTTCAGCAGGGTCCATTCTGTATGGAGCTTTAAAAATCTGTTGTGTATTTGGGAATGTGACAATGGTGAACTCAATTTCTCGGTCGGGTGGTATGTCAGGTAGTTCACTCGAAAACATATTAGGGAACTCTGCTACAACGGAAGAAGACTCAAAGTTTACGTAATCCAGCTGCGTGTCCCGAACTGACGCTAATTATTCCTCACATCCAGAGTGTAACATCCGCCGAGCTGACATCGTAGAAATCACCATGCAAGCTTCTTACGCATCTGTTACTGAACCACTAATGTAGTAGAATTTGGCTTCTCCAGGTAGGCGAAAGATGACTCGTTTCTCTGCATATTCGATAGTTGTTGAGCAAGCGCTGAGCCAATACATCCCCAATATGATGTCGTAATCCCAAACATCTAGGACTAAAATATCTAGAGAGAATTTTCTTCCCCAAATACAGACACGACCGCCCTGACATACTGAACGAACATGTATTTTTGTGCCCGATGGGGGTGCTAACACTAAGGTCTAGATACAATGGTATCATTTTTATAATATTTTTTACGACAAAATTCATGGATATAAAGATATGTGTTGCACCAGAACTAAATAGCACACGTGCAGGTATATTATTGAAAAGAAATATACCTGAACAACGGTGTCCAATGCTAGGGCCTCTTCCCGTGTTATAGTATACACCCAGCCCTGAGCTTGACGACGCTCTTGTTGTGGTGCGGCTCGGTTGGCTTGGGGTGCTGGGGCAGGATTTGGATATTGAGAGAGACGATTTGCGAGGCACGGATAGTCACAAATTCTATGGTCTGCTCCACCGCAATCGAGGCATAATCCAAGCCAGAAACGATAACAGTTGCGGGTGTGCCCTGGCTTCCTACAGAAGTGATATGTTTGGTCTGAATTTTCTTTCTGATGAACACCGTTATTTGGATGCTTTACAGTGTTGTTTCCTTTCCCATTGCTATGGCGCTTGTAATTGGAAGTATGCATAGTGTCGACAATAACTGGAGGATATTGTGGTTCAAGAGAAATGGCATGATTGAGAACTTTCCGCATCGTCAGGTATTGGGGAACGACTACATGTGCATGGATGGTAGGTCGCAGGCAGCCTTCAAATCGTCTAGAACGACTCGCCACATCATGTAAATAGGAGCTTGCAAATTTTTTGAGTCGGTTGAATTTGGCGGAGTACTGCTTCACTGTCATATTGCCCTAGCGGAGCTACATGAACTCTTTCTCCTTCTGCCAATGAATGAGAAGGGGTATGAACTCTTCTTCGAATGTGACACAGAAGGTAGCCCATGCGATCGTCTCCTCTTTATCGTTAACTGGAAGAGATCTTCGATACACGTCCCACCAATCGTATGCGTTCTGACGGAGCTGCAGTTGGGCACACGCTACACGCTTTTCCTCAGGTACCTCTAGTAATTTGAAGTGATCCTCAAGCTCTGCCAGCCAATCTAGAGCCACGATCGGATCTTCAGTCCCTTTAAATGGCGTGTTGCAAACCTTCTTGAAGTCGGCAAAGTCAAAGGGAGTTACTTTCTTCTTCCTTGAAATTTGAGATATTTTGACTTCAGGCGTAGGTTGCTCCACCAGTGTCACTGTGGTTGCCGCGGAATGGTTGGAGGCGAAAGTCTGAACGATTTGTTGTAAGATGTCTACCTCCTTTTGTTGGACTGCAAATTGGGCTTCTAGATTGCCTTCAAACTTGCTTTGTCATTCTTTCATGCACTTCTCAGCTCGCTCATAATGAGCCTCATCTCTCTGTTGGCTAGCCTCAAGCATCCGCATCATTTTCTCAATCGGGTCGACACGAGGCATGGCTCGCTGTCTTCTGGAACTTGTCGAGGTGCCGAAACTACTTTTCTGGGCATGTACCTCTCTTTGTGCTAGCGCTGATACTTGCGCTTGAGTTACTCCTTCAGAAGAAGGTAACTTATATCAGGCTCATAATATATTATGGACTCATTGTATGGAACGTATCTCATTTTGGCCATACGAGTTCAAGAGTTTGCATAGGTAATAGATCGTTAAAGGAACTTTTTTGACTCGAGAGTTAAAGGAACTTGAAGTTGTGCTCTGATACCAATATGCCATGCCCCAATTTCTAAAAATCTATAGTCGTCCCCTGGGCGTGAAGCCGTGCGTGCCTAGGTTGCGCATAGCACAAGGCTAAGGTATTTATATATAACGAGCACATATTCAGAGTACGCAGATAATTGAAACACAATGTTAAAACATGAAAAAGTTCTCTTTATTAATAATGAACATCTTTTACAAACTCTTGAACAAGTCGGATAATTGTCACACGGGCTTACAAAAGTGGAATCAAAATAAGATAGTCGTCCTATACATTATATCCTTCTACTAGAACTTTAAAATGTTAAAGACCTTCTGGCGAAGCTATCGCCTTCCCACGGAGCTGAATAAATTTGATGCATGAGCTCCTGGGTCTTCAAAATGCTTCTACTAAGGCACGATCAGGACGTGCCGGTTGGTGGAATGGAATGTGAAGTAGATTTAGCTCCTCGCAGGATCTCCTTGGTGAGGGGAACCTGTTTCAACGAGGGTCAGTACATCAAAATACACTTGTGTAGATGAGCTAACCCAACTATAACAAATTATAAGTTGTTTATATGAAGCATGCAAGTTATTTTGTGGTCTTTCTATCTTGCCTTAGTTTATTTTACAAGCAAGTATTAGATATAAAAATTTACTGAAATAAATATGCCACAGTTCGGTAATTTTACCTGTCCGTTTGAACCACCTACACAATACTTACCATGACATTCCCTACCACGAAGACATAGTTAGCTTGCACAATTTAAATGTACATGGGGATCACTGGCATGATGCCTTAATGGACCTAGTCAATGACGAGGAAGGTATGCAACGTGAGCACACGATGTGCTGTAAGCCATCCCGTCTAGCACACGATAACTACACACGATGTTTCGTCTGGATCCGATCGGTGCCAGTGCCCCAGCGATCGTCCGCAGGAACTATAACCTTGTGCACAAATTGTCCATGATCAAATAGCGTCTATGCTAAGTTATCAATTGATGCAGTTTAAGGCAACACAAATACGAAACAAGTAGCATAGCATGATTCATTTTGCATAGTCTCCCTGATCAGTTTATTGCATAGCAAGGTGTGTTTTATACATAGAATAATATAGAAGAAGTATATATTCTAACTTGAATTGAAATGCTATGAAAGAACATTTTTAAAGTGAACAAGCATGACCATTTCTAAGTTTGATTGACAAGCACAAAATAATCCAAGTCTATTCCTTTTTATCTTGACATCTTTTAGTTATTATGGTATTATTTGATCGGAACAAGCAAGAATACATGATATTTATGTGTGAAGACTTGGAAGAAGGGTCAACTGAATCGAATTATAGCCACTCACAAGTTGGTTGGAGAAAGGCAAGGAAAGAGGTGCTTCAAGACTCCGTTCGTACGACATCTACTGCACGATCACCTGCATTACCACGAATAACTGATCAATACCTCTTCTACTTTTTCCAAGCTCGAAATAAAATGCAGTTCAACGAACAAAAGCAGTAAAATCCATCAAAATCGTTCAAAAAAACGTAAATCTGAAAACCAACTCAAAAGCACAAAAGTAACAAGGCGACAGCGAAAACTAGGCAAAAAAACTTGTAGCAGAGAGGTCCCTCTTGACTCTGCCGCTAAGTCCATCCTCGGGGCACGGTCCACTGAATATGGGAATCGATTCTGAAGAAGCAAATCCATAACGAGGATAAGATCTTGATTCAATCTATCCCAATCGAACGGTACCGATTTATTTTTCTTAGCCGCTCTCCCCGAATAGGGGGAACAAGGCACCACATCCTAACCAACTAATAGGAAATTTTGTCCACGAAACTTAGGAATAAAACCTAACACTATGAAACAATAAAGGAAATATTTCCTTTATCTCAGACTCAAGCTCCCAAGTTGATTCTTCGACCGAATAATTTCTCCAAAGCTCGCGTACGAGAGGAACTGAGCAACTTCGGAGCAGCTTCTCCTGGTAATCCAAGATCCGTACAGGATGTTCAACATATATAAAGTCTGTCCTTAAGTCTAGTTGATCAAGATCCACTTGGGTCATATATGTACTTCCTAAGCTATGAAATATGGAAGATATTGTGCACTTTAGATAGTGACGGTGGTAGGGCAATCTGAAATGCGACTGGGGTGACTCGCTTTAGTATCTCGAACGGGCCAACGAATCTTGGACTTAGCTTTCCCTTTGCTCCAAATATGGTAACTCTTCAAATGGGCGAGACCTTGAGAAGTACTTGATCGCCTACTGAGAACTCAAGAGGTTGTGGATGCGTGTCTGAGTAGTTTTTCTGACGACTCTATGCTACCTTAAGCCGTTCACGGATCAAGCGGATATTCTGGACGGTTTATTCTACGAGTTTCGGGCAAAGAATTTGCCGTTCACCAACTTCATCCCAACAGATCGGGGATCTGCACTTCCGCCCATACAATACCTCATACGACGCCATCTGAATGCTGGATTGATATCTATTATTGTATGTAAATTTGGCTAACGGTAGATGCATATCCCAACTTATCTTCAAGTCCAAGGCTCAGAGCCACAATATGTCTTCGAGGATATGGTTGACCCTCTCAGTTTGGCCGTATGTTTGAGGATGGTAGGCGGAGCTAAACTTCAACTTCGTCCCCATTACTGACTGAAGGCTCTCCTAGAAGCGTGATAAGAATCGTCCATCTCGATCGGAGACATTGGATATGGGCACGCCGTGGAGTCGAACGATCTCGTTGAGATAGATCTAATCTAGGCAGTCGACACTCCAAGTAACTTTGATAGGCAGAAAGTGAGTTGACTTGGGGAGTCAATCGACGATGACCCAGACGACATCGTTCCCCCTTTGTATCTTTGGCAAACCAACAATAAAACCTATTATTATGTGTTCCCATTTCTACTCTGGTATAGCAAGGTTCAGCATCTCTCTGTTCGGCTTCTGGTGCTTAGCATTTACTCTCTGACAAGCCATACATTGTGACACAAATAGCGCCACATCCCCTTTTATGTCATGCCACCAAAATATTGTACGAAGGTATCGATACATCTTTGTGCTACCTGGAAGTGAAGTGTAACTCCCATAGTGGGCTTCGGTGAGTATCTCCTTTCTGAGGTTTGCATCGTTAGGAATATACAATCTTTTCTTCACCCGCATTATTCCATCTGTGCTTACCGCAAAGTCGGTTGCCTTTTCTGCTGAGATAAGGCCAGGAATAGGTCATCCTTCTGAGCGGACTTAACTTTTTCTAATAAGTCTGGTTCGAGATGCAGCTGAGCCACTAGCGCCCCTTTTTTGTATTTGATTAGGAGTGTAATGTCCGAACTTTTGAGATCCCATCGCAGCCTGTCATCGATAGCCAATCTCCCAACAAACACTCGACTCTGCTCATCAGCTACAATATTACCCTTGTCCGGTGTGTATCTGATCATCAAGTCAAAGTCGCTAAGGAGTTCAAGCCAGCGCCGTTGTCGTAGGTTCAGATCCTTTTGAGTATAGAGATATTTTAGGCTTTTGTGATCCGTAAAGATCTCGCATGGCACACCATAGAGGTAATACCGCTACAACTTTAGTATAAACACCACCGTTGCGAGTTCCAGATCGTGCGTTGGATAGTTCTTCTCGTGAGGCTTCAACAGCCTCAACGCAAAGGCTATCACTTTGTCCCTCTGCATAAGGACACATCATAATTCTTTTCCTGAGGCATCGCTATAGATCTTAAAATCATCGGGTTCGTCCGAAAGGGTAAGAATTAGTACTGAGATAAGTCGCTGTTTTAACTCCATAAATGAAGCTTCAGTAGTCCGTCCGTCCACGCGAACGTTACTCCCTTCCGAGTGAGATGAGTCAAAGGTGAGGCAATCCTTGCAAAATCTTTTATAAATCTCTTGTAGTAGCCTGCTAGACCAAGGAAGCTCCGAATGTCTCTAGCTGACTCAGACCTTTTCTACTTCACGATGGATTCTACTTTCTTTGGGTCAACTGAGATGCCCTCTGCAAAAATAACATGCCCAAGGAAAGATATGTTATCCAACCAGAACTCGCACTTACTTAGCTTCACGTACAACTTATTGTCTGAAAGAGTTTGAAGCACCATCTGCAGGTGTCCTGCGCGTTCATCCTTATTCTTCGAGTATACTAAGATATTGTCTATAAATACTACCACAAACTTGTCGAGAAATGGTCGGAACACACAGTTCATCAAATCCATGAATGCAGCAGGGTATTCATCAGTCCAAACGGCATAAAAGAAAACTCATAATAGCCATAGTGGGTCCAGAATGCTGACTTCGGCATGTCCTCTGGCTTAATCTTTAATTTGTGGTAACCAGAGCGAAGATCAATTTTTGAAAACATTGATGCTCCTTGCAACTGATCAAAGAGGTCGTCTATCCAGGGCAGGGGATACTAGTTTCTGATAGTGACCTTATTTAGCTCCCGATAATCTATGCAGAGTCGCAAGGTTCCGTCCTTCTTCTTTACTAAGAGCACAGGCGCGCCCCAAGGAGACACGCTCGGATGAATGTATCCACGGTCAAGCAATTCTTGTAGTTGGCACTTTAACTCCTTTAGTTCAGCAGGGGCCATTCTGTACGGAGCTTTGAAAATTGGTTGTGTATTTGGGAATATGTCAATGGTGAACTCAATTTCTCGGTCGGGTGGCATGTCAGGTAGTTCGCTCGAAAACACATCAGAAAACTCCGCCACAACGGAAGAAGACTCAATGTTTGCATAATTCAGCTGTGTCTCCCGAACCAAAGCTAATTATCCCTCACATCCAGAGTGTAACATCCGCCGAGCTGACATCGCAGAAATCACCATGCAACCTTCTGACACATCCGTTACTGAAACACTCGTATAGTAGAATTCGACTTCTCCAGGTAGGCGGAAGACGACTCATTTCTCTACACATTCGATAGTTGTTGAGAAAGCACTGAGCCAATCTATCCCCAAGATGATGTCGTAATCTCGAACATCTAGGACTAAAATATCTAGAGAGAGTTTCCTTCCCCCAATACAGACGTGACCATCTTGACATACTGAACGAACAGGTATTTTTGTGCCCGACTGGGTGCTAACGCTAAGGTCTAGATACAATGGTGCCATTTCTATATTATTTTTCATGGCAAAATTCGTGGATATAAAGCTATACGTTGCACCAGAATCAAATATCACACGTGTAGGTATGTTATTGAAAAGTAATATACCTGACACAACGGTGTCCAATGCTAGGGCCTCTTTCCGTGTTATAGTGTACACCCGGCCCTGAGCTTGACGAAGCTCTTGTTATGGTACGGCTCGGTTGGCTTGGAGTGTTGGAGCAGGATTTGGATTTTGAGAGAGACGATTTGCGAGGCACGAACAGTCACGAATTCCATGGTCTGCTTTACCGCAAGCGAGGCATAAAGCCTCAAATGACAACCATTGCAGGTGTGCCCTGGCTTCTTACAGAAGTGACATATTTGGTCTGAATTTCCTTTCTGCTGACCGCTATTATTTAGACGCTTTGCAGTATTGTTTTCTTTCTCATTGCTTTGGCGCTTGTGATTGGAAGTATGTACAGTGCCGACAGCAATTGGAGGATACTGCGATTCAAGAAAAATGGCATGATTGAGAACTTCTCGCATCGTCAGGTATTGGAGAATGACTACGTACACATGAATGGCAGGTCGCAGGCTGCCTTCAAATCGTCTAGCATGACTCGCCACATCAGGTAAATAGGAGCTTGCAAATTTGGTGAGCCGGTTGAATTCGACGGAGTACTGCTTCACTTTCATATTGCCCTTGAGGAGCTGCACGAACTCGTTCTCCTTCTACCGACGAACGGGAGGGGGTATGAACTCTTCTTCAAACGTGCCACAGAATATAACCCATGCGAGCGTCTCCTCTTCATTGTCAACGGGAAGAGATCTTCGATGCACTTTCCACCAATTATGCGCGTTCAGACGGAGCTACAGTTGGGAACATGCCATACGCTTTTTCTCAGGTACCTCTAGTAATTTGAAGTGATCCTCAAGCTCTGCCAGCCAATCTAGAGCCACGATCGAATCTTCAGTCCCTTTAAATGGCGTATTACAGACCATCTTGAAGTCGACAAAGTCGAAGGTATTCATTTTCTTCTTCCTTTAAGTTTGAGATATTTCGACTTCAGGCGTGGGTTGCTCCACCGTTGTCGCTAATGTGCCGCAGAATGGTTGGAGGCCAAGGTATGAACGATTTGTTGCAGAGTGTCTACCTTCTTTTGTTGGACTATAAATCGGCCTTCTAGATTGCCTTCAAACTTGCTTTGTCATTCTTTCGCGCACTTCTCGGCTCGCTTATAATGAGCCTCATCTCTATGTTGGCTAGCCTCAAGCATCCACATAATTTGCTCAATCGGGTCGACACGAGGCATGTCTCGTTGGCTTCTGGAACTTGTCGAGGTGCCGGAACTACTTTTCTGGACTTGTATCTCTCTTTCTGTTAGCGTTGATGCTTGCGCTTGAGTCATTCCTTCAAAAGAAGGTAACTTATATCAGGCTCGTAATGTATTATGGACTCATTGTATTGAACATATCTCATTTTGACCATACGAGTTCAAGAGTTCACATAGGTAATAGATCGTTAAAGGAACTTTTCCGACTCGAGAGTCAAAGGAACTTGAAGCTGTGCTTTGATACCAATATGCCATGCCCCGATTTCGGAGAATCGATAGTCGTCCCTGGGTGTGAAGCCGTGCGTGCCTAGGTTGCGTATCGCACAAGGCTAAGGTATTTATATATAACGAGCACATATTCAGAGTACGCAGATAATTGAAACACAATGTTGAAAAATGGAAAAGTTCTCTTTATTAATAATGAACATCTTTTACAAACTCTTGAACGAGTCGGATAATTGCCGCGCGGGCTTACAAAAGTGGACTCAAAATAAGATAGTCGTCATGTATATTACATCCTTCTACTAGAAACTTCAAAATGTTAAAGACCTTCTGGCGAAGCTATCGCCTTCCCACGGAACTGCATAACCCTTGCAGCGCGGGTAGCAAGCCCCGCTACAAGGCCCCCGTATTACCCGTGCTAGGCTTGCTAGCGTAGCTGTCCGAGTTCCTCTCGAAACGAATCGGCCCCAGTGCCCCGGATGTAGCACCCTGTTCCCCCGGTGCGGGGAGCGCGGCTAAGAAACACAAGATGGTATCGTTCGATCGGGATAGATTGAAACAAGAACTCATCCTCGTTATTGATTTGTTTCTTCGGAATCGATTCCCATATTCAGTGGACCGTGCCCCCGGGATCGACTTAGCGACAGAGTCAGAAGGGACCTCTCCGCTGCTATCTTTTATTGTCTCGGTTTTTGATGTTGCTTGTTGCTTTCGTGCTTAGGGTTGGTTTTGGATTTGCTTGGGTTTTTTTGAACGGTTTCGATGATTTCATTGTTTTCGTTCATTAAATTGCACTTCAATTCCGAGATTGGAAAGAGTGGAAGGAGTATTGATCGAGCTGTTCGTGATGCAGGTGAACGAGCAGTAGGCGGCTTGCGAGCGGAGTCGTGAAGCGCCTCTTTCCTTCTCCCTTCCAATAATCCAAGTGAGTGGCTACCAACCCGATTAGCTAGCCCTGCTTCCAAGCTTCACGCCCTAAAATCTGCATTCTTCTTTGCCCCGATCAAACGATACCAAGTAATAATAAAAGAAACCAAGATAAAAGGGAATAGACTTGGTTCTTTATGCTTGTCAATAACTTCATGAACGGATACTAAACTGCATGCTTGTTCGTTTGGAAATAAATCATGAACTATTGCTTGTCTTGTGCAAATACATGTCTCTTACTCGTGTTACCTAAAGTGCATGAATGCTTAACAATTATTGATATGTCTTGTGCTCGTGTTGCCTCGAAGGCGTAAACTGATTGTTTAAGATAACGTATTGTTCGATCATGGACAACTTGTACACAAGGGTAAGTTCTGCGGACGGTCGCTGGGGCACTGGCACCGTTCTGGTCCGGGCGGAACTCGTATGTAGTCATCGTATGCTGGAGGGGATTGCTTGCAACGCATCGTGTGCTTGTCGTGTTCTCGTTGCATGCTATCCCTGTCCTTGACTATGTCCGTTATGGCACCACGCCAGTGATCATCGTGTATATTTAAACCTGTTGCATACTAACTTGTGTCTTCGTGGCAGGGAAGGCAAGGTAAGTATTGTGCAGGTAGTTCAGACGGATAGGTAAAATCCACCTAACGGTGACACGTTCATTTTTAGTAAATTCTATATGCTGCTTACTTGTAAATGAACTAAGGCAAGATAGAAACCCACAAATATGCATACTTCATTAAAACAACATGTTGATTGGTATAGTTCGGTTAGCTCGCCTTTACCAGTATGTTTCGATATGCTGACCCTCGTTGAAACAGGTTCTCCGCACCAAGGCGAACCGAGCGAGGAGCCGAAATTGTCTTCCCGAATCCAGTCCAGCTGTAGGCGCATCCTGATCGCGCCGTATTTTGAAGTACTTGAAGAGAAGGAGCTTGCAACTTTCCATACACAATGCAGCTCCGTGGCAAAACCGTCCTCCAGCCCGGAGGTCTTTATCATTTTGAAGTTTATAAAGGGATGTAATATACAGGACTGCTATCTCATTTTGAGTCAACACTTTTGTAAGCTCGTGCGGCATATTAGTTGACTCGTTCAGGAGTTTGTAATAGATGTTCATTATCAATAAAGAGAACTTTTCCATGTTTCAAATCTGTGTTTTAATTTATCTGCGTACTCTGAATATGTGCTCGTTATGCAAAATACTTTAGCCTTGTGCGGGCGCAACCCCAGGCCCGTACGGCATCACGATTCGGGGGACGCCCCAACGATTCTACGGAATCGGGTCGTGACATAGTGGTATCAGAGCACAGATTCAAAGTTCCTTAGACTTCGTGCTGGAAAAGTTCCTTTAACGATCAAATTCCTGTGCGAACTCTTGAACTCGCTAGGCCAAAATGAGATACGTTCATGCAATAAGTCCATAATATATTATGATCCTAATGTAATTTACCTTCTTTTGAAGGAATGGCACCAGCGTAATCTGCAGCACAACCACCGAACGAAACACAAGAGAGCAGTTCGGGCACTTCTGGAAGCTCTCGGAGCCAGCGAGGCATATCTCAAGTCGATCTGCTTGAGCGGATAATGCTAATGTTAGAAGCACAACGACAAGGAGATGATGCTCGCCAAGCCAAGTTTGAAAGCAATTTAGAGACCCGATTCTCAGTCCAACAGAAGCAGGTAGATGCCTTGCAACAAATCGTTCAGACTTTGGCTTCCAACCATTCCGCCGCAACAACAACGACTCCGGTGGAACAGCCCGTGCTTGAAGTAGAGACTCCGCAAATCCCAAGGTCGAGGGACATGACTGCCTTCAACTTGGGCCACTTCAAGAAAGTCTGCAATACCCCATTCAACGGGACCGAGGACCCAGTGGTAGCTCTAGATTATCTAGCCAAACTTGAAGATCATTTCGCTCTGCTAGAGGTCCCCGAAGAGAAGCGCGTCGCCTACGCACAACTTCAGCTCCGCCTCAACGTGCACGATTGGTGGAACGTACATCGACGATATCTCCAATTTGATCACGGAGAGGAGGCGATCTCGTGGATGACTTTTCGTGCCATGTTTGAAGAGGAGTTTATACCCCCTCCAGTACAACGTCAAATGGAAAACGAGTTCGTGCAGCTGCGGCAGGACAGTATGTCAGTTAAGCAATACTCCGCTGAATTCAACCGACTCTCCAAATTCGTTAGGCCTATTTACCTAATGCATAGAGTCAAGCTAGAAGGTTTGAAGGCGGTTTGCGCCCTGCCATCCATGCGCACGTGGTCAATAATCAGTACGGGACAATGCGTGAAGTCATGAATCACGCTCTATCACTTGAACCACAATATCCTCATGCTGCTGCCGGTGCTGTGCATACATCCAGTCACAAATGCCAAAGCAACGAGGGAGAAAATATCGCTACAAAGCGCCCGAATAATGCTGGTCAACAGGACGGGGATTGGAGCAAAACTTGTCACTTCTGTAAAAGAAAAGGGCACATTAAGAAGTATTGCCGTAAAAGACTTGGGTTATGCCTCGCTTGTGGCGATCCAGGCCATGCTATTGGCTCCTGTCCGAACCTTCAAGGTCGTCGTCTCCAACAAAATAATCCTTAACGGTAGGTTCTATTCTTAAGTTTCGGGACAAAACTTCCAATTGGTTGGGTAGGATGTAGCGCCCCGTTCCCCCGGTGCGGGAAGCGCGGCTAAGAAACACAAGACAGTATCGTTCGATCGGGATAGATTGAAACAAGAACTCGTCCTCGTTATGGATTTGTTTCTTCGGAATCGATTCCCATATTCAGTGGACCGTGCCCCCGGGATCGACTTAGCGGCAGAGTCAGGAGGGACCTCTCCGCTGCTATGTTTTATTACCTCAGTTTTTGATGTCGCTTGTTGCTTTCGTGCTTTGAGTTGGTTTTGGATTTGCTTGGGTTTTCTTGAACGGTTTTGATGATTTTATTGTTTTCGTTCATTGAATTGTACTTCAATTCTGAGATTGGAAAGAGTGAAAGGAGTATTGATCGAGCTGTTCGTGATACAGGTGAACGAGCAGTAGGCGGCTTGCGAGCGGAGTCGTAAAGCGCCTCTTTCCTTCTTCCTTCTAACAATCCAAGTGAGTGGCTACCAACCCGATTAGCTAGCCCTGCTTCCAAGCTTCACGCCCTAAAATCTGCATTCTTCTTTGCCCCGATCAAACGATACCAAGTAATAATAAAAGAAACCAAGATAAAAGGGAATAGACTTGGTTCTTTATGCTTGTCAATAACTTCATGAACAGATACTAAACTGCATGCTTGTTCGTTTGGAAATAAATCATGAACTGTTGCTTGTCTTGTGCAAATACATGTCTCATACTTGTGTTGCCTGAAGTGCATGAATGCTTAACAATTATTGATATGTCTTATGCTCGTGTTGCCTCGAAGGCGTAAACTGATTGTTTAAGATAACGTATTGTTCGATCATGGACAACTTTTGCACAAGGGTAAGTTCTGCGGACGGTCGCTGGGACACTGGCACCATTCCGGTCTGGGCGAAACTCGTGTGTAGTCATCGTGTGCTGGAGGGGATGGCTTGCAATGCATCGTGTGCTTGTCGTATTCTCGTTGCATGATATCCCTGTCCTTGACTATGTCCGTTATGGCACCATGCCAGTGATCATCGTGTATATTTAAACATGTTGCATACTAACTTGTGTCTTCGTGGCAGGGAAGGCAAGGTAAGTATTGTGCAGGTAATTCAGACGGACAGGTAAAATCCACCTAACGGTGGCACGTTCATTTTCAGTAAATTTTATATGCTGCTTACTTGTAAATGAACTAAGGCAAGATAAAAACCCACAAATATGCATGCTTTATTAAAATAATGTGTTGATTGGTATAGTTTGGTTAGCTCGCCTTCACCAGTATGTTTCGACATGCTGACCCACGTTGAAACAGGTTCTCCGCACCAAGGCGAACCAAGCGAGGAGCCGAAGTCGTCTTCCCGAATCCAGTCCAGCTGTAGGCGCATCCTGATCGCGCTACATTTTAAAGTACTTGAAGAGAAGGAGCTTGCAACTTTCCATACACAATGTAGCTCCGTGGCAAAGCCGTCCTCCAGCCCGGAGGTCTTTATCATTTTGAAGTTTATAAAGGGATGTAATGTATAGGACTGCTATCTCATTTTGAGTCAACACTTTTGTAAGCCCATGCGGCATATTAGCTGACTCGTTCAGGAGTTTGTAATAGATGTTCATTATCAATAAAGAGAACTTTTCCATGTTTCAAATCTGTGTTTCAATTTATCTGCGTACTCTGAATATGTGCTCATTATGCAAAATACTTTAGCCTTGTGCGGGCGCAACCCCAGGCCCGTACGGCATCACGATTCGGGGGACGCACCAACGATTCTACGAAATCGGGTCGTGACACCGGACACCGTTCGCAGGAACTAAACCTTGTGCACAAGTTGTCCGGCCGAACCACGCATTTACACTATGTTAATAGATAAAGCATTCAAGCCAAAAGAATGTACATATCTACTTTAGCACAGTGCATTTGGCATAGTCTACCTGTCCAAGTGATTGCATTTCAATTAGTTGCATAATTTATTTGTAAAGTTATATAGAATGAGTTCTAGCTACAACTGAAATATGAATATATATATAAATGCATAACGGACAAGCACGCAATATTGTGATCGTTGAGTATTCTAGGTGACAAGCATTATAAGTATTTCAAGTCTAATTCTTGTTTCATTTGACTCAATTTATTCTTTATTTTGGTATCGTTGGAGCGGGATGCACAGTTGAGCCAATTTATTAGGAGTGAAGTCTTGGAAGAAGGGTGCTAATCGAAGTAAAGCCACTCACAAGTTGGTGAACTAGGAGAGGAAAGGGGAGATCTTTAAGACTTTGCTTGCGCGTCACCTACCCAATCACCTGCACGCACCAACAGATGATCAATATCTCCTGCTTCGATCTCCAAGGTTCGATACGAAATACGAAATCTTAAGAACGAAGGCAATAAAATTAATCGAAACCGTTCAAGAAAATGCAAGTCATAAAACCAACAAGAAAGCAACCAAGCGGCATCGAAAACGGGCAAGGAAACCAGCGCAACTGAAAGGCCCCTCTCGACTCTGCCACCGAGTCCTTCCCTTAGGCACGATCCATTGAATATGGGACCTGATTCTGAAGAAACCAATCCATAACGAGAAAAGGATTTGATTCACGAGCTCCTGGGTCTTTAAAATGCTTCTACTAAGGCACAATCAGGACGTGCCGGTTGGTGGACTAGAATGGGAAGTAGCTTTAGCTCCTCGCAGGATCTCCTTGGTGCGGGAAACATGTTTCAATGAGGGTCAGTACATCAAAATGCACTGGTGAAGATGAGCTAACCCAACTATACCAAATCATAAGTTGTTTATATGAAGCATGCAAGTTATTTTGTGGTCTTTCTATCTTGCCTTGGTTCATTTTACAAGCAAGCATTAGATATAAAAATTTACTGAAATAAATATGCCACCGTTCGGTGACTTTTACCTGTCCGTCTGAGCCACCTACACAATACTTACCATGACATTCCCTGCCACGAAGACATAGTTAGCTTGCACAGTTTAAATGTACGTGGGAATCACTGGCATGATGCCATAA
Organism: Iris macrosiphon; assembly: GCA_036927795.1. Taxonomy (NCBI): domain Eukaryota; kingdom Viridiplantae; phylum Streptophyta; class Magnoliopsida; order Asparagales; family Iridaceae; genus Iris; species Iris macrosiphon. The sequence goes on from JAYESA010000008.1 coordinate 86,095,562, forward strand.
TGGACCTAGTCAATGATGAGGATGGTATGCAACGAGAGCACATGATACGCTGCAAGCCATCCCGTCCAGCACACGATGACTACACACGAAGTTCCGTCCGGATCAGATCGGTGCCAGTGTCCCAGCGACCGTCTGCAGAAACTACAACCTTGTGCACAAGTTGTCCGTGATCAAACGGCATCTATGCTAAGTTATCAATTAATGCAGTTTAAGGCAACACGAGTACGAAACAAGTAGCATGTCATGATTCATTTTGCATAGTCTCCCTGATCAGTTTTTTGCATAGCAAGGTGTGTTCTATACATAGAACAATATAGAAGAAGTATATATTCTAACTTGAATTGAAATTCTATGAAAGAATATTTTTTAAGTGAACAAGCATGACCATTTCTAAGTTTGATTGACAAGCACAAAATAATCCAAGTCTATTACTTTTTATCTTGACATATTTTAGTTATTATGGTATCGTTTGATCGGAACAAGCAAAAATGCAAGATATTTTCGTGTGAAGACTTGGAAGAAGGGTCAACTGAATCAAATTATAGCTACTCACAAATTGGTTGGAGAAAGGCAAGAAAAAAGGTGCTTCAAGACTCCGTTCGCACGATATCTACTGCACGATCACCTGCATTGCGACGAACAGTTGATTAATACCTCTTCTACTCTTTCGAAGCTCAGAATAAAATGCAGTTCAACGAACGAAAGCAATAAAATCTATCAAAACCGTTCAAGAAAACGTAAATCCGAAAACCAACTAGAAAGCACGAAAGCAACAAGGCGACAACGAAAACTAGGCAATAAAACTTGCAGCGGAGAGGTCCCTCTTGACTCTGCCGCTAAGTCCATCCTCGGGGCACGGTCCACTAAATATGAGAATCGATTCCGAAGAAGCAAATCCATAATGAGGATAAGATCTTGATTCAATCTATCCCGATTAAACGATACCGATTTGTATTTCTTAGTCGCGCTCCCCGAATAGGGGGAACGGGGCACCACATATATAGGATTGTTGAAATTTCTACAGTCCTCTATACATAAAGGACTGCAGATATTTCAACAGTCGACAATGTATATAGCACTATAGAAATTTCTACAGTCCGGCATGTTTCTTTTCCGAACATTCGAGGATATTCGAACTTGCATACCCTAAAATAGGGTTCGAGACTCCAGAAATACGTTGAAACTACATCCCAAACCTATTTTAGCTTATTTCACTATAATTTTAAGCCTTTAACGAAGATTTGAAAGAAAATTTTTGAATTTTTTTCAAAATGCAATGAAAAATAAAAAAAAAATTAGAGAGGGAGAAGGAGGAAGAAGAATTGTATTTTTTTTCCGAGAGTTTGGAAGCCATCGATTAATGGTTGGAATTGGAGGAGATGTTGATTGCAAAATTCTAGGCCTTCAAATGGAAGGAGTGGAAGAGGAGTGCTCCGGCCAAGTGTCAACGGTGGTGGAGGTTTGGGGGATTGGGGGTGGGGTTGGGCTAGTATGAGTCACATTTGGACTAGTATGAGTAAAATTTATTCATTAATGGGCTAGTCCCAATACTGAGTTAGTCCCAATTATTTTTTATAGTGCCTTTATCACAAACCTTAAAAAATTGACATTATTTCGGTGTCTGATTTCTGTATAGGAGATACACACTTATCATAAAAAATTTCTAAAAACATTATAACAAAAATAAAATTTATATTCTAAAAAAAACTATATAACCATATAAAGACTTTCATTCGTTTTCTCAATTGCTAGTGATTGAGTAAACACCCGTTTGGTATCATTTTTATTTTTTTGTTTATTGTTTAAAAAATAAAATTAATTTTAAAAAACATGTTTGGTAAGCGAATTTATGTATTTTATTTTTGGAAACTAAAAATTTGGGTCCAGTAATAAAATTTAAAAAATAGTGAAAAAAATATTTACCATGCTTTAATCGACAAAAAATATAAAATAAAAATAAATAAATTTGTCTAGGACCTCCAAATGTCTTTAGACGGCTCTGTCGGATAAAGAGGAGGATGGGACGAGAGAGAGAGAGAGAGAGAGAGAGAGAGAGAGGGAGGAGGGACGCTCGCGGAAAAGAAGACGTAGGAGAAATATTTTGGTCATAAACTAACAGTCAAATGAGTTGATTGTCCGTCAAAAGTAGGAAGTTTCGCCTTGAATTATGGTAAAAAAAATTGAATTACAAATTTAAATTTTCTCAAACAAAATTATTATTATTTTTTTCATATAAATTATTTTTTGGATTTTTTTCTTCTTCTATGAGTCAATATAAACCTAGCTCACTCAATCTACTTCAGTCCAGTCGAGTCCAGCCCAGTCTTGAATTTCTGATTCGCTTATTTGTTGGTACTTAAAACTTTACCTGAAATGGCAAGATATTCTCTCCATATGACATTGAGAACATTTTCTATATAGATGTATTACGTAAGGTGGTGCCTGCTGGCCTTGGATTCTATTGCACAAGGGGGGTGGAGAGAGACTTTGAGGAGTCTCTATCATGTCTTGCTTATAGAAAATGCCCATTCACCAAGATGGGAAAGCATAATAATGTATATGTTTAGAAATGATCCCGTTGAAAGTTACTTCTTTACGTAGAACATTGTAAGTCACACAAGTTGGGTTTCTGTGAAGGTGATATGACTTGTGGGGCTAATGAGTACTAGCTATAAGGCTATAAGTACAAAAGTTCTGGTATTTCTTCATAAACGACCAAGTATATAAAATATGAATCAAAACTGTAAACTGATCAGAGTCGATAAGACTCGGAAGATAATCTTAGCTAGTGCTCATCGAGTTAGCACCACTAGTCAAATCAGTCTTGCGCAGATTAGAGTCAAAAGAATTCCAAAAAAAATTGTATAAAAAATTATATTATTATTAAATTGTTTGTAGAGAAATAAGTTCATACAACTGAGGCAGAGAGAACAAAAAAAAAACGTATTTATTAAAAGCATTTTTGTTCTTTTTATTTTTTTAATTTATAAACAAAATAAAAATAACTTTGATATAGACATTTTAAATTTTTTTTAAATTTTTTTTATTCTTACGTTCGAATAAATAAATTGAAATAATATTTATAATGTGAAAAATGCTTCTAATAGGGATGTTGTAACGTTTTTATTATTTTTACTTTTTCTTTTATTTTTGGGCCTGTAGAAAAAAATATTAATATTCATAATGTGAATTTTTTTTTTCTTGAAAATTATGCTTGGTAATAATAAATAAAAAAATTAAGTTGAAAAAATGCACAAGGTAAGGACGTTTTGAGATTTTTTTTTATTTTTTTACAATATGGTCCTTTGTAATCCATTATTTGCAATATGGCACATACAATATGTATTTTCAAATTTAAATTTGATTAAAGAACCTTATTGAAAAAAAATTAAAAAATCTCAAACGCCCATATTATTGGAATTTTTAACTATAAATTTTTAGAGACGTTTTCCTTTAAAATTTATTTTTATTTTTTGTCTTTTTTTCTTTTGTTATTAATGAACAGATAAAAAATATTACAAAAAAAAAATCGTCCCTACTAAGGACGTTTTTGATTGTTTATTAGATTTTTAAACTGAGAGAACAATACGTCTTTAGTAAGAACATTTTTGTTCTCTCCGAATATTTTTTTCAAATTTATTTCTCTACAAGTAATTTAATTAAAATATAATTCTCTATTTGGAAAACCCGAAAAGAATCCACAATCTGGTACAAGTTGTTAATATTACTGGATCATGACCAAGATGAGTACAATGACAATGAACAGAAATTTTTGTACAGAGAATAAAAATATTTAAAATTTAGATATAGAGAATTTTTTTTAGCAAAATTAGCGGTAGAGAACAAAAACGCACATAGTAAGTACGTTTTGAGGAATACGCACTTAGTAAGTTCGTTTTCAATATTTTATTAATTTTATTTTTTGTTAACGTTAAGAAATAATTCTAAAAAAATAAAAATTGAAAACATACTTGTTAGTGCGTTTTCATTTTTTCCTAGTTTTTTTTTTTGAAAACGCACATATTAAATGCGTTTTCAAATTTTCAAATTTTTTTTGTAATAATTATGAATTAAAAAAAAATTTGAAATTTTTATTATTACTTAATTTCTTTTTGTTAACATTTTTTATTTGAAAACAATAAGTGCATTTCCTTTTTTATATTTTAATTTTTCCTTAAAATTTTTAAAAAATCTATTTTTTTACTAAGAATAAAAAAATTAATAAATTATATTTAGAAAAAAAGTTTGGAAGATTAGAACAAATACATACATACAAAGTGCATTTTCACCGAAACTTATTTAGTACGTTTGTTTTGAATATTTTAAATTATTTTCTATGCTAAAAAAATTTATGAAAAAACCAATGAAAAAAATTACGTTTTGAATATTTTTAAAATTTTGTTTTCAAATTTTTGTTGCACTTAGTAAGTGTGTTTTCGTAAATTTTTTAAAAAAACAAGAAAATAAAAAATACACATTTGGAGGCAAAAACCAATGAAAAAAAGTGAATACGCACTTACTAAGTGCGGCTTTATATATATATATATATATATATATATATATATATATATATATATATATATTACTTTTGTTATCTTTTAATTTTTTATATTAGTTTTTTTAATTTATAGCAAGAGCGTCCTTAAAAATTTTAAAGGAAAAATAATTCAAAAGCTACAAAAGCAGTCTGGTCAGGTTACACGGGCGAAAAAAAAATTAAATTTTTTTTTACTTTATTTATTTATTTACTTTATTTTTTTGCCTTTCTCTTTTCTCGAAAAATTTACTTTTCTCTTTTCTGTAAGAAAAATAAAAAAAATTAACAAATTTGAAAATTAAAATTTAAAAAAAAAAATTAAAACGCTCTTAGTAAGTGCTTTTTCAAAAAAAAATTATTTAAAAAAATTGAAAACGCTCTTACTATGTGCATTTTAAAAAAATATATACTAAAAAATTTAAAAATTTCAAAATGCATTTACTATGTGCGTTTTCAAAAAAAATATAATTTAAAACGCACTTAGTATGTGCATTTTTGTATTCTACAGCTAATTTTCTAAACATTTTTCTCTACAACTATTTTTTTAATATTTATATTCTCTTTACAAAATTTTTTGGACAATGAACATCCTTAATTTTAACCTGATTGATTCAACATTAAAATAAGGACAACTATTTTTTTATAGTTATTGTTCTATTTTATTTATTTAATCATGACACACAGCATTGTTATTTTTTTTTAAAAGAAAAAACAGAAGAATTGATTGAATTAATACATTTTCATTTTTTTGGATGCAAGTATATATAGAGATACAAACAGGCAGTGGCATAACCAGAATTTTTATTTAGAAGACGTAATATTTATTATTAAAATAATAAAATATTATAATAATATATTTATAATCGTAAAAATATTATATAATAATATTAAATTTCATAAACTATTGTAATCATTAAATAATTTTTTTTATTTGACAATAAAATCCTTTGGCCTTCATATTGTAGAAATATTGAATGATATCTTTATTGTCAACGGCATCCGAAACGTCCCTTTCAATATATGCTACCAAACAATCATTTATTATCTTATCTCCCAATCGATTACATAGTGAAACTTTGATGATTTTCATTGCATAAAATACTCTATTTACAGTTGCGGTTGCAATGGGTAATAATAATGTCAACTTCAAAAGCAAATATACTAATGGATATATATGATGCTCTATTAAATGAACCATCTTTCAAGCAAGCCCACCAACCCTGCAGCCTCAGAAAATTGATCACCATAACGCACATCAAAAATGTATTGTGCTAGGAGTCAAGTATGCTGATAAGGGGGCAGAGTACGGTCCGAACTCGGTCCTTGGCCGAGTTCAAGCCGAACTCGGTGTGGAATTTTCAGAAGCTCTTTGTCGTGACTAGACCGAACTCTATCCGAGTTCGGTGTTGTTTGATGATAAACAAAAGAATGAAACTAGGTTTATACGAAACCCCTTCTTTGTTTACAAACAAGAAAAAGAGTACAATTAATCCTATACGAGGATGTTAAGTACAACAAAAAAATGATTATGGGGAAAAATTGCTATAGGAGTCTGATCTGCGGTCGATCACTTTGTCCCTTGGACCACATGATGATGAAGAAGTGCTGTAGAAGAAGAAGAAGATTCAAAGATTGCAGGTGGGATTGAACTCTCGTTGCCAAAGTTGTCAATCAACAATCTCTGTCTGTGCTCTCTCTGTGTCTTGATCTCCGATAGTCTCCCTTTTCTCCCCCCTCCTGATCTTCTGTGACCAGAGGTCTCTATTTATATAGATCAGTCACAATAACTATCCAGTTGGTGTAGAAGCCCAACTGTGGAGAAAGTTGCATCTTTTATGCGGCGGTTATAATAACTGCTACCCACGTTTGAATGATCTCCTGAATCCGCGTATGACACGTGTCCCATTATGAGGTAACGCGTATAACTGCTTCTTGAAGATCACGGCATGCAAGCCACGTAAGTAACTGCCCCTCGCGTAAAGATGGTTGCCATAAAAGCCAAATAACTGTCTCGTTGGCGTAAAAGCCAAATAGCTGTCTTGTTGGCGTAAAAGCCAAATAGCTGTCTTGTTGGCGTAAAAGCCAAATTCTGTGTAAAACTTGATGCTGCATGAATAATAGATAAATAACATAAAAATAGCCAATTATCCTTCCTGACAGAGGTCTTGAGCGTATTCTGGGCCAAATAGCCTTATCACGTACCTTTGCAAATATAGCCTGAGTTGGCGTATTTCGAGGAGATAGCATATGGCGTACTCCTATGTTGAAAATAGCCTGGTTGGCGTAAAATACAAGGATGGTGATGTAAGCTTATTAGCCATAGTTTTAGCTCTCCCAGTCATTTAAAAAAGACAGAACCAGATCTCGTGCATTTAATGTAGAGACATGCCTCAATCTCGTGCATTAAATGCCGAGATATGCCTCAAGCTCTGTACGGAAAACAACTTTTGACGTGGCGTCGGATTTTGTCTCATCTTGAGCGTAAAAGCTCATCTCTGCCTGTGTAGAATAGGCAGCGTATTCCTTGAATGCGTAAAAAATGACTTGTATCAAGGATATGTCACTAAACGACAGTCTGGGTCTCTGTGCAAAATTATCACACAGCCATCCTCTCGATCGTCGTGCAGTACTTTTGTCAGGAGTCAGGTTCACTGTTTTGTCTGACAGATTCATCCGAGGAATACGAAGAGTTCCTCGTATGACTTTATGTTGCATTAAAGACAAACGTATTTTACGTCGTAGGGAGGTGTAGCAACCTTTTACGCCAAATCAGCCTTGAAGCGCTGCTTTACGTGGGCAGCTATGAAGCTCTTCTTTACGCCAAACAACTCTGAAGCTCTGTTTTACGCGAACTTCATGCATGTTGGGAGTTTTGATTGTATAATACGTGTACAATTCCCCAGCGTATTTCATGCTTCTACAAGACCCCCTTCAAAGTTTTCAAATTCCTAGTAATTTGAAATACTTGAATGAAGCATGAAATGGTCAAATTTGAATCTTTCTTTGAGGCTGATGTTTTGGCAATAATTGAGAAGTTGTTGCGATTTGGTATGTTCTCTTCTGCCTACATAAAGGCAAGCGAATGAACCTGTTTTTCCATTCTTCCTTCACCACAAAGATGGTTGCCGAGATTCATTGGGCTGACCTAAGAAAGAAGAAGATTATGCTCTTCCAGCATGTAAGGAACCGTAAAAGGAGGCGTCTTCAAGCAAATATCCTCTGCAACGATGGATCATGGAAGGATATCATAGCTTCCTATGCTCGGGATAATCAACAATTTTATATGGCGATTCGTCCAGAAGAGAGAGAGGGTCTCATTGGACCACACAACTTGCTAGCTATATTTTCCCCTATCATGAAGCTGGACCCTGGTGGACAGCTTGGCCGTCTCTTCCAGTATTATGTTGGGTCTGAATCCCTAACACAAATCTGAGCATGGCCGCCAATGACGTATGGAGGGGGACTTGAATAATTTAAATAAGCCCAGTTATGTATCCTCCCGCCATTCACCATTTTCTTGTTCATCGGCCGAAGAAGCCGAAGAAGTGTCGTAGAAGAAGAACTGAAGATCTCCGTCAGATGAGAACCTAGCGTAATAAATTCCCATCGTGATCTTGAATATTAATAGAAAATCCTTTGTAAAATGGATCTCCATCATATGTAATCATGATCTTGAATATTAATGAAAAATACTTTGTAAAATAGATTTCCATCATATGTAATCATGATTAATAAACTTGTCTTCTTTTACGCATCATTGATTTGCTATATTTTCTATGAGGAAGTCTGATAATACGCAGCTTCAGCATGCTTGAGTAATCTTTACGCTGATTCTGATAAATATGCTTCCAGTCACGTTCCGACTTTTACGCATAAAGGAATATGCGTAAAAAGCTCTTCAGCATTAATTTGTCTTAAGAATCTAATTGTCATGCTATTTTTGGACGAGGAGTCACATAGAATTCTGAATTATCACTTCTCTAATATGAAGAATTTCTGTTCAGAACATCATTTTTAAGAATGGCTTCCCGAAAGTTTCTCGAAATAGGGCACAAAATGTCCGCCGAACAGGCCATACTTGAACTTAGATGTAAAGAATTCTGGCTATACTTCGAATGAACTTCCAATGGCCCAAGAAGAAGAGTCATCTTCAATGCTGACATCTGTGTGTTTCAGGCACTTGCAATGTTTTGTAACCAAAAAGGAGTATTTTCTGCGTAAACCCTTGTAATTGGCTTTCTTCGAGTGTAAGGCCCGAATTATCCAGATATACGCGTATCCTGCTAACTGATCTTGTCCCGCATAATTTAAGATGCATGTAAAATCAGAGATCCGTAGATCTGTAGCTTCTGAGCAAAAAATCATAGATTTGTAGCTTTTGAGCGTAAAATCGTAGATCTGTAGCTTCTGAGCATAAAAGCTTCTGAGCATAAAATTATAGATTTGTAGCTTCTGAGCGTAAAACCGTAGATCTGTAGCTTCTGAGCGTAAAATCATAGATTTGTAGCTTCTGAGCGTAAAACCGTAGATCTGTAGCTTCTGAGCATAAAATCATAGATTTGTAGCTACTGAGCGTAAAACCGTAGATCTGTAGCTTCTGAGCGTAAAAGCTACTGAGCGTAAAATCATAGATCTGTAGCTTCTGAGCGTAAAATAGTGGATCATTGCTCTGTGCGTAAAATCATGGATCCGTTACGCAGCATGACTGTCCGCCTTCCTTTTCAAATGATCGGCTGACGTGCTCCCAAATCATAACTGATCAGATAAGATCGGATTCGGTTAAGGATTCGAAGAGTTATCTGAACACTATAAATAGCCCTAGGTCGTGAGAGAGAAAAATCCTTCATCTGTCTCTGTAAAACCCTTCGTCTCTTTTTGAGAACTCTTCGTCTTCGTCTCTTTTCTGAGAACTCAGATTCGCCATGGCACCAAAACAGGCCTCCACGGCTAAAGAAAAGAAAGCCGACTCCTACTAGGCCAAGCGAGCCTCGCTCTGAACGAAGTGCTCCGCCGTCTAGCTGTGCTGCGGGCATCACATGTAAAGACTTCCAGAGGAGAAAAATCCTTCGCACACGTTGTACGTGTACGCGCCAATACGCCTACATTCCTAATGTGTCAGTGAAAAACTCCATATTTTTGTAGTGTAGTGTAAAACTCAGACTGTTAAAATTTGGCGTATACTGCAAACCTTGTGTTTTACACACTGGAAGTAAATTCCAGCGTAAAAAGTCAAATTTTTGCAGTCTGGCGTAAAAACTCAGACTGTCAATTTTTGGCGTATACTGCAAGAGTGTAGCGTTTAGCATAAAATTGACTTGTTTTCTTGCTTCTTGCAGTGGACCTACAGATTTTCCCTCTGACTGAAGTGATAGGCTCTACTGCTGGAATGTTGAATCCAACTATTTCGAGGACTTGTTCCATGTGACATTCTCCATCTCTGGAAACGAGTATCCTCAAGAAAGGGGAACTCTGATCTCAGCCCAAGGAGAACGAATGTTGCTGAGTATGATCAGTGGGGAGCCCTTGACAAACATAGATGGGAATGAGTATAAGAAACCAGCTTTCTTATTTGGGGATATGATCGATAAACAATCCCAGACGAAGCCCAAAAAGGAAGATTGGGTATTTTCTGCTGAGGGCACGATCCTGTTTCTGCCAAAGATGCCCAGGGATTACCCTATCTCCGCATTCTTCCATGCCACACATCCCAGAAAGATGACATAAACTCTGACTCCCGATCATCATGGCCAGCTAGGAAAGATTTTTTATAAGAAAGGATTGGACTGAGGGTCCTTTGTAAGCAGTCCCTCAGGCCCTGTCATGCCTTTCAGAGGATTACTGTCGGGCAGCGTCCCGAGTGAAGACACTTCACTGATCCAGCCGCTTCAAATAGCGACTTTCTGCAATGACTTTATGGGGCAGGGGGGGTATACCCCAAGGTTAACCCTCGTACTAGTGGATGGCTTAACCCCCAGAATCTTCGATAGGCTAGTTTAACTGCATGGGCCCTGAAGCACTTTCAGGTGGAGCTGGAAAGTATTGGCTTGTTTGCGGCTTTGAGTGCTACTAGTGTTGGACTGCCTCTCAACCCCACTTTGTTCTTAGCTTTGATGGAGCTATAACTCGCTCACTGGAACTTTTGCCACTCTGATAGGTGAGTTGGGCCTGGCACTTCATGAGATGGCAGACATCTCAAAGCTGCCAATGGGAGACACTCCTTATGAAGAGTACGTTCCGACAAATAGGGAGCTGAAGGATACCCACCCTCGGGCAGTGGCAGTATACCAAGAGCTGATGAGCCACTACCTTGTGTGCACCGCCTTCTACAAGGAGCCCTCTGATTTAGCTCATATCAACAAATGGGTATCCTACCTCTTCTTCCATTAGGCTAGAAATGCCAAACAGGACAAGGTTGTAGATAGCAGAAATAAACCCTTGAATCCCTTGAGCATTCTCAATGCCAACACAATCGACGATCTTATTGAAGATGCAAGGGCTCAAGATTGTGTTCTCAATGAAGAGATATGGGGTTATCCTGCAGGAACCAAAGCCTACAGCTATATGAGGCATTATCGAAAGCCTCTGTCAAGAGAAGCTCAACTGGCTGGCTTCCTTTCTGTTTGGCTACGCCGATGGGTGGTGCCTGGTATCGCGTCTGCGGATCGCATTCATCGCAATACCTTATGGCCCGCAGTGTGCTTGGTATTTGGAGCGAGATTGGGCCTGCTCCCTGCCATGGTGTGCAGGATTCAAGCTGGCCTGAGGGCCATTACTGAGGGACTGATGGCTGATGAAACACGGCATGAAGGATATTCCAGAGTGGAATTGCCATTCCTATATCTGATAGGATGGTTAATCCTTCACAACACCAGAGTGATGTCTCCCGGGTCGGCCAGTGGTTCAGGCAATAACTTTCTGTTGAATTACAGGAATTCTTCTTGGAATGTGACTAGCGTCATAGACTGTCGGTTAGCACTAAATTTTGCCCATAGTTGGAAGTTCTTCTACATCGTCCCCCCGTACATATCAATCAATAGGGGATGAAACTTCAGGATGCAGGTCAGGGGAAGACTATTCTTTCTCCTGAAGCCTTTTACTGGTTGGTCTGCATTAGACCTTCCCATCTGCTGTATAGAAGTGAGGACCATTGCTACTTGGAGCCTTATCTGCCTAGCCATTTCGCTAGATAATTTGGGTATGATCAGTTGCATGTGGGGAATCCTATCATCAGCTTTAAGTTCAAAGGTGGACTTATTGATGGAGCTAGAGGATGGCGGTACTTCATAATGGGTTATACTGGAGCAACCTTTGTTGTGCCCGCGACTTCTCTCTCAACGGAGCTGCGCATTCTTCACTCGTATGCGCAGTTCTATGTGTCCATCAATACCTTCCATCGTAATTTCGATGTTCATAGAAGTTTCAGCATGCCCTCACATAGGTCCACTGGGAGAGAGAAGATACCATCTGTCTACTCTGATGAAGGTGATGAAACCACCGGTGCAGATGATTATTTGTTGATTTTATCGAGAGGCGTAATAGCTCCGCCAGCAGAACCTCTCATAATCTCTAGTAAACAAAAGGCTTCCACTCTGAAAGAGCCTTCCCCCCGCAAGAAGAAGCTGACTACCGGAGGTCCTAAAAGGACTTCCACCAAGGGGGCCTCTAGGAGTGAGCCTATTGTTTCCCCTATTGGGGATGATTCTTTGATCAGGGGTCCTTCGCCTTTTAGAGAGGGAACCTCCACAGTTCCAGCTGACAGTACTGGAGATTCTTTGCCCGCTACTGCTGTCGCTACCACCGTTACTGGTAGTGCTTCTAGATCGCCTTCGAGGCCGAGCATAATAAGGATCAGTATACCTTTATCGAGACAAATAATGGGCCTAGTCTCTCCTTCGTCTGTAAGTATCTCGAGCGAGATTCTACCCGATGAAGCTCAAGTAGATCTGGGTGACGACTGGGATGACTATCCTCAAATGTCAGTTGGTGTACTCTCTTTTCCAGGTATGACAGCTTGTTTAGCATCATTAAGAAATGATTTAGCTATACAGGCTGCAGACGCTATATACATACCATCGGCCATGGGTAAATATTGTCATCACACTTTTTTTTAGGAAAATTAACATTAATTTGATATTAACTTTCTTTTATCTTATTTTCAGGCGAAGACATCTCTGGGGAGGGCAAAGTTGACACAACTTCTAATTTTGTTACGGATCCAGCTAATGAAACGGCGGCACCTGACGTCGACGAAGCATACTTTGAAACTGCCGATCTTTCATCCGCAACGTTCTCGGGTGTCATCCCGCCAGTAGCAGTTCAAATAACATCAGAGGAGGATGAACCCACCATCTCAACCGTGCCTCCTTCGTTAAGCATGCCAGCAAATCCAACCGTTGTTGGTGTCTCTTCTTTTGTTGCATCATTTGTTGAAGCAACGACTGTGGCAACATCCTCTACAGTCCTTCTAAAAAAGAGATTTATCGATATTGCGGCCACTCCCAGCGTACATTCGATCTTTGCTATGCTAGTTGAACAATACACTAGCATATTCTATGTCACTTTGATAGAATTGATATCCATGGTACTGGAGAAGAATCTAGGCTTTGATGCTCTGAAGACGTCCTCCAAGCTCACTATAGTGCCGATTAAAAATTTTAATGACGTTGAAAGAGCTGATGCGCTAGAGCAAATAGTTAATGGTTTAGAACAACCCATTAACGAATATTTGCAACTATCCGAGGTAGCATCAATGACCCGGTTCAGGCTGAGTACGACTCACTAACTATGGATCTTTCTCAGAAGATTGAATCTTTAAACAAATCCATCTAGGAACAACAACAAGAGATGGAGAAAGTGCAAGCAGTATTGGTGGAGAGTATTCCTCAGCTGGCCAAGTGCTGCACAGAATGTGAGGGATACGAAGTGAGGGTTTGAGAATTGGAAGCTGAACTTACTCAGACAAGGGAGAGGCTTCTCAAGGCATCGGTAGTTCATGATGTATTTGAGGGCCAATTGAAGACAGCTCAACAGAACTTGACACATGCGGGTGTCATCCACGCAAGTTTTGTTGATTCTCTGTCCGAACTATCTCTCTTGAGCAATGACGAAGCAAGGCTGGAGCGGGCTCGTACTAACATCTTGAACTCCAGGAATGAGAGGATGGCGACTTTGGCGCAACAGATCTGCGATTTAACTGGTCCTCCCCAATGATGTACCTTTTTGCTCCGTTTGTAATTTGCTATTTCCAGAGATAATAAAGATACATTTTTTGACTTTGTAGACCTATCACTTTTGAATATAAATGATAGGCTAAGATGAAAGTGATATCAGAGGTAATATGGACGTGATATACTTTCGGTAAGGTTTAGCTGAACATATCTATTCAGAGGTAATATGGACATGATAGAATATGATCCAACTAAATTTGTGTATAAAACACTATCAGAGGTAATATGGATGTGATAGGTTTTGACGTTTCAAATTAGTTAAACATATCTTTTCAGAGGTCATAAGAACATGATATAATATGATCAAACTAATCTTTGTATGTAGTGTCATCAGAATAAAATCTTCACCATACCCCTTTGAGCAAAGGAGATCAAGCATAGTACTTCTTCAGGAATTTGTCATTGATAGGAGCCATTATCAAATCTCCATTAGGCTTGGCTAATCTGTAAGCGCCGTTTGAAAATATGGTTTCAATCACATAAGGTCCCCCCCATTTGGGCTGGAACTTGCCCTTACTTTTGTGTGTAATAATTATTGGCCTCTTCACAGCTAGAACTAGCTCGCCAACTTTGAACACTCTTTCCTTCACTTTTTGATTAAAAGCTCTGGAGATGCATGCCTGGTAGAACTCGATGCACTGTTGAGCTTGAAGGCATTTCTCGTCTAATCCTTCTAGCTCTCGAAGTCTTAAACGATCATTATTTTCCTGAGTCAGCTCATTAGCCACTGCTATCCTGAGTGATGGAATTTGAACTTCATTGGGGAGAACTGCTTCACACCCGTAAACTAATAAAAATGGGGTACAACCCGTTGGCGTTCGTACCGTTGTGCGGTATGCCCACAGACATTCTTCCAACTTCTCGTTCCAATCTCTTTTGTTTGAAGGGACAAACTTCTTCAAGAGTTTGATGATGGTTTTGTTGAAGGCTTCCACCAAACCATTAGCAGCAGGATTGTATGCCGTTGAGGCCATATTCTGTATCCGATTCTTATCGCAAAATTGGTAAAATGCTTGACTGATGAATTGAGGCCCATTGTCATAAATTATCCTTCGGGGTATCCCGAAGCGATAAATTACATGGTGCTTGACAAAGATGATCACGTTGGATGTCTTTACCTCAGCAAGAGGGATCGTCTCTGTCCATTTGGAGAAATAGTCAGTGATAGCCAATATGAACCGATATCCTCTAGAAGACGAAGGATGAATATGACCAATGATATCCATACCCCATGCTTCAAAGGGCTATGATGCAATAGTAGGATGTAAATACTTAGAAGGCTGATGTATGAAATTCGCATGAACCTGACAGGCTTTGCATTGTCTTGTATATTTTACGACATCTGCAATCATAGTAGGCCAGTAGTAACCCATCCTCCTGATACGATCATGTAACTTAGGATCGGGTTGATGTGCTCCACATACTCCGTCATGAGCTTCTCTGATAATCCGCTTTGCATCATCATTAGAGAGATATTGTAACAATAGTCCATCTTATGTTCGGCGATATAGACTTTGTGAAGAAGCATCAAAATAGAAACGTAATGATCATCTCTTGATAGATACTGCTTCTTTAGGATCTTCTGGTAAGATTCTGTATGACGCGAAGTCTATAAAGGGACTTCTCCAATCTCTCTTAGGAGGAACCATGTTTGCAACATAGCTGCGTTCTATGTGAAAATTATTTTTCACAAAAAATAAATCTCTGTTAAGAAGGATCAACGAATTCTGCCTTCTTATAGGAATAGCTAGATCTGCAGCTAGACTGGCCAGAGCATCAGCTTCCAAATTTTGAGATCGAGGAACATGCTCTAAGAAGAATCCTTTAAAAGACATTGCTATCTCGATCGTTGTTCGGTGATAAGGAATGAGGTCTGGATTGCGGACTTCATATATTCCTCTGACCTGATTGACCATCAGCTGAGAATCACCAAAAGCTTTCAGGTATTCAACATCTAATTCTTTAGCGACTTGAAGCCCGATTAGTAGAGCATTATACTCTGCCACATTATTAGAGCAGGGTTCGCTAAGAGAATATGCTCGATAGATGACGAGTTTATCAGGAGTCACCAGAACAATTCCTACTCCTGAAACCACATTTCCCTTGGGACCAGTTTTGGAAGCGCCATCAAAGAATAGCTGCCATGTATCACCTTCCATTGCCGAATTACATTCTGTAACTTCGTCGGGAATGTCCTCATATAATTTAGAGATTTTCGGAATTGGATGGACAGCTAAGAAATCAGCCAAGGCCTGACCTTTCATGGACTTCTGAGGGACGTATACCATATCATACGGTGTTAGTAGCATTGCCCAAGTCGCGAGTCGGGAATTAAGAACACTCAGTTTATTCATTAAAACCCGAAGTGGATAGATTCTGGAGATGATATGAATAGTTTGGCCCGTCACGTAATATCGCGTCTTCTGAATGGCAAACATTAGGGCCAAGCATTCTTTTTCTACTGAACTATACCTGTGTTCAGCTCTTTCCATCATCCTGCTTAGATAGTAAATAGCCTGTTCGTGACCCTCATTGTTCTTCTATGCAAGGATAGCCCCTAAAGAATGATCTATTTCTCGAACACACAACAAAAATGGTCTTCCTATGACGGGAGGCACCAGAATTGGAGGATTAGTAAGATATCGTTTGATGTCATTAAACGCTTGCTGACAGGCTTTGTCCCATACGAATGACACACCTTTCTTTATTAGACCAGAAAAAGGTTGACATCTTCCGGAGAGGTTGGATATGAATCTCCTGATATAAGCTAGACGACCTTGAAATCCCCTAAGTTCTCTCAGATTACGAGGCGGTCGTATTTCTAGGATGGCTTTTACTTTATCAAGGTCAACTTGAATGCCTTTAGCGGTAATGACAAATTCCAAAAATTTGCCACTGGATACACCAAGAAAGGACTTTATGGGGTTCATTTTGAGTTGATGTTGGCGCATCAACTCGAATACTGTCTTCAAGTCTTGGATGTGATTATCCTTAAGGATGCTTTTGACAGCAATATCGTCCACGTAACATTCTACCGATTTGCGCAGATGCTCATGGAATATGTTACTCATAGCTCGTTGATATGTAGCCCCGACATTCTTCAATCCAAAAGGCATGACCGTATAGCAATATACCCCCAGTGGTGTACGAAAAGCAGTATGCTTTTCATCTTCAGGATTCATCTTAATTTGATTATATCCTAAAAATCCGTCCATGAAAGACATGTGCTCAAAATTGCACGCATTATCGATCATGACGTCTGTAATGGGAAGAGGGAACTCATCTTTAGGGCAGGCTGCATTTAGATCCCGGAAGTCGATGCAAATACGAACTTTTCCGCTTTTCTTCATAACCGGGATAACATTAACGACCCAATCAGGATGTTGTTCTTCCCGGATGAACCCACAGGCTATTAGCTTCTTGATTTTAGCTTCAATGGCATCCATCATATCTGGGCGGAACCGGCATTGGTGTTGCTTTACAGGCTTTGAATTGGACAATATGTTGAGTTTATAGGTAGCCACTTTTGGATCAAGACCTGGCATATCCTCATAATTCCAAGCAAAGACATCGATATATTCTTTTATCAGCTGGATCATTTCTTTTCTTTCTTCTTCGAAAAGATTATTACTGATAAATATCGGCTTTGGTAAAAATTCACCCCAACATTGATTTAGATAACCTCATCTTCAGTGGGTGGTTCTTTTTGTTCGAACCGGAGTTCCCATTGTGTACCCATTTACTGAGCCTAGGATTCATCTTCAAATAGTTCAGATTCTTGTTCCTCTATTTCGTGGAAATCTGTCAACACCATATTTACTGATAATGCCTGTTCGAGTTTATCATCTGAATCGGAGGATGACATATCGTCTTGAGAAAAGGAAATGGCCTCCTCACTTGACTCAGAGTTGTTTAAAGTTACAAGATATGTGGTATGCCCTAACCCAAAACGAGTTCGCTAATAGTAGGGATCACCATGCAACGACATTCGTCTACCTTTTCCGTAGTTGAGGTCTGGTTCCAACTTCAAATCATAACCCATGCTTTGCATAATCTTCAAAGCCTGTGGGCTATATCTGTGGACTTGCATTTTCCCAGCATCAGATTCGTGAGAACCTTCTTGTATAATCGGTCTATTACACATGCGACCGAAGACTATTGGATGCTGATTGTTGCGAGTAGGTGGAACAATAAAGATAGAATCTTCATGTGGCCCATATATCGTGACGATATTAGATGTTGATGCTACTTTCCACACATATGGATGATAGAAGTCTATAGCTTCCAAGAATTTTTGTGCTATAGGTTCTATATCGTTATGAGGGGAAGATTCCTGATTAGGAAATTGAGCGTTAGTATACTGGAAAAGAGAATCTTTATTATCGCCAGAAACCATGTTCCCGGTTATATTTACATCAGCTGTCTGCTTGTTGTGCCTAAGGTCAATGACCAAAGATGGAGGCTTCTTGTTCAGACTAATCACTAGGGGATCATTTCCTTCTCCCGATTTGGTTTTGCCCAAGTGGATAGTCACAGGTTCCATGACTTTCGGACGGGTAGTCCGCCTTTCACCTGGATTGACAAAGGTTGCTCAGCAGATGGTTCTCCTGGCTCCTAGTAGGATTCCTCTTCCGTCCTGCCTGGCACCTCCTTCATTTAGTCTTGGGTGTACAACATGGCATCAGAATAGTAGGACTCAACTCCTTTGAACAGGTTGAGATCAACAAACTATATTTTTACTGTCCCTTGGACGTTTACATATTTGAAGCATTGATGTAGAGTTGAAGGAACAATATTATGATCATGGATCCATGGTTTGTCCAACAGAATGTTGTAAGACACCTCCGAATCAATGACGTAGCATGTAGCTACTGATCTAAGGTCACCAATCTGGATCCTCAAACGAATCTTCCCCAACGGTCTGCTTTTTCTGGCATTAAAGCCCACGATTATGGTGGTAGTGTAAGCCAGTTCGCTTGTAGGAATTCTCAACGGTCTTAACAGACTATGAGGGATAATGCTGATCGACAATCTTGGATCTATGTGAATCCGGTCTACCTCAACGAAGCCGATGTATCCGATGTAATAAAGAGGCATGTCGTGTCTGTTATGTTTCAACAACATGTCCTCTTGAGTAAAAATGATGTTAGGGACCACTTCCATCACACTATGGCATTGAGGACATGCCACAGGCTCTTTATCAGGGGTTTTGAGCTAAGTCAAGCATACATCCGCTTGCATTAACGCTTTACTCAAGGCTTGACGAGTGTCTTTGGATAGCCTAAGTAGCTAAAAAATGGACAGTCTGGCCAGAGTATTAGCCAACTGAGCCAAAATGTCGAAGTTACAAGGTTTCTCTAAACCTTTATTTTGAATATTCTTCAAAGGTTTATCAAAAAGAACTTCTTTCTATTTGCCTTTGTCCACCGAAGTTGGCTTAGAAGGACCTGCCTCTGGCATAACAGGTTCAGGTTCTGGATGTTTGGCAGGCAAAGTGTCTGCCGTTGCTTCCTCCTGGTTTCCTTCATAGTCTTTAAGGTAGGCTTTTCCTGACCGGGTTCCGGTTGTTAAAGCCTCTTCTTCTGACGTCGGGGATATTGCAACCATATGGCATGGTTTACATCTTGAGTTCTTTTTAGATATAGCTTTAGCAGCTTTAGTCTCTTCCTTATTTCTGACACCAGATTAGGGTAGACCCACATGATCTCCCCACGCTTGGTAGTTAGGGGCACTAAGTCATGATTTTGACCCCTGGTAGGAGGGAGATTAACAATGTTCATCATTTCCTATGGAATATGTACCACATCATCCGGGACTTCTTGAGGGGGGCAGATTGCCAAATTGGAGTGAGATCATGTTTGCAGTGACCGTCTTCTCGTTGTTACGTAGAGTGATGGCCTTGGCGTCGATCAGCTCCTGGATTTTCCTTTTCAGTATATATCATGCCTTTGTGGGGTGATGTATGTATCTGTAGAAAATATAGTACTTAGGATTATTTGTACTGTCGACTTCATTTGGATGCTTTACCTCGGGGAGAGTAAGCTTGCCACTTTTGACTAGACAATCGAATATGCTCGGAATATCGTCGTCGTCAAAAGAATATTCCTCTATAGGTCTGGAAGTCCCAGGTTTCGTCTGCGTAGTCATTGGAGTATTTTGCCTGGACGTGTTGATGGCCAGAGCTTCCTTTCCTTTGGAACTTCAAGTATGGTTATTATTGGAGGATGTCCGCTTACCTCGATCAGAGATAGAGATCATAATTCCGTTGTCACGAGCCTTCCGACTGTTGTCTTCAGCGGCTACCGCCGACATGATAAACGAGGACCAATTATGGAACTGATATGGTCCCGTGAATACTGAGATCAGTGGGAGAAGGTTCTTCCTACAAATGTCCACCAAGGCGGAATCTGAAACTCCGGGAGACATATGCAAAGTAGCCTGACGAAAACGTTCAATAAAAGTATGAACGTTTTCTTTCTTCTTCTGCTTTACTTCGATGAGTGATGACATAGACATGTCCATTTCTCCTTCGTAGAATCGAGTGAAGAACAGAGTCTTGAAATCTTCAAAAGAAGTAATGCAGTTGTCCGCTAGACTACGGTACCATTGGTAGGCTACTCCAGACAGACAGCCCTAAATCACTCGAGTGAGAAGGGCGTCATTCCCTTGCAACAACACCATCATCATGCTGAAGTAATTCATATACTGGCTTGGTGACGTTTTTCCCTCAAACAAAACCATGGCCTGTGGTTTGTATTTTGGTGGGAAAAGGATCTCGTCCTAGATAGCTGGGTATGGCTGGTTGATTCCCAACTTATTGAGCTGATCTTTATGCTTCAAGGCATCAAATTAGGCTTTTAATTCCCAAACTGCCTGTATCGGATCTTCAGTTGGAAAAGGGACAGCAGAGAGGCGAGAGATCGGTTGTATTGTGACTCCCAAAGGAGGTAATATATTCTCCGGGTTAAGGGGTTGAGGAGCAGCTGATTCTTGATTTTGAATAGGCTCCTGGCTCGCATTGGATGATGGCATGTCTACCCCCACACGTAGTTGAGTCGGAGGAACAGGTGCTTGAGCTACCGCAGCTGTATGTTGAGTCACCATCATTTGGTACATACTCTCCATCATGGTATACATCTCTTTAAGCGACGCTTCCAATACAATGATGCGTTGTTCAGTACTTCCTGATGGGGAAGCTTCTTCATGTTCATCTCCAACGACATAAACTCCCATTTCTCTGGATGCCACTGAGGGATTAGTATAGATCTATGTAGAGATCGAGTCTATACTTTCAGCATCAAATTTAGAAAGCTGGCGACCCCCAGCGTCGGAATCAGAAGAATATGAAGCCGATTGTCGTGACCTCGAGCGGGTGTTTCGAAAAATACCTGCTTCAATATTCTTAAGTAGTCTGTCAAATCTTCTTTGGCTTGGAGTTCTAGAGGGATGACGTCTTGAACTTGACCTTCCTCTAGGAATGTGCGAAGCCATGTTTATCGACGCGAATGTTGGTTCTTCTTCCTGTAAGGACAAAGAGTAGTTCAACCGATTAAAAACTGACCGTTTTGCCTTAGAACAGCAGTAGTTAATTAAAACCTTATGACTATTACAACAATGCTCCCTATGGGGTGTAATAGACCTATTAGAAGATCCCCTGTCTTAGCATTTCTGGATCAAGAAATCACGCAAATCAGGGGGATTTACAGGAGAAGAAGAAGGCTTATTATGCCTTTTTACATCAGTAGGAACGTGGAGATTAGGAACCAGAACCCTTTCTCTGCCATAAGAATATAGCAGTTCACCCATGTGAGTAGCATACGACCCATCATCCTTCTGAGGAGCGTATTTTCTTGTAAAACGGATCTTCTTTACGCGGACAGGTTTATCTTGGCATAATTTAGAGTTTGGCACTGGCTCGTGTAAAACAGGAAAAGTCCTCAAGCGGCCTCCAGCGTCATGCGCAATCTGAAGAGTGGGCAACTTCTTCTCTTGTGGGCGTACAAGCTTAGCGGTTAGGAGATCCGCCACTCGTTTTCCCTTGATGTGATCCAAGGGTCAATCTGCCTCATCATAGACGAGAGATGTATTTTTATGCGCAGGGCGCATTTGAAATTTTTGTGCGGGCACTAAGGCCTTGATAGGAATTTTGTCTGCCACATCACAAACGGGAGACGAAGTTTTACGTACAGAGCGCGTGTTAGACTTCTGGATTAGCACTGGGGCATTGCCAGAAGTTTTGTCTGCCACGTCACAGACGGGAGAAGAAGTCTTACGCGCAGAGCGCGTCTGAGACTTCTGGATTGGCACTGAGGCATTGCCAGAAGTTTTGTCTGCCACGTCACAGACGGGAGAAATTTTTTTACGCGCAGAGCACGTCTGAGACATCTAGATTAGCACTGAGGCATTGCCAGAAGTTTTGTCTGTCATGTCACAGACGAAAGACGAAGTTTTATGCGTATAGTGTATCTGAGACTTCTGGATTGGCACTGAGGCATTGCCAGAAGTTTTGTCTGCCATGTCACAGACGGGAGACAATGTTTTATGCTCAGAGCGCATCTGAGATGGCGTATCGGCCGTGTAGTCACAACCTTGTTGATCAGAGGAGAAGAGATTGCAGGAATGGTAGAGGATATCTTGGGCATCCACACTTTACGCAACTTCATGTTGTTCTGGACAGAGAGGGAATGAGAGCTACCCCCTGAACGAAGCATGTCTTCATGAGCAGATTGGTCGAATTGGACGACCAAAGTCTTCTTCGTCAATCCGACGGATACAACATCGTGTTGAGCAATTGCTTTCTCGTCAGATGAGAAAGTCATCCCCAGCAGAGTCGTCATCTTGTGTTTGATGATAAACAAAAGAATTAAACTAGGTTTATACAAAACCCCTTCTTTGTTTACAAACAAGAAAAAGAGTACAATTAATCCTATACGAGGATGTTAAGTACAACAAAAAAATAATTTTGGGAAAAAATTACTATAGGAGTCTGATCTGCGGTCGATCACTTTGTCCCTTGGACCACACGATGATGAAGAAGTGTTGTAAAAGAAGAAGAAGCTTCAAAGATTGCAGGTGGGATTTAACTCTCGTTGCCAAAGTTGTCAATCAACACTCTCTGTCTGTGCTCTCTCTGTGTCTTGATCTCCGATAGTCTCCCTTTTCTTCCCCCTCCTGATCTTCTGTGACCATAGTGCTCTATTTATAAAGATCAGTCACAATAACTATCCAGTTGGTGTAGAAGCCCAACTGTGGAGAAAGTTGCACATTTAATGCGGTGGTTATAATAACTGCTACCCACGTTTGAATGATCTCCTGAATCCGCGTTTGATACGTGTTCCATTATGAGGTAACGCGTATAACTGCTTCTCAAAGATCACGGCATGTAAGCCACGTAGGTAACTGCCCCTCGCGTAAAGATGGTTGGCATAAAAGCCAAATAACTGTCTCGTTGGCGTAAAAGCCAAATAGCTGTCTTATTGGCGTAAAAGCCAAATAGCTATCTTGTTGGCGTAAAAGCCAAATAGCTGTCTTGTTGGCGTAAAAACCAAATAGCTGTCTTTTGGCGTAAAAGCCAAATAGCTGTCTTGTTGGCGTAAAAGCCAAATTCTGCGTAAAACTTGATGCAGCATGAATAATAGATAAATAGCATAAAAATAGCCAATTATCCTTCCTGACTGAGGTCTTGAGCGTATTCTGGGCCAAATAGCCTTATCACGTATCTTTGCAAATATAGTCTGAGTTGGCGTATTTCGAGAAAATAACATACGGCATACTCCTATAGTTGAAAATAGCCTGGTTGGCATAAAATACAAGGATGGTGATGTAAGCATATTAGCCCTAGTTTTAGCTATTCCAGTCATTTAAAAAAGACAGAACCAGATCTCGTGCGTTTAATGCAGAGATATGCCTCAATCTCGTGCATTAAATGCCGAGATATGCCTCGAGCTCTGTACGGGAAACAGCTTTTGACGTGGCGTCAAATTTTGTCTCATCTTGAGTGTAAAAGCTCATCTCTGCCTGTGTAGAATAGGCAGCGTATTCCTTGAATGCATAAAAAATGACTTGTATCAAGGATATGTCACTAAACGACAGTCTGGGTCTCTGTGCAAAATTATTATCACAGCCGTCCTCTCGATCGTCGTACAGTACTTTTGTCAGGAGTCAGGTTCACTGTTTTGTCTGACAGATTCATCCGAGGAATACGAAGAGTTCCCCATTTGACTTTATGTTGCATTAAAGACAAATGTATTTTATGCCGTAGGAAGGTTTAGCAACCTTTTACGCCAAATCAGCCTTGAAGCACTACTTTACGTGGGCAACTCTGAAGCTCTTCTTTACGCCAAACAACTCTGAAGCTCTGTTTTACGAGGACTTCATGCATGTTGGGAGTTTTGATTGTATAATACGCATATAATTCCCCAGCATATTTTATGCTTCTAAATATTTCGAGACGGCTGTACGGATTTTGGAAGTTTTAGGTTATATTTTGCACCATTAGATGCTGATGGACGGTTGGATCTGATAGTGGGCTATTTTTAGGGTTTCCTAACCCTAAAATTAGTTTTATCACCCTATTTATATGAGGTGAGGGTAGAGACATAAATATAGCACAAATATGGAGCTTCAGGGTGCTCGTCCACAAAAAATCTAAAAGAAAGTCCGTGCTTTGCTCTTAGGGTTCTTCGTCATCCAAGACGGAAGAAAGAAGAGATCTAATCGAGGAGTCGTCAACTTCGGTTAGAGAAATTGCTACAGGTTGGCGAATGATTTCATTGTAATCTCTTTCTTTTCTTCTTGAGTATGGTGAGGGGGTTGAACCTATGAGGACAAATGATTCAATAATGGTTTTGTCCATCTTGTAATTTCACCTGAGTTATAAAGGTTAAAATTTATCCAGGTGACGCAGTCACCATCATATACTTGTCTTTATCTGTGGTTGGTGTTCGTTTGACGGAGTTAGTTATTTATGGTGGGTCCTAAGTTTTCGCTGCGGTCAGTCTCAGATACGATATCAGAGTGCACTTTGAAAATGTAGTTATCAAGTTGACGATCAAGATGTATTATCGTCGTTTTAGAAAAATCTGATTGGTAAAATTTATCAAAGCAAAATAATTTTCTCTTGTCATCAGCAGAGAATGAATCACCTAGATCAAGATGAGTAAATACTTCTTTTAACATATGGATATGAGACAGTAGAACCCATGTCCAACAAATAATAGGTTTCTTGTATTCCAAATGTCGTAATCATAACCAAGATTATGTTAGCCAAGATTTTTCATAAATAAGATATCGAGGACACTAAGCTTCTGAGGCATACTTCTTATTGAATCTTAAATTCAAAGCAAGCAGCAACCTCTCATACACTCATGAGTCTATGCTTTAAAAAACACTAATCTTAAAAAGTAAAAAGGGAGATAATTACTTAATACAACTCATTTGAACTTGTTGAAGAATTTCTTGATCAAGAAATTGAATTTGAATAATCTTTAAGATATTAGAGAAACTAAAAAAAGACTATCATTAAATATTAGGGAAGCTGCAGAAAGATAATAGAACTATAATATTCAGATATCTGCATAGACATTATTTTTAAATCTATGTATTAAGCTCACATCACTGTTCTTTAGCCTGAAATTTGCAGCATACTAACTAGTGAAAACCTTTAATGTATAAAGCTCGTAACATTGATCAAGAAGCTAAAACTTTTGCACTATAATCAAGTTTCAAAGTTTTCGTGTCCTTTTTCGTCTGTTCAAGTGACAGTCATTGATGGCATAGCTTCTATCTCCTGATTCTAGTTTTTGTGGTATTGCAAATTAAGTGAACAATGGATTATTACTTATAACCATGATTGACTGAGTGAGAGAGGGGGAGCACAACAACTCAGCACATATACATAGTACTTACGACCCTCTTGTTGGAGTGAGTGAGATTTTTAACCTATGTGGAGAATATTCCGGAGTGCGACGAGTATCATCCTTGCGTCAGAAAAGCTGCAAAAGTGCATCGAACGTCGTGTATTAGAACATTTATGGTAAACAAATATTATATTAGATTTCTATCTTTGACTTTAATTATATATTTATGATTGAATCTTTCATATATTAACTTTCCATATTATTTGATCTCCAATTTATGGTAAGCTAATTTATGATTTGATTTCCATTAAATATATGATTCAATATAATTTGATTTTCATAATATTTTTGGCTTTCATATATAGATTTCCATATGATAATCCTAATTTATGCAAGGAATTATATAAAGGCTCATGCAATATAAACACAACAAGAGAAAAAAATAAGATAGAGGAAAAAAGGTGGCAAGAGTGTCATTGCAACTTTGGAGAGGAGAAAGAAGGATTGGAGGCCGTTTCGGAGAATGAGATCAATTTGGGGTATTTCTCATTGTCTTTTTTCTTCGTGGTTGTAATCTATTTTCTGTTCCAAAGATTTGCGGTAATTCGTGTTGGATTGGCAAGAAGCTTGTAGAGGGTGTAATATCTTTATTCCATTAGTGGAGGTTCTTCAGGGTTCGACTCCGATCGTCCCGTGGGTTTTTTTTATTTGGATTTTTCACGTAAAAATTTCTGTGTTTGCGATTTTTGTTTGGTATTTTTTTGGTTAGTACGTTTTGCTCGGTTCGTTCGCAGGTACTCTCTGGTTTGGGAAACATTTTTCGCATTTTGTTCCCAATAGTGCGGTATCAGAGCCAGGTTCTGGAATTTTAGAAGGGTGTCAGGAGTTGACAGGCAAACCAGGGAGGAAAGATGGACGCGAAGCCGGTGCGCATGGTAAACCTGAACGGTACCAACTATCACTACTTGAGGAGCAAGATGAAGGATCTGCTATTTGTCAAGAAGCTGCATCTGTCGGTATTTGCTTCCGAGAGGCCCAGTAACAAATTCGAAGAGGACTGGAAGTTCGAGCATATATAAGTGTGTGGGTACATCAGACAATTTGTTGACGAAAATGTGTACAACAACGTTGCTAGTATTAAGCATGCGAGGACACTGTGGGATAAGCTGGAATATTTATATGCGAAGAAGACTAGGATAAATAAAATATTTCTGATCCAGATGATGATGGGTCTGCGGTACAAAGATGGAGAGTCCATTACGGATCATTTGAGTGAGTTCCAGGGCGTATTGACCAGCTATCCTCGATGAGAGTCAAGTTCGACAATGAGGTTCAGGGACTATGGCTGTGGTGTACATTGCCAGACTCGTGGGAGACTCTACGAGTGTCTATGATCACTTTTGCTCCTGAAGGTGTGGTCAGTCTGGAGTTTACCAAGAGCGGGGTACTGAATGAAGAGATGCGGAGACGTTCTCAGGCCACTTCATCCATATCCCACTCAGAGGCGCTTGTTTCAGAGAGCCATAGAAAGGGTAAAAGCAGGGGTCCAGGCGATGACAGAGACAAAAGTAGGAAAATATCCAAAGGTTGGTACGAGGACTCGGAGTATTACCATTGTGGCAAGAAGGGCCACATCAAGCAAAACTGTTTTATTGGAAGAGAGAGAAGAAGGGCGACAAGGGGAAGCATGGCGAGAATACTACAGCGATGACCTCTGTACATAGAGGCGATCTGATCATTGTAGGTGATGCGGTAGTTATGAACCTCACCTGCGATAACAACTCTTAGATGGTGGACTTAGGTGCTTCAACGCACGTATCTCTCAATATTGCACTATTTACTACTTATACAACAGGTGATTGTAGAGTATTGAAGATGGACAATGGAGATGTGTCGAAGGCAGTTTCCATTGGAGATATGAATTTGAGGATAAAGACATGTGCAGTTCTTGTTCTAAAAGATGTTCAATATGTCCCTGATATCCTTTTAAACCTGGTGTCGGTTGAAAGGTTGGATGACGAGGGTTTCTTCAATCTCTTAGGAAACAGTCATTGGAAGCTTTCCAGAGGTTCGATGGTGATTGCCAGAGGAAACAAGAGGTTCGAACTCTACTATATGGAAAGGAGCGCATATGGGGCACATAAGGTGAACGTAACTACTGATGCGTCTACCGAGTTATGGCATAGACGGCTCATCCATATCAATGAGAAAAGGATGAGCTACTTGGTGAACATGAAGGTGATTCCAGGGCTAAAGTCTTAAAAATTGGAGAGGTGCAAGCACTGTTTAGCAAAAAAGTAAAATATGGTGTCTTTCTAAAGTCACCCAAGTTCAAGGAAGCCGGCATTGCTCGAGTTGATTCACTCGGATGTATGCGGTCCTATGAATGTAAATCCATTAGTGGTGCCTCTTACTTTGTAACTTTTATTGATGATTATTCCAGGAAAGTTTGGGTCTATGCCTTAAAGACCAAGGATCAGGTGCTTCCCACTTTCAAGGAGTTTTAGGCCTCTGTTGAAAGAAAAACAAGCAAGAAGCAGTTATGTGTTCGGTCGGACAATAACGGCGAATATAAAGGTCCTTTTGATGCACACTGCAGAGAGCAAGGGATACGACACCAGAAGACTCCGCCAAAGACACCTCAGCTCAATGGTGTAGCAGAGTGGATGAACATGATGCTGTTGGAGAGGGTACGATATTTTCTGTCAGAAGCAAACTTGTCGGACAGCTATTGGGATGAGGCTCTTTACACAGCTGCTTATATTATTATTTTATCTCCAAGTGCTCCTTTGTAGGGTGATGTGCCTGATAAAGTATGGTACGATAAAGAGACATCATACAATCACCTGCGAGTGTTTGGTTGCATGGCCTTCGTGCATGTACCGAAGGACAAGAGATCCAAACTTGAGCCGAAGTCGAGGCGGTGCATCTTTTTCGGTTACAGTTGCGATGAGTTTGGCTATAGACTCTACGAACCAGTGGGAAGAAAGCTCTACAGAAGCAAGGACGTGGTATTCGTCAAGATCAGACCATGACCAACACTCCGGATTCTGAGAAGCCTTCTAAGGCTGAGAAATTGCCTGAGTTAGAGTCATTTTGCTTCGAGCAGTTTCCAAAGGACATCGTAGAGGACCCAATTAAGGGGGAGCTAGTATATGAAGTTGCTATAAATCTTAATTATCAGCCTGCTGATGGTGGTCAGGGTGACTCTCAGGAGGATGAGCATGCCGAGAAGGTAGTTTCTGAAGGGGAGGAGACTGTTGGTATACAGCCAACACCAGTGGTTCCATTGAGGAGGAGAGATACAAAGCGTCCACCATCTACGAGATACTCATCGGGTGAGTATGTGCTACTGAATGACGGGGAAGAACCCAAAATTTTCGTAGAGGCTATGGAAGACGAACATAGGTAGGAGTGGATGGAGGCCATATAGGAGGAGATGAGTTCCTTGGAGGCTAACTCTACTTATAATCTGGTGCGGTTGCCAAAGGAAAAGAAGGTTTTGAAGAATCGATGGGTGTTCAGAGTGAAGTAGACAGATGATGCTACTTGCCCTCGATAAAAATTAACTCTGGTAGTTAAAGGATACGGTCAGCAAAAATGCATAGATTATGATGAGATCTTTTTGTCAATCGTCAAGCAGTCGTCTATTCGGGTGGTGCTAGCATTGGCAGCCAGTTTTGACTTGGAGGACGAGAAAATGGACGATATTCCTCCACGATGATCTTGAGGAGGAGTTGTACATGGAGCATCCAGAGGGATTCTGTGAGAAGGGCAAGTCATAATTGGTCTTCCAATTGAGGAAGAGTTTTTATAGTCTGAAGCAGGCTTCGAGGCAGTGGTAGGGGAAGTTTGAATCATTTATGGGGGAGCATGGTTACGCATGGACGATATCGGACCACTGTGTACTCGTGAGGTACTTTGCCGATGATGATTTTATTATTTTACTACTCTATGTTGATGATATGCTACTGCTGGGTCAGAATGCTACTAGGATAGCGGAGTTGAAGTGCCAACTGGATGCGTCCTTCTCTATGAAGGATTTGGGCACAATGAAGACTATTCTTGGGATGGAGATCAACCGAGAGAGAGAGAGTCCAAGCTGCTACACTTGTCCAAAAATAAGTACATTCACTGGGTACTTCAGCATTTCGGGATGGACGAGTCGAATAAAGTGAGTAACCCCTTTGCGGCTCATTTTAACTTCACTGAGGAGCAGTGTCCATCTACCGAGGATGAGAAGAAAGATATGTAGTGGTTACATATGCCTCAGCTGTGGGAAGTCTTATGTATGCTATATTGTGTACGAGGCTAGACATCGCTCACGCAGTTGGCACAATTAGCAGGTATACTTCCAATCCTAGAAGGGTATATTGGAGTAGGGTCTAGTGGATTCTACGATATCTTTAGGGAACTACCGATTGGAGACTTTCTTTTGGTGGTGACTGTAATGCCCCGCAACCGTACGGTACATTACGCTGAGTCATATTGACTGAGGCGATAGCTGGTTATATTTTTGATTTGTTGGATTTAGGAACAAGTATTGATTGAGTTGGTTTTATGTACAGATCGCTAACGGTCCCGGTGCAAAGTACCGGCAGTTCGATACGACCTGGCGGGCTAGCTACTCAGCGCTGGATCGAGTAAAACTGCAGTTGATTAGTCCTTTATGGCTTGGCCAGTAACTTCATATAGATAAGAGTTGGTTTGCTTTGATTGGGTTTGTTTTATGCTTTTCGTGTAGGCGACGACCACCTTGCCTCGGCAAGAGTCTGCATATCGAAGATTGGATTATAAGGCTTGGATTGTGGCTTATTTTGAGGATGTATATTGAGGCTTGGATTGTGGTTATTTTGAGGATGGATATTGAGGCTTAGATTGTGGTTTGATAGGTTCATGTGTTGCTTGGGTTTGAGTAGGACAGTTTGCATGCTAGCTTCCTTTTGAGTTGGATATATCTGTTGTATATTGGCTTGAGTTGAATGCTTGCATGTTGTCACTACCATATTCCGGAATATGGGTATTTTCATTATTTATTTATTTAATTTAATGTGTTAATATTGCATGATATTTATTTATATTTAATTGCTATAATTTTATTCGATTGTTGTACCTTACCGTTGTTTCGATATTTGGAGCACTATACTAGCATTTGCCTTCCTACAAATTTTATACCCTTGTCCTAGACGTGCCAGCCTTCTATTTTGATCTTGTGTGACTCATAATTATGCCTTCTTGTGCTTCATTTTAGTCGCACAACATTCGTAGCAAACGATTATATTTAATTCTATATAAATCCAACTTTGTATCCTCGTGCGTTCCAATCAAAATTGGAGGCACAATCTCGACCCTTTTTGTGCAACCCAAATTATGATAGTATTCTTTTCTGAGTCTTCTACATTCATAAACTTGTGTCCCACCTAATTTTAACCCCATGTACTTCTAATTAATTTTAGAACACCAATTTTATTAATTTTAATTAATTTAATCAAAAAAACCCCATATTGTATAATTTTCCAATTGTTGGGCACTTTTTATGCAAAAGTGCATTGAGGTGTCTACACCCCATTGGACCAACACATGAAGAAACCCCATTTTCCTTCATGTGTTTTTTCTCTATAATTTTGGAGTGTGTAACACTCAACATCAACCCCTCATCAAACCTTAGCCCTCTATTTAGAAACAATGTAATCCTAGCCATTTAAATATCTACATGTAAAGCCAAAACCCAATTCCAAGGAGTGTTGACCGGCCCAACACCTTAGGTCAACCTCAAAACCCTACTTTTCAATATATATATATATATATATATATATATATATATATATATATATATATATATATATATATATATATATATATATATATATATATATATATATATCCTCTTCTTTATATTTTTCCATTCACCATGACCTATACTTGACCTAGCCGAATCCCTCATCCCCCTCTACTATTCATCTTTCCTGTTCACCGCGATCGGAGCAGTCCCGCCGGAGCACAACTGCCTCCCTTCACCAACACCTCCACCGGATCAACCCGACCTTCGTCTCCTCCCCGCTCAACCCGCCTGTCATCATCCCGACCAGCTGAACCTCCGCTGCTCACCACCTGATCACCTGCCGTGATACCTGCGGCCACCATCCTGTCGATGCCTGGACCCGATCCCCTCCAGCCCAACTCACCTGACTTTTTCCTGTCAACTCTGCCATCTCCCTCTTCTTCAACCGTAACCCGACCACCACTCTATGACTGCCTACACTCGCCTGAAACCCGACCACCATCCACCCATCTACCCGACTACACCAGCCTGACCCCGCCGTTACTCACCTCACGATTGCCTGAACGCCACACCACGCCGAACCTCGATGAACAACAACACCCTCCTCGACTGAACGCCTCCAACAGCCCGCTGAACCGACGACTCCCCTCTACTGGACCGGACCGAGCCTTTATGTGACGCAATTGAGCTCCCTCTCGACGACTGAACGACCCCGTCTCCCCTCATGACTCGACGTCGAATACTCCCTCGTGCACGTGCACGCCGAGGCCAAGGTATGAAGTATTTCTCTTCTGATTTTGTTCGCATATGAATGATATTAGGATGTTAGCGTGTCGTGTTGTGATAAGTTCATTAGTTATTCATTGCGAGACCATGCAATAAACCTAAACTCGTATGCGTATACGTACCCGTATGTGTATAGTATTCAATTTAGTATATATATATTGTGTAGGAATAAAATGCTAATACTAGTTAGGACTATATATGTATTTATATTGACCATGTGACCCTGAGAATTGGGAGTTGACTGCCTTGTGTACACTGACGTACTGGCGAGACATATGTTAGTGATTAACTGTCTGATTATGCACATCAATTGAGATGTGACAACCGTGCAGTTAGACGCACACTTGACCCTGTTAGATGACAAGTAGCATCCTTAGCGTAGTCTCTGAGTTTATTGTCTTTTTAATTGTGTGTATGTTAGAGTATCGACTGATGCAATATTATCATTAAATGATGTCTATAGGACTATTGGATTATTCAGACAAGACCTCAAAAATAGGATATTGGTATTTTCAGTAAAGGACCACAGACGAGTACATTCTCTGATAGTTTTCATTATGTTGATTATCTCTATGATTCTAGTTGTATAACGTACATGATTCCGACACTATGTATACATGAGTTGGCATTATCGAGACCGATCATGAGGAGTCATGATTTGGGATCCATCGTGCTAGTTGGGGACGGGAAGATATTAGTAGATTATGTGATCATACCCAACTCTACATGCATCATAGCTCACCCACACCTCACGTCGGTACAGCCTGACCATTATATGCCACATAGCCTGTTACATGTGATTAGCCTGACTATTGCTCGCATCATAGCTATCCGGATGGTTAGCCTGACCTTACATGAATCATAGCTAATCATATGTAACAAGCCTGATCA
The DNA here is from genome assembly GCA_036927795.1 of Iris macrosiphon. Taxonomy (NCBI): domain Eukaryota; kingdom Viridiplantae; phylum Streptophyta; class Magnoliopsida; order Asparagales; family Iridaceae; genus Iris; species Iris macrosiphon. Next base: position 86,128,643 of record JAYESA010000008.1, read on the forward strand.
GTCCCAAGCCGATCACATGATATGTTGATGTTTCACACACTTAGTTAGATATTCTATACATGTATCTCTAGTTTATTGATCTAGCATTTCTCTATGTTCTAGTTATTGCTCTAGCATTCACTTATATTCCAGTTCATTGTTCTAGCATGCACTTATATTTTTGTTCATTACTAGTTGTACCATTGATGATGACATATGCTCCAGTATTTCTATTTCTAGTATTTTATTATTCCAGTATTGTTTATTGCCAGTATTTATATCCATCTTGTATTTTTTTACACTATATTATAGTTTTTGTCAATATATATGGAACTGCTATTAGTGCTTGTACTTCGCTCCAATCCTGACTAGATATTTTTTCAGAGGATATTGAGGACTTCTGTCTTACACACTATAGACCAGGTATAGATGCAGACTACACACCAGATATCTTAGAGGAGTCTGTTCTATTATAGGAGATACTACCTGTAGCTATCTAGACAGCATTTATTTTATGCATTTGAGGTTTATTTTGAGTTTATGTTGAGACTTATGTTAAGTCTAAATTGAGACTTGTGGTGACATTTTATGTTGGACAACTAGACTGTAGTTTATCTCTATTTGAGACATTGTGTTTGACTTATGTCATTTTTTCTTATCTTTTATCGTGCCATTTATATCCTTATAGCTATTTTGATTGAGTATACATTATGAGGTATTGAGAGATGTTTATTTCATTGTCCTCCTTATGGAGTTAATATTATTGACAGGTTGTGAGTTATGTTTAGTATTATTGAGACCTAGACAGCGTTCTACCGCCGATGCTGCGGCGTAGGCTGGACGTACCTATGACTCATGCCTAAATTCTGGGTACGGATCGTGACACATTTTTAGTGGTGGCCCATGCAGGTCTAGCTTTGCAAGTTGTTCGATATCGTGATAGTGCGACAACTTAGTTGTACTACTGCGAACCTGCGATAGGATATAAGAAATAGGATTTAGGATAAGAGTATGATCAATCACAACTAGGAAAATTCTAATCTTTACAATGCTATTCTGAATGATTGCTTATTTTAGACTTTTAACGTCCTTCCTTGATGGTATCGTATCTATTACCTTAATTGATTCTTTTTGGTCTGTCTTCAGGATATCGCCGAAGACTAGGTCTTTGAGACTGGGAGCAGCAGCTTCAGAGAGGTCTTTCACCTCTCGACTTGTCACGCGCCAGTCCCAAAAATACGTAGGACTAGGACACGTAAGCATGCCAGTCGTATGAATATGGCACTCCAATATATGGAAACCATAACACATGTACGCTGTAATATGAATAACAATTCACAAGTGGTAAACATATATATATCTCATAGCATAACTAAATCTCATCCACAGAATTTATATATAAATAAATGACTAGTATCTATGAACTAGATATCAATATGAGGTATCTCAAGATGACAGTCGGATGGAAATAAATCCACTGCCGAACTAGAATGAAGAATAAACAAGACAAATAATATAAATACCTCTAGCGATCACGAGGCTCGAAGAGAAGACCTCTCGCAATATAAGTAGCCAGTCCGGATCTGCGCTCCTGCAAATGCTCATAAATAATACACCTGGAAAGGGACCAGGTCCTCAGAGGGACATAACAAGATACATAAAATTATGCCATAAAATAAATACTGTAAAAACTCAAGGGTGATCTAACCATCTAAGTGAAATACAACTTGAGGACAACTTTGAGTGTATAGGAGAGTGTAGGCTAGACATATGCTGACATAATTTACCAGTCGTGACAACTGGCTAGTATATGCTACATATGCCCCCATAGGAGGGCGCTCAGTAATAACGTCCATCTCTGAAGATTATGGCAGCAGTACAGTATATCGGCTATATCGCTCTGAAGAACGTGGCAGCAGTATAGTATATATTGTCCATATCGCTCCGAAGAACGTGGCAGTAGTATAGTATATATCGTCCATATCACTCCGTCGAGTGTGGCAGCAGTGTAAAGGAAGTGGGGTGTCCCATACGCCTATAAGTCGTCCTCCCCGCCCAATGATCTATGCATGTTATATCCACAACCCGCCTTAGCTACTACGCCGCGGCATCGTAACTCTGGCTCATAGTCTATCGTTAGAACAGTAGTCCAACCTTACAACCAAATAAGGATAAGGATTGGACCATCGTACCATGATAGTCTATGCTCCGCCTACCAATAACTGCTAAGTCTTCTAACATGCATCACTATTAGCAGTTATACCCTATCCGTCGCACACCTACACGTACAGGTGGCCAACCACATACGCAAGTCCGTGCCCTAAATGAGACTCACAACACGTGTAAGAAATGTGTCAAGACCTGGGAGTCATACCAATAACTCCACAACTTTAGGTGGGTCTACTAGACACTAGGTCAGACATAAGTCCTAACGTCAACGCCTCTGTTGACTGCACCCGAGTCTAATTTTGGTCCAAAGAAAGTCAACTTTACGGATTTGTGATCCTTGGCATGCAAATCGAGACGATCCGTTGGCCAAAATTCAACCAACTCAAATCCTGGAATTGTGTGTAGAATCCTATAGATTTTAATGCTACATGAATGTTAGAATAGACAGTTTCATAAAATCATAAGTCGGTAAAGAGTTATGGCCACAAGGGCGCACAGATGACAAATTTTCAGTGGTTTCCTATTTACGTCTACGTTGCACAAATTTTACAGTAGATTAAACTTATATATTAAATTCTGGAAAAATAATTTTATATAATTTTATCTTGTCAGATTTTTGAAACTTCAAACGGCTCGTAATTCCGAGTTTTGGATCTCCCAAAATCTTGAAAATACGAAAATGCGTCTGATTTCGGACAACTGACACTTTCGGAATATTCTGGATAAATAGGTTATAAAATTATTAAAATAATTTATATATTCAGAAAACTAACCTTGATATGGTTCTAACAAAAAAAAACTGGAGCGCGTTTGGAGTTCAGAGCTAGGAGATATCGTCTTTTTAAGTCGTTATAACTACTAAAAAATGAGGCTGAATTTATGACGAATTTTGACTGTTTTTGGACGAAAAAGAGAGGAGTTTGGGGAAGAAAAATATGAAAGATGAGTTTATTACATTAGTCTAATTGGTATTTATAATGGTAAAGACTACTTAATTGAATACGACTAGGATTGCTAATTTGGATATGATTAGGATCAGTTTAAATAAGGATAGGATATGCATGAAGTTGTTTTCCTAGTAGGCTCAGGATTTAAATTAATTTAAAATATAGTTTAAATTTATCTCAATAATTTATAATATTAAATAGAATTAAAGATAATACAAATAATTTATATATAATTTTATTAATATCTATTAACACTAAATTAGCATCTATCTGATATTAAGACTTTATATAACCAAATAAATCCTCAATAATTCCAAAAATCCAATAATTCCTTAAATTTCTAAATAAATTACAAAAAATTATATTTAAATATTTTAAAATCTAAAATAAATATTTGGTAGTAACAACATTCAAGTATAGTCTCATAGTAAATCATGGAAGTCCTAGAAATTTAATCTTTCTAGGTTTTAATTACCAAAAATTCTAGAAAAATCTCCAAAAATCTAAAATAGCCTAAAAATAATTCTAAATAAATATTTATATAATTAAATATATCAAGAAATTTATTTTCTAATTAACTAAAAGAATACTCTAAGAAAAATTCAACATCTATAATAAATATAATAATATAAAATACACAAAAAATATCTATTTTGGGTGAGGGGGTTTACAATCGACCCAACTTAAAAGAATTTCGTCCTCAAAATTAAAAATAAGGCATAATTTGCTAAATCCTTCATATTCGATTCGTTGGGTGATCCCTTGCTCTCACGTTCGAGTGTTTGCTCATCGTTTAGGCCGGTGAGTACCGGCGGCGGGTTACCTGAGAAGAGGGACAACTTCGCTGCGCCCTTGACTTGCTCAATCTTCCTTTTCTGATTGAAAGTAGCTATATAAGGCAAGTCAATCACAATCTCTTCCAAATTATAAATAACAGAATCTATTCAAATCCATCACACTTACTTCAAATTAAATTAACTATTATTAAAATCAAAATTCAACGTCTCGTACTATCTTCTCGATTTTTAAGTAATCAATCATCCAAATGTAATTCAAATCTATATGACATCCCACATCAAAATTTATATCGCAATCTCCAACTATCATAATCTCCTTTAGAAAACAATTTGAATCAAATATTATTCTATTTTCCACTTAGGAATTTTATACTCTTCAAATTTTTAAATTCAATTCGCATCCTCAATATTTCAAATAGGTAATCCAACAATCAATTTTAACCTTTAATTCAAATCATCAGATTTGGAATTCAATCCGTCCTTGTTCATGTTTAGAGTTTTATTTATTTTCCTCAAGATTTAAGTCGATGATTCAACCTTCAATATTCCAAATTTAAATCATGTGCTCAAGTTATAAATATTTGGTCCACAATATCAAGATTTCAAAAATTTATTAAATACTCATCATCTAATCATTCTTCTAAAATTCTCCACATTTAAAATAACTTAATCTCTCAATCTAATCTTACTTGATCACAATCTAAAAAAAATTCCTCTCAAGTTGACAAGGCAACTTCTACCCAACTTAGAATTTGCCTATCTAGCACACAAGGCTATACATTTAAGAAAGACATTCCTCAAATTATTTACTCATGTTATTCAATCCTCAAAACTTTAACACTAAATATATCACATATGATATGCCTTAATTATAAAGGTAGTCACCAAATAATATGATTGGCCTATGGGGTATCTCTAGTACTCTCTGTATATCAACTTATACCAAGCACAAGGTTCGTCTTTCCGAGATAGGGAAAGGCGGAAAACAATAATAATGAGTTCAAGGGGAAGGTAATAGAATAGAAGTATGGGATCAAGGCGTTTAAGGAATTCAAAAGAAATTTGTCAAGGCAGTTGTGGATTGAAATCCTAGTTGGTAAATTCTTATTCGCATGCTCGTATTAGTACAATTATGTAACTGATACGATATGCTCAAACATATCTAGAGGACAAGTACACTAGTCAACTATATATCTCAATCCACGTAAAATAGTCGTACGAAGAGCGAACCAAAATGCACTAAGGTTGATCAGATCGTAATACACTGATTCTGAATAGACAATTATATTCGTGTGTCGACCCAATAATACATATGTCATGAACAAGCTCGATAAAAGGATAAGCTTACAAAACTAGGCTATAATAGTGGCATAAGTCAAGGTAGCACAGCAAATATAAGTACGCTAGATTATGATGAGAGAATTTACAAATTAATTCAAGTTCACAAAAAGATAAGACTCTACAATCTCTACAGTTGTCATACTAACTCCTTGTCTAAGTCGTTAATCGACAAAATAGGGGTATGGCCCTCTAAGTGTTACAGTCGGGATAAACACTATCGTCTTATGCAAGCATATAGTTAATGTCATTCAGTTACACTTCAATAATAGGTCAAAAGAGCTATACGATACTAGGTTGTGAGGCATGCTACCCAACATAAAAGAATTAACTAATATTGTGATGGTCTTAAGGGGATCCTACAAAATAATATTGTACTTTTAAATAAAGCAGAAACACTTATTAGGGTACACGAGGAAAAAGATCTTGGTACTCATTAGGGTATCCTATTATAAAACTCCATAGGTAACAGTCATCTTAAGTCTTAATCATGGTGCTTATAGAACAAGTGTCAATAGCAAGAATGGAAAAGTTACTAGTCCTCAAGTGAGAGAGGATATAACTTGTATTGAGTTATGGATACAATTTACATAATCTACAACTAGGGGATAATCATCACAATCTAAATAAATAACTCAAACTATCAAGTTCTAACTACTAAGCACATAATTTCAAAATTTTAAGATTACAACTATAATCCTAACAAACTATATATCTTAACATGAGAGAATATCACTTGGCCTACATTCAAAAGGGTTAGGTGGCACGAATTGAAAGATAAAGAAAAGAAAAGCATCATTTAGTCATCGCACAATTCGTGAGTGGTAAGTTTTCAGAGGAACAAGATATGAAATAAAAAATAGAGGGACTCTAGATAATATCATGGTTTCCTAAGGAAGGGTGGTACACTAATCTCTGTGTTCGAGGCGAGAAACTAGGGAAATGTTATTTTATTTCCCTTGGCCTCCTAGGGTACTGTCTACTAATACTAAGACAAGAATCTAAATGTATAGTTCTATAATAATATCTCACTATAAAAGTTAGGGTTGGTCCTAATATTCGACCTTGGATTTCTATTGGTCCCTCAATACTAGGGTCAAACAATATGATCAAACTTCTAACTAATTCTAGTAGTGTCTATACTACTCTCAAGTTATCCCTAAATATATCAAGAGATAATGGTAAATCAACTTATAGGTAAGGGATGCTAGGGTTCATTAGGTAGTAAGGAATGCTAAGGTTCATTAAGTATTCTAACTCAGTGATGTGTCATTATCCTAGTTGTACTCTTAATAGGAAGGTTACCCTACTTATTATCTAACATAAGGGGCTTCTATATTCTAGGAGAAGGCTATACTCAAGGAACTATTAGGGAAGCACATGAATCAAGCATGATGAAATTTTGTATATAGAACTGACTGGAAGGAGGATAAGTCATAGTCAATTATGGATGAGATCCTATACTCTAATCCTAGGTGCAGGCTTGCTCGGTACAGTAATGTAACCGAGACAATATGCTCTTGACCTGCATGGGCCACCACTAAAAATATGTCACGCCCCAGTCCCAAAAATACGTAGGACTAGGACACGTAAGCATGCCAGCCGTATGAATATGGCACTCCAATATATGGAAACCATAACACACGTACGCTGTAATATGAATAACAATTCACAAGTGGTAAACATATATATATCTCAGAGCATAACTAAATCTCATCAACAGAATTCATATATAAATAAATGACTAGTATCTATGAACTAGATATCAATATGAGGTATCTCAAGATGACAGTCGGATGGAAACAAATCTACTGCCGAACTAGAATGAAGAATAAATAAGACAAATAATATAAATACAACCTCTAGCGATCACGTGGCTCGAAGAGAAGACCTCTCACAATATAAGTAGCCAGTCCGGATCTGCGCTCCTGCAAATGCTTATAAATAATACACCTGGAAAGGGACCAGGTCCTCAGAGGGACATAACAAGATATATAAAAGCATGCCAAAAAGTAAATACTGTAAAAACTCAAGGGTGACCTAACCATCTAAGTAAAATACAACTTGAGGACAACTTTGAGTGTATAGGAGAGTGTAGGCTAGACATATGCTGACATAATTCACCAGTCGTAACAACTGGCTAGTATATGCCACATATGCCCCCATAGGAGGGCGCTCAGTAATAACGTCCATCTCCGAAGATCATGGCAGCAGTACAGTATATCGGCCATATCGCTCCGAAGAACGTGGCAGCAGTGTAGTATATATTGTCCATATCGCTACGAAGAACGTGGCAGCAGTATAGTATATATCGTCCATATCACTCTGTCGAGTGTGGCAGTAGTGTAAAGGAAGTGGGGTGTCCCATACGCCTACAAGTTGTCCTCCCCGCCCAATGATCTATGCATGTTGTATGCACAACACGCCTTAGCTACTACGCCGCGGCATCGTAACTCTGGCTCATAATCTATCGTTAGAACAGTAGTCCAACCTTACAACCAAACAAGGATAAGGATTGGACCATCGTACCACGATAGTCTATGCTCCACCTACCAATAACTGCTAAGTCTTCTAACATGCATCTCTATTAGCAGCTATACCCTATCCGTCGCACACCTACACGTACAGGTGGCCAACCACATATGCAAGTCCGTGCCCTACATGGGACTCACAACACGTGTAAGAAATGTGTCAAGGCCTGGGAGTCATACCAATAACTCCACAACTTTAGGTGGGTCTACTAGACACTAGGTCGACAGACATAAGTCCTAACGTCAACGCCTCCGTTGACTGCACCCGAGTCTCTCTCGGACGCACACAGTTATATAATTTAAACATGCAAATAATAATACAAAATTTAAACAGTACAACAAGGCAAGGTATACTTGCCTGCTCTGAAAAAGAATGAAGTCGCAACTCAAGGCGTCGTCCGATCTACCCGTCACATAAATTAAACAAGTTAGGTTACAAAAGTGGATGAATAGGTTCCTCTATTTTAATCTATTTTAATTCTAAATAAAATAACCTAAAATAGTATTTTAATCTTATTATAATCTAATTTTATTGTTAAACTCTAATTTTGGTCCAAAGAAAGTCAATTTTACGGATTTGTGATCCTTGGCACACAAATCGAGACCATCCGTTGACCAAAAGTCAACCAACTCAAATCCTTGATTTGTGTGTGGAATCCTATAGATTTCAATGCTACATGAACATTAGAATCGATAGTTTCATAAAATCACAAGTCGGTAAAGAGTTATGGCCACAAGGGCGCACAGATGACAAATTTTCGGTGGTTTCCTATTTACGTCTACGTTGCACAAATTTTACAGTAGATTAACTTATATATTAAATTCTGGAAAAATAATTTTATATAATTTCATCATGTCAAATTTTTGAAACTTCAAATAACTCATAATTCCTAGTTCGGGATCTCCCGAAATCTTAAAAATACGAAAACATGTCTGATTTCGGACAACTGACACTTTTAGAATATTCTGAATAAATAGGTTCTAAAATTATTAAAATAATTTATATATTCAGAAAACTAACCTTGATATGGTTCTAGCAAAAAAACTGGAGCGCGTTTAGAGTTCGGAGCTAGGAGATATCGTCTTTTTAAGTCGTCATAACTACTAAAAAATGAGGCTGAATTTATGACGAATTTTGACTATTTTTGGACAAAAAAGAGAGGAGTTTGGGGAAGAAAAATATGAAAGATGAGTTTATTCCATAAGTCTAATTGGTATTTATAATGGTAGAGACTACTTAATTGAATACGACTAGGATTGGCTAATTTGGATATGATTAGGATCAGTTTAAATAAGGATAGGATATGCATGAAGTTGTTTTTCTAGTAGGCTCAGGATTTAAATTAATTTAAAATATAGTTTAAATTTATCTCAATAATTTATAATATTAAAAAGAATTAAAGATAATACAAATAATTTATATATAATCTTATAAATATCTATTAACACTAAATTAGCATCTATCTGATATTAAGACTTTATATAACCAAATAAATCCTCAATAATTTCAAAAATCCAATAATTCCTTAAATTTCTAAATAAATTACAAAAAAAAAATTTAAATATTTTAAACTCTAAAATAAATATTTGGTAGTAACAACATTCAAGTATAGTCTCATAGTAAATCATGGAAGTCCTAAAAATTTAATCTTCCTAGGTTTTAATTACCAAAAATTCTAGAAAAATCTCCAAAAATCTAAAATAGCCTAAAAATAATTCTAAATAAATATTTATATAATTAAATATATCAAGAAATTTATTTTCTAATTAACTAAGAGAATACTCTAAGAAAAATTCAATATTTATAATAAATGTAATAATATAAAATACACAAAAAAATATCTATTTTGGGTGAGAAAGTTTACACGACCAGACGAACAGACATCTGGAGTTCCTCCTATATCTCTTGTTTGTCATGCCCCGGTTCCAAAGATAAGGAACCGAGTCACGTGGCAATGGCCAACAGTACACTTCGGCGGGCATCCCAATCTAATGGGCCCGTCGGAGTGCACCTAAGCTGTGAAGTACAATGAATAACCCAACACATAACACATAAATAGAGAATCTAAATCTCATCCACAGGCAACAGATATAAGAGCACATAGAGATAATCATAACAACTAATGTGCAGACAGAAAATATCACGAGATAATGTATCATAGTACAAATACTAGAGTAGTCACACGGGAACAAACCCGCAAGTACAAAATACTGGAATAAAAGTAAGCAATGAGATAACTTGGAACGGCATCAGATAGCTAGATAGTAATACCGTCCCAAGGATAAAGTCACTACCAGTGATCAGGCGAAGTCCTTGGGGATGACCTCGTCCTCAGCAATGGGTCCTGCTGCTGGATACGTACCCGGACCGTACTCCTCTGGGTAATCCTCTTCGCCTAAACCTGGAAGGAAACCAGGTCCTCAGAGGGACGTAACAAGGTACAAAAATATAGCATGCCAAGTATAACAAAAAGTATAAGTGCAACGACGGGATAATCTAGCATAACCAACTAAGTGTGACATAGTTTAAAGACAATGTTTGATGTGTGGGCTGTCCAAAATAAAATAGTAGCTCCAAACACAGAGACACACGGGACGTACCGTAGCTCCGAGCACAGAGTCACACGGGTGATACTACTACTCTGGATATAGGAACACTACATCAACAGGATATACATATATAAAGCGCATGCAGAGGAGCCCAAACGTCGAGTAACTGTCTTCGTCTTCCCAAACGGTTAACGATTGTGCGCTGAACCTGAACCTCTATCTAGCAGTCTCTTTGCACAGAAGTAACTATCAACAAATGTGACCCTAAGGTAGTCCCAGTCTCCAGTCATGATGTCAGTATCAGGATACAAGAAATCTGGCATGATAACAGTGTATGAAAGTGTCCTGGGGTGACGATATACTCAGGTACATACATTGAGGTATTACGAACATCTAGCATTCGTTATAAGACGTTACGACGAACGTTTGCACCCGGTTGACGATATACTCAGATAGTAATCAAACACGCGCACAATGTATATAATGAACAATAAATATCTGTAACTGAAATACAGGATGGCAAGGTACACCTGCCTGCATCCGGCTGCTGATGACGGGGATCCGGTACCTCGTCCAAGTCCGCAGGTCCCGTAGTACCTAGAGACGAGATACAAACTCAATCAATAAACTATCATGCGACAAACAGGGAGGTGACACATGTCTAAATATATGCTCAGACTCAGCTATAACTCACAGGGACACGACGCTAGAGGGTTGACCAAGGTTGACTAATGGTACATTATATCCAATCAAATTAATCATCTGCACAATATCATCAAACTATCCTCAATCCTACTATATTCATCACAGGATTTATCAGTATTTTGAGCCACGATCAGTATCCTCAGATTTTACCTTGGTGTGCACCAACGTTAACATGTAGATTTACTGTCATCCATAAAATAAATAATTAATATTTATTAAACCTTCCATTTTTTATCTTTATTACCAATTCACAATAAGTACTACTCTTCAATTAAACCCATCATTAATTATCAGTCCCCAATCACCGATTTATAGTTTGATACCACACATTATTTCAAAATAAATCACCTGTCCCTCGATGATAAATCATAGTATTATTTCGTAACCATTTAATTTGCTCAATAACAATAATCAATAGTGCATATTTTAATTGAAATACCCTAACATTTTAAACCTAATATTTATAAACCCTAATTACTAACCATGCATTTTATCCTCAAAATTCCCAATACAAATATTACCCTAAACAAAGATCCATTTATTCTCAAACCCTAACTCATTGTATATCCATTAATTTGCATTATATGCTATGAACATAAACCCTAAATATAATAATAAACCCTAATTATTAACACTAAACTAGGTTACACAAAACAATATATACGAAACTATAGAGAGGGGGGAGTGGTTTACCTCGGCGAGGTGGTGATGCTGGCCGGTGGGGAGAATGCTGGCTGGAGCAGGGAGTCACTAGAAATGGAGGTGGTCGTGGTGTGCGGTGGTGGCGGGGTAAAGTCGTAGCGGGTGGGGATAATGCTGGCCCGTCGGAGAAGATTCGTGGCAGCAGTCGGTTGCCGGAGGGGTATGGCGGAACGGGGATGGCTGGCTCGGCCGGGATGGAGGGAGTTATGAAGTCGATGGTGGTGGTGGGAATAGCAGCTGGCCGGAGAGAAGATCTCGGTCGGGGTGTTGGTGAAGGCGATGGAGGCAGGGATATGGAGGTAGTAGCGCCAGTGGGGAGAATGCTCATGGCAACACCGGTGCGGTCAGCAGCCGGTGGATGAGTGGTTAGCAGTCGGGGTGGAGAGACTCGGCCAGAGGGAAGTGCTCGACTGGAAGTGGTGGTGGGTCGTGGATGGCCGGATGGAGGGAGTGGAAAGGACTGGAGGTGGTGGTGGTGACGTGCGGGTGGTTGCTAGCTCACCGGGGTGGATCTCGGGCTCGCCGTGGGGTGGTGGAAATAGCAATCGATGGTGGTAGAAATATGAACGGCGGTCGGAGTATAGGGGGGCCGGCCGAAAACTGTTGAAGTGAAGTAAAAGAATGAGAAGAAGAAGGGAAGAGAAGAAGAAAGGAAGAATTTGGTTGATGTAGAAAGAGGAAGGAGAGAGAGAGGGGGTGGGGTTCTCTAGGTTTTAGGGATTAAGGCCGGCATGGGGTATAGTGTGGTGATGGAGACATTATATAGGGAGTTGTGTGAGGGTTGGATGGTGAGGATGAGCCCAAATCAAATGGGTGGTGAGAATTTCACATGGAGAAATTTTGTTCACCAAAGGAGAGGGAGGGGGAAGCTTGATCGGTCAAAGAAGTAGGGTGGCTTGTTCATTTGGCCTTGACCAATGAGGTTAGGACACATGTTACAACATTTGCAATTAAGCCCCTTAAGTTTGGGTATTTGCACAAACTCATGAAATGATAGAAAAATTGTAGGGGAATTGGTGTTTGGTGTTTTGTAGGGTGAGGGGGTATTGTGTGTTTTGCATGAGATTATTTAAATGGGCATTGGAATTAAATTAGGATTAAAATAGGATTAGTCAAAGTTGGTATCCCTAATTTAATTAGAATAAATTGTCATGTGCTCTTAAAGTAAATGGGGGCACATGGGATCTCAATTGAGAGTGACACAAAGGTCATGAATGGTGTAGGCTTGGTGTCAGTCTTGGACCCTTTTATTGGTCCGGCTCAACGGGTTAAGTTGGTGTCTAAAAATAGATGGTAACGACATAGATGCGCGATACGGGATTAAATAAGGATTTCGGTTACGAAAAATTGTACAATTAATTTAGAGCAAAAAGAAATATTATTTTGAGCGACGAGAAAGTCCAGCGCCTAAATTGGCGTGTCAAGTCAAGAGTGCAAAAATCTGTTAGAATTTATGGGCTGATGTTGGGCTCCGAATATTTCAACAACGGCAGGGCACGCCAAGGGTTTTAAATAAAAATCAAACATCTGTAACCTTACTCTAAACCTCAAACATCTACTGCAATACCAAAATTTTCTAACCCATACCAGACTATCTATAGAAATAAATGAGGGGGTTTACATCCTTCCCAACTTAAAAAAATTTTGTCCCCAAAATTAAAAGTAAAGCAGAATAATAGTTATGAGAATTTAAAAGCAAACTGTTAATCAAATGTGGTACATAAATTCGTACCTTGGTCCTCAAATAAGTACTAGAAATGCTGCCGAATGGAATCCTCGCGCTCCCAAGTAGACTCGCCTGGCGAATGATGCTTCCATGCAACTCTGACCAGTCGAATAGTCTGTCATCTCAAAGTCTTCTCACTATGATCGAGTATCTCCACTGGCTGTGGCTGCTCTACGTAAGATAAACTAGGCCCGACTGTAATCTCGGAATGATCAAGCACGTGGCTAGGGTCTGCCATATATCTCCTCAACTGCGATACATGAAATACGTCATGCACTTCTTCTAATAATGGAGGCAATGCAAGACGATAAGCTACTTCGCCAACTCGTTCCAAGATGTCAAAAGGTCCGATGTACCTCGGACTCAGCTTGCCTCTACCTCCGAATCTGATGGTACCACGAGTAGGCGATATCTTCAAAAATACATGGTCACCTTCCTTGAACTCCAAATGTCTGCGGTCCGCATCTGCCCAATGTTTCTGTCTGTCCTGTGTTGCACGCAGGTGGCTCTGAATTTGCTTGACTTTCTCTACTGTCTGTGTCACCAACTCTGGACCACATATCTGACGCTCTCCCACGTCACTCTAACATACCGGTGACCTATACTTCCTGCCGTACTGTGCCTCATAAGGTGCCATCTGTATGCTAGCCTGGTAGCTGTTATTGTAGGAGAATTCTACCAAGTGTAGATGGTCCTCCCAAGATCCTCCAAAATTGATCATGCACGCTCTTAACATATCCTCTAGTATCTGTATCGTGCGCTCTGACTGGCCATCAGTCTATAGATGATATGCAGTACTGAACTTGAGACGAGATCCTAGATTCTCCTGCATACTCCGCCAAAAATGTGACGTGAATCTGGAATCACGATCCGATACAATGTTGATAGGCACTCCATGTAGTCGTACTATCTGCCTCATATATATGTCAGTTAGTATTTTCGTGGACTGCCCAACTCTGAAGGGCAAGAAATGTGCAGACTTGGTGAGTCTGTCTACGATAACACAAACTGCATCCTTCCCGCTAGGGCTCCGTGGGAATCCTGTGACGAAGTCCATGGTAATGTGTTTCGACTTCAACTCGGGAATAGGAAGCGACTGCAATAGTCCTACAGTCCTCTGATGTTCATCCTTGACTTGCTGACAAACTAAACATCTTACCATGAATCTTGCAATCTCTCTCTTCATCCCATGCCACCAGAAATGTTGCCTCAAATCTAGGTACATCTTCGTACCCCCGGGATGAATAGAATAAATAGAGCTATGAGCCTCGGTTATCAACTCCTGGTGTAGCTTGCCACTCAGAATATATAGGCGATCTCCACACCTTAATGTTCCGCCTTCATGAATCCTGAGTCCCATCTGCATGCCGGCCTCTGTCCTCTCTCGTAGCCGTCGAAATTTTGCATCTGTAGGCAGGGCTGCCTTGATTCTCTCAATCAATGTAGACTGAACCTCGAGACTGGCCATCTGTCCATCCATGCCTGGCAATACAATCTCTATCCCAAGCTCCTGGAGATCCTCTAGCAATTGCCGCTGAGTCATGAAAAAGTATGCCATGGGCTTCCTGCTTAAGGCATCTGCTACTACATTCGTCTTGCCAGGGTGGTACTGCAACTCTATATCATAATCTTTCATCAACTCTAGCCAGCGCCTCGGTCTCATGTTGAGCTCCTTCTGCGTGTAGACAGACTTCAGACTTTTATGATCTGTGTAAATCTCAACACGCTCACCATAAAGGTAGTGTCGCCATAGCTTTAGTACAAATATTATTGCAGCTAGCTCTAGATCGTGCGTCGGATAGTTCTTCTCATGAACTCTCAGCTGTCTCGATGCGTAGGCTATCACTTTGCCCTGTTGCATCAGTACACAACCTAATCTGCTCCCAAATGTATTACTGTACACTATAAATCCTCCTGATCCTGAAGGTAGCATCAAAATTGGTGCTGATGTCAGATGCTTCTTCAGCTCATCGAAAGCCGTCTGACACTCGTCGGTCCAGATAAACTCCTCGCCTTTACGCGTCAGTTGTGTCATAGGCGCAGCGATCCTCGAGAAATTTTCCACGAACCTTCGATAATATCCGGCAAGTCCGAGGAAACTCATAACCTCTATAACTGATGTAGGGGTAGGCCATGTCTCAACTGCAGCTATCTTCTTCGAGTCAACTGATAGTCCATCTCCGGTGATTATGTGTCCCAAAAATGGTACTCGATCCAAGCAGAACTCACATTTACTGATCTTGGCGTACATCCTCTCCTTTCTCAGTGTCTCCAACACGATCCTGAGATGTCTCTCAGGCTCCTCCTGGCTTTTGGAATACACGAAGATGTCGTCGATAAATATTACCACAAACTTATCTAAGTACTGGTGGAAAATATTGTTCATCAGACTCATAAATACTGCTGGCATGTTGGAAACCAAACGACATGACTAGAAACTCATAGTGCCCATACTTCATCCGAAAAGCCATCTTCAGGATGTCCTCTCTCCGTACCTTGATCTGATGATAACCGGAACTGAGATTGATCTTCGAGAATACACATGCACCACTAAGCTGATCAAATAAATCATCGATGCGTGGCAGTGGATACTTGTTCTTTATCGTTACAGCATTTAACGCCCTGTAATCGATACACAAGCGTACCGTCCCGTTCTTCTTCGGTACAAATAAAATGGGTGCTCCCCATGGAGATATACTAGCCCATATAAAACACTTATCTAAGAGATCATCTACTTGGACTTTCAACTCAACCAACTCCTTCGGTGCTAGTCTGTAAACGGGAGAAGTAACTAGCTCGGCTCCGGGAGTCAACTCTATAGTGAACTCAATCTTTCTGTTAGGTGGAAGGCCTGGGAGATCCTCTGGAAACATATCCTAAAACTCTGATATAAAGTGAGGGTACATCGGTTCACCTTCTGTAATGTGTGTCGCTAGGGTAGGTTGGACACCATTCTCTCGGGCTCCCCTCAGAAACTCAAACTCTGGATGATCTGGAAGTCCAAATATGACACAACCATGACGGTAATCTAGCGTTGCATGGTATTGGCTCAACCAATCCATGCCTAGGAGAATGTCATAGTTCGGCATGGAGAAGACCAAAAATTGGGAACGGATCTCTCGCCCGCAAACAACTACTGAACATGATCTATAAGTGTCGCTAACAGGTACTATTCTACCTCCCGTAAGAATCCTCTTGATCTTCGGAAGGGGTGCAGTGGCTATTCTATGGGTGGCCATAAAACTAGCATCTATAAAAGAGTGTGTGGCACCAGAATAAAATAAGACTACTGCTGGTAATGAAGCTACTAAGATAGTACCTGCGATCACTTCTTCGGCTGTCTCTGCCTCCTCTATAGTCATCACATAGGCCTAACCATGTCTCGGTGCCAGTGCCCTCGGCTGCTGCTGTCGAGCCAGCTGGAAGCGATCTACCTGTGGGGCCAAGGGTGGCCTCCTCAGATTTCCCCCTAGTGCTGGTGGTCGCTGTGCTCCTGTTCCTGCGTAAGGCGGCCTCGGTGCTAGCAGGGCTGGCCGGTGAACCATCTGTACTGGATTCCTCTGGTCAGGGCAATCCCGGATGGCATGCTGGCCCGATCCACATCTCAGACATATGCCCAGCCTCCGTCGACAGTCTCTCAACAAATGTCCCCTCTTGTCGCAGAAATGGCATATGGAAATCACTGCTCCCTGCAGGGGTTCTGCTCTCTGCTGCTACTGCTACTGTACTAGAGGACGCTTCGCAGGTCCTCCCTGCAGGGCTCGATCTGCTGATGATGATGCACAGGAGCGCTTCAGGCTAGCCTCCATATTGTTGATGCGGTCCTGGCGTCGTGCCGCTAATAATACCTCGGAGTAGGAGGTGGGGGCTATGGACCCGATAAACCTCTGGGTCTCGAACTCAGGGCTTTATAGAACTTCTTGGCCTTCGCCTCCTCGGTGGGTATCAGGTACGGTGCAAACCTGCTCAGGCGGAGGAACTCAGCATTGTATTCCTCAATCGTCATACTCCCCTGCCTGAGGTTCTGAAATCTATCCTGAAGCTCTGCTCGGGCAGTGGAGGGTATGTACATCTCCTGGAAGAGCCTAGAGAACTCTTCCCATATAGCCCGGTCTGGTCCTAAACGCTGCTTCTCTGAGAGCCACCAGTGATGCGCATTGCCAGTGAGCTACATCCTGACGGCAGTCATCCATCGGTGCCGGGGGAGGTCGATAGCCTCCAGCTGGTGCTGAATGCTCGTGAGCCATGCATGGACCTCTGTCTGCTCTTCTGTGCCAGCAAAAGGTTGTGGCATCATACGACGAAAGTCTATGACAGACCCCATCGTCGACTGGTGTACTGGCGGTGACGCCTGCCCCAAGGCCGTCACGATACTCTCCCTCAGGGTCTCAGCCTGGCGCTGCTGGGCCTGCTGCTAGACCTGCTGCTGGGCCTGCATCATCGCATATACCATCTGGAATATCTGTATCCCATCCATGGGTTGCCCTGCGGGAAATGACATATAGGGCATCTGGGGTGGGAATGGTGGAGGTGGGGGCAGCTGCTGCTCCTCCTAACTTGGGGTCCTCTGATCCTCAGGTCCTGCCTGACGCGAAGTTTGATGCTCGTCCAAAGGCACCTCGGGCTGCCCCGATGATTGTCCCAGGGGAGCTGGAGTCAACAGAAGGACCTGCTCCAGTTTCGGTTCCCCGGATGATCCTACGTCACGGGGAACTTTGCCCGGCTGTGCAATACGTCTGCTGTGGAGATTCATAACTCTGAAAAGAAGTCACGACTGCGATCAGCATTGAGGAAAAAAAACAAGATGCAATTTGGTAAAAGAAATCGGGATAGAGGTGTCATGTGAAGGTTTCAAACTTTTAGATAAGATTCCTAATATCTATTCCTAATTTACAAGCTCGCTTGGCACAGTCAGGTGACCAAGTCGATTTAAATCGGACCTGCATGGGCCACCACAAAAACTATGTCATGCCCTGGTTCCAAAGATAAGGAACCGAGTCACGTGGCAATGGCCAGCAGCACATTCGACGGGCATCCCAATCTAATGGGCCCGTCGGAGTGCACCTAAGCTGTGAAGTACAATAAATAACCTAACACATAATACATAAATAGAGAATCTAAATCTCATCCACTGGCAACAGATATAAGAGCACATAGAGGTAATCATAACAACTAATGTGCAGAAAGAAAATATCACGAGATAATGTATCATAGTATAAATACTATAGTAGTCACACGGGAACAAACCCGCTAGTACAAAATACTGGAATGAAAGTAAGCAAAGAGATAACTTGGAACGACATTAGATAGCTAGATAGTAATACCGTCCCAAGGATAAAGTCACTACCAGTGATCAGGCGAAGTCCTCGGGGATGACCTCGTCCTCAGCAATGGGTCCTGCTGCTAGATACGTACCCGGACCGTACTCCTCTGGGTAATCCTCCTCGCCTAAACCTGGAAGGGAACCAGGTCCTCAGAGGGACGTAATAAGATACAAAAATACAACATGCCAAGTATAACAGAAAGTACAAGTACAACGACGGGGTAATCTAGCATAACCAACTAAGTGTGACACAGTTTAAAGACAATGTTCGATGCGTGGGCTGTCCAAAATAAAATCGTAGCTCCGAACACAGAGACACACGAGGCGTACCGTAGCTCCGAGCATAGAGTCACACGAGTGATACTACTACTCCGGATACAGAAACACTACATCAACAGGACATACATACATACATAAAGCGCATGCAGAGGAGCCCAAATGTCTAGTAACTGTCTTCCCCTTTCCAAACGGTCAACGATTGTGCGCTGAACCTGAATCTCTATCTAGCAGTCTCTTTGCACAGAAGTAACTATAAACAAATGCGACCCTAAGGTCGTCCCAGTCTCCAGTTATGATGTCAGTATCAGGATACAGAAAATCTGGCACGATAACTGTGTATGAAAGTGTCCTGGGATGACGATATACTCAGGTACGTACATTGAGGTATTACGAACATCTAGCATTCATTATAAGACATTACGACGAACGTCTGCACCCGGTTGTGATCCGGACGTGAAGTAACGATAGTAATCAAACATGCGCACAATGTATATAATGAATAATAAATATCTGTAACTGAAATACAGGGTGGCAAGGTACACTTGCCTGCGTTCGACTGCTGATGACGAGGATCCGGTACCACGTCCAAGTCCGCAGGTCCCGTAGTACCTAGAGACGAGATACAAACTCAATCAATAAACTATCATGTGGTAAATAGGGAGGTAACACATGTCTAAACATATGCTCAGACTCAGCTACAACTCACAGGGACACAACACTAGAGGGTTGACCAAGGTTGACTAATGGTACGTTACATCCAATCAAATTAATCATCTGTACAATATCATCAAACTATCCTCACTCCTACTATATTCATCACAGGGTTTATCAATATTTTGAGCCACGATCAATATCCTCAGATTTTACCTCGGTGTGTACCGACGTTAACATATACATTTACTGTCATCCTCAAAATAAATAATTAATATTTATTAAACCTTTCGTTTTATACCTTCATTACCAATTTACAATAAGTACTACTATTCAATTAAACCCATCATTAATTATCAGTCCCCAATCACCGATTTATGGTTTGATACCACACATCATTTCACAATAAATCACATGACCCTCGATGATAAATCATAGTATTATTTTGCAACTATTTAATTTGCTCAACAATAATAATAAATAGTGCATATATTAATTCAAATACCCTAATATCTCAAACCTAGCATTTATAAACCCTAATTACTTACCATGCATTTTATCATCAAAATTCCCAATACAAATATAACCCTAAACAAAGATCCATTTATTCTCTAACCCTAACTCATTGTATATCCATTAATTTGCATTATATACTATAAACATAAACCCTAAACACAATAATAAACCCTAATTATTAACACTAAACTAGGTTACACAAAATAATATATACGAAACTATAGAGAGGGGGGAGTGGTTTACCTCGGCGAGGTGGTGATGCTGGTCGGTGGGGAGAATGCTGGCCGGAGCAGGGAGTCACTGGAAATGGCGGTGGTCGTGGTGTGCGGTGGTGGCGGGGTAAAGTCG
Source organism: Iris macrosiphon (assembly GCA_036927795.1). Classification (NCBI taxonomy): domain Eukaryota; kingdom Viridiplantae; phylum Streptophyta; class Magnoliopsida; order Asparagales; family Iridaceae; genus Iris; species Iris macrosiphon. The sequence continues at coordinate 86,149,204 of JAYESA010000008.1, forward strand.
TGGCGGGTGGGGATAATGCTTGCCGCCGGAGAAGATTCGTGGCAGCAGTCGGTTGCCGGAGGGGTATGGCAGAACGGGGATGGCTGGCTCGGCCGGGATGGAGGGAGTTATGAAGTCGATGGTGGTGGTGGAAATAGAAGCTGGCCGGAGAGAAGATCTCGGCCGGGGTGTTGGTAAAGACGATGGTGGCGGGGATGTGGAGGTAGTAACGCCGGTGGGGAGAATGCTCGTGGCAACGCCGGTACGGTCAACAGCCGGTGGAGAAGTGGTTAGCAGTCGGGGTGGAGAGACTCGGCCGGAGGGAAGTGCTCGACTAGAAGTAGTGGTGGGTAATGGATGGCCGGATGGAGGAAGTGGAAAGGACTGGAGGTGGTGGTGGTGATGTGCGGGTGGTTGCTAGCACGCCGGGGTGGAGCTCGGGCTCGCCGTGGGGTGGTGGAAATAGCAGTCGGTGGTGGTGGAAATATGAACGGCGGTCGGAGTATGTGGGGACCGGCCAAAAACTGTTGAAGTGAAGTAGAAGAAGGAGAAGAAGAAAGACAGAAGAAGAAGAAGAAAGGAAGAATTCGATTGATGTTGGAAAAGGGAGGAGAGGGAGAGGGGGTGGGGTTCTCTAGGTTTTGGGGATTAGGGCCGGCATTGGGTAGAGTATGGTGATGGAGACATTATATAGGGAGTTGTGTGAGGGTTGGATGGTAGGGACGAGCCCAATTCAAATGGGTGGTGAGGAATTCACATGGAGAAATTTTATTCACCAAAGGAGAGGGAGGGGGAAGCTTGACCGGTCAAAGAAGTGGGGTGGCTTGTTCATTTGGCCTTGACCAATGAGGTTAGGACACATGTTACAATATTTGTAATTAAGCCCCTTAAGTTTGGGTGTTTGCACAAACACATAAAATAATAGAAAAATTATGGGGGGATTGGTGTTTGGTGTTTTGTATGGTGAAGGGGTGTTGTGTGTTTTGCATGGGCTTAATTAAATGGGCATTGGAATTAAATTGGGATTAAAATAGGATTAGTCAATTGGTATCCCCAATTTAATTAGAATAAATTGTCATATGCTCTTAAACTAAATGGGGGCACAGGTGCGCGATACGGGATTAAATAATAGATGGTGTCTAAAAATAGATGGTAACGACACAGGTGCGCGATACGGGATTAAATAACGATTTTGGTTACGAAAAATTGTGCAATTAATTTAGAGCAAAAGGAAATATGATTTTGAGCGACAAAAAAGTCCAGCACCTAAATTGGCGTGTCAAGTCAAGAGTGCAGCAATCTGTTAGAATTTATTAGCTGATGTTGGACTCCGAATATTTCAACAACGGTAGGACGCGCCAAGGGTTTTAAATAAAAATTAGACATTTGTAACCTTACTCTAAACCTCAAACATCTGCTGCAATACCAAAATTTTCTAACCCATACCAGACTATCTATAGAAATAAATGAAGGGGTTTAAATCGTTCATGTAGGAGTATCTGCAGCTGTTGGGATTCCTCCCCTACATGTTTAGAGGATTTCCCCAACTGTGGCAGATAACCTTCCACCTCCACTGACTCCGATTCCCGGAGGTGTGCCCACTAACGGCGCACAGATGTTCACACTAATCCAAGGTATGTTAGAAGCCCAGAGAGTGACAGCAGAAGCTCAGCGTGTTCAAGCTGAGGCTCCGAAGGTCTAAGCAGAAGCGTACCAGGCACAGACATAGCTAATGAGAGAGAGCATGGAGAACGCTCATCAGGTGGCTTTCCAGGCTGTGGAGAGAGTTGCACGACAATAGCAGCATCCTGGCCAGCAGCACCAGAGGCCAGGTACTATAGTGGACTTCAAGAGGATGATGCCTCGAGAGTTCAAAGGCTCCGAAGGAATACTCTATGCTGATGACTGGCTAGAGGATATAGAGAGAAACTTGCGTTTGGCGCAGATTCCAGAGATTCTTGAGATCGAGTCCGCTGGCAGTCAGATGTTTGATATGGCGCTAATGTGGTATTGTACAGAGCCGAGACTCACTGACGGAGGACTTACTTGGGAGGACTTCAAGGATCTCTTCAAGGAGAAGTTCTTTCCTGACGTAGCTTTGGGAGCATTGAAGAGTCAGTTCCATGACTTGGTCCAAGAAAGCATGTCAGTTGACGAATAGGCCACAGAGTTTTGTGGTTTGAGTCAATTTGCGTCATCGATGATTCGAGACCCAGGAGATAGAGTACAAAAATTCAGGAAGGGGTTGAATAGAGAGATCAAGTCTTGTACTTTGGGACAACGTACTGCTACATTTGAGGATATTCTGATGGATACCCAGATTGCTGAAGATGACTTGGACCTCAGGCCCAAGAGAGGACGCGATACTTCTGGAGGAACATATGGTAGTACAGGACCGGCCAAGCGCCCACACTTTCAACAATAATAGAGGCCGTACCAGCAGCAGCATCAGTAGCACCAGGCACCAGTTTGAGGGCACATCCAGCAGCAGTTGCCATAGAGACAGAATCAGCCCGTTGCCCAGTGTGCGTATTATAAAAAGATGGGACATACAAGAGACATCTGCAGAAAGAGGTTGGGTATATGCTTGTCTTGTGGATCATCAACACATCAGCTGAGGGACTGTCCATCTATTCAGACTCGTCAGGGTGGAACAGCCGTTCAGAGAGGACCAGCCAGAGTACCTACTGTACCAGGAGGCCAGCAGAGGGGACCTCCACTTCCACCACAGCAACAGAGGTTTGCTCAGCACCAGCAGCAGCAGAGAGAAGCACTACAGGGACGAGCATACGCGATGATGATTGAGGAGACCGAGCCAGCTGGAGACGTGATTTCAGGTTCAGTTTCTCTCAATTCTATTCCAGCACTTGCATTATTTGATTCTGGCACTTCCTATAGTTGCGTATTTGTATCTTATGCCCTTAAGCATCATTTAAAAATAGAACCATTAGATAGGAATTACAATATAACGACTGGAGGAGGCATTATCCTAGTCCGTGATTATTGCAAGGATTAGAGAGTATCATTGGGAGGCCGAGAGTTAAGCGTGAGTTTACTCGTCATGCCACTTTTGGGATACGATATTGTACTCGGAATAGACCGGTTGAGTAGACACCATGCTACTATAGATTGTCACAGAGGTAGAGTAATATTTTGACCACCAGAAGAACCAGAGTTTGAGGTCGCCAAAGGAGCAGCAAAGCAAAGTAGAGGCACTTTTTGCAGAGCCAGGATAGATAAAGAAGAGCTACCACATCCTTTGATAGCAGAGTTCCTTGATGTATTTCCAGAGGAGTTGCCAGGCTTACCGCCAGACAGAGATGTTGAATTCTTTATAGACTTGGTACTAGGAGCGGAGCCTATTTCATAACATATCTATAGAGTCAACAACAGCGAGCTGGTAGAACTGAAGAAGCAAGTTGAGGAGCTGCAGGACAAAGGTTTCATTAGATCCAGTTTATCACCATGGGGAGCTCCGGTATTGTTCGTACCGAAGAAGGACGACGTGGTACGTATGTGTATCGATTATAGAGCTATGAACAACCTTACTATCAAGAATAAATATCCGCTGTCGAGGATAGATGATCTTTTCGATCAGTTGAGCGGAGCTAAGGTTTTTCAAAGATAGACTTGAGGTCAGGCTATCACCAGGTGAAGGTGAAGAGAGAAGACATACCGAAGACAGCTTTTTGGACCAGATATGGCCAGTTTGAATTCACGATAATGTCGTTTGGTTTAACCAATGCACCAGCAGTATTCATGAACTTAATGAACTAGATATTCCACTAGTACCTTGACAAGTTCATAGTGTTGTTCATCGACGACATTATTGTGTATTCGAAGACCCAAAAGAGCACGAAGAGCACCTGAGGGTGGTCTTAGAGACTCACAGGAAGGAGGAGCTGTACGAGAAGCTTTCAAAGTGCGAGTTCTTCCTTGGCAAGGTTGAATTTCTTGGACATATGGTAATGGGTAACAGAATTTTAGTTAACCCAAAGAAGATCAAAGTAGTGGAATCATAGGCTACCCCCAGTTCGGTAGAAGAAATCAGGAGTTTTTTCAGACTAGCAGGATACTATAGGAGGTTTGTACAAGACTTCTCCAAGATTGCAGAGCCGATGACTCGGCTGACCAAGAAAGATGTGGATTTTGTCTGGACAGAGAAATGTCAGCCCGTGTTTGATAAGCTGAAGAAGAGATTGACGACAACTCTGGTTTTGGCGTTGCCATCTTGGACAGGTGGATTCACAATCTACAGTGATGCTTCAGGAAAGGGTCTGGGATGCGTTCTGCAGCAGCATGGGAAAGTAATTGCTATGCTTCAAGACAATTACACCCTCATGAAAAAACTACCCCACCCACGATTTGGAGTTGGCAGCAGTTATCTTCGCTCTAAAGCTGTAGAAACACTATCTGTATGGAGAGCGTATGGAAATCTTCACAGACCACAAGAGCTTGAAGTATGTGTTTACGCAGAAGGAGCTAAACATGAGGTAGAGAAGGTGGTTGGAGTTGATGAAAGACTTTGACATCTCATTACAGTACCACCCAGGAAAGGCCAACGTAGTCGTCGATGCCTTGAGCAGGTATCCGATGGCTATGTACTTGACTACAGATAGACATTTATTGGTCGATCTTGAGAGCTTTGGAATTGAAGATACAATCAGAGCTGATAGATAAAATTAGAGCTGCATAGTATGGTGATGCGACTCTGAGGAGTATCAGGGCATAAGTTCGAACAGAATTGACAGATAACTTCACTATTGCCGATGATGGATCTTTACGACATAGCACGAGGATATGTGTGCCAAGTGGAGAGCTGTGCGGAGAGATTTTGCAGGAGGCACATTGCTCTCAGTACTCGATGCATTCCGGTTCCTACAAGATGTATCGAGATCTAAGGGAGCACGTATGGTGGTATGGTATGAAGTGCGAGGTAGCACGCTTTGTATCCCAGTATTTAGTATGCCAGCAGATAAAAGCAGATCGACAGAGGCGAGGTGGATTGCTTCAACCTTTACCTATTCCAGAATGGAAGTAGGAGCACGTGACTATGGACTTTGTTTCAGGGCTTCCATGTTCTTTAGGAAAAATAACGCGATTTGGGTCATCGTAGATAGGTTGACCAAATCAGCCCACTTCTTACCATACAAAGTGGGTACATTGACAGAGAAGCTAGCAGAGATATACGTTTGGCAGATTGTCAGATTATATGGAGTTCCTGTGAGTATCGCCTCAGATCGAGATAGTCATTTCACTTTCTACTTTTGGAGGAGTCTGCAGGCTAGCTTGGGCACTCAGCTCATGTTTAGTACCGCGTATCACCCCCAGATAGATGGGTAGTCTGAAAGGACTATTCAGACCCTCGAAGATATGCTATGCACTTGCATTTTGGATCTCAAAGGTTCTTGGGAGGATCATCTATACCTAGTAGAGTTTGCTTACAACAACAACTACCAGGCCAGCATTGAGATGTCACCATTCGAGGTTTTATATAAACGAAGGTGTCATACATTGTTATCTTGGAATGATGTTAGAGAGAGAGCTTTGTTAGGACCAAAAATGGTCGTGGATGCAGCAGAAAAGATAAAATTTATCATAGACAGACTGCGAGTGGCGCAGGACAAACAGCGACATTGAGCCGATAGCCACCGTAGACCCCTAGAGTTTCAGGTATTGGTTTTGTTGTTTTTGGTTTGTGATTGTTTTATCTTAGATTGTGTGTTAAGAATGTTTGTTCTAGGTTGGCGATTTGGTGTTCCTACGAATTTCTCTAACACGGGGCACGATTTGATTTGGTAGAGGCAGAAAGCTTAGTCCACGATACATCGGACCTTTCGATATTCTTGCAAGGGTCGGTGCAGTAGCCTATAGACTGGAATTACCGCCTGCTATAGATGGAGTGCATGATGTGTTCCACTTTTTGTAGCTGAGATGATACATGGCAGATCCTAGTAACGTACTAGATCACTCGGAGATCGAGGTTGGACCGACTCTCAGCTATCCCGAACAGCCAGTAGAGATCATGGATCGCAGAGAGAAGGTATTACGGAATCAGACTATTTCCTTGGTTCGTATTGCATGGAGACATCACTCTCCAGGCGAGTCAACCTGGGAGAGAGAGGACAAACTGCGCGAGTAGTATCCGTATCTCTTCGAGACTTGAGGTATAATTCTTTGTTTGATTGTTTGTTCTTATGCTAGTTTATTTTAATTTCGAGGACAAAATTCTTTTAAGGAGGGTAGACTTGTCACTACCATATTCCGGAATAGGAATATTTTCATCTTTTCATTTATTTAATTTAACGTGTTAATATTGCATGATATTTATTTGTATTTAATTATTGTAATTTTATTTGATTGTTGTACCTTACCGTTGCTTCGATATTTGGAGCACTACACTAGCCTTTGCCTTCCTACAAATTTTACACCCTTGTCCAAGACGTGCCAGCCTTTTATTTTGATCTTGTGTGACTCATAATTATGCCTTCTTGTGCTTTATTTTAGTCGCACAACATTCATCGCAAACGATTATATTTAATTCTATATAAATCCAACTTTGTATCCTTGTGCGTTCCAATCAAAATTGGAGGCACAATCTCGACCCTTTTTGTGCAACCCAAATTATGATAGTTTTCTTTTCTGAGTCTTCTACATTCATGTCACTTGTGTCCCACATAATTTTAATCCTATGTACTTTTAGTTAATTTTAGAACACCAATTATATTAATTTTAATTAAATTAATCCAAAAATCCTACCTTGTGTAATTTTCTAATTGTTGGGCACTTTTATGCAAAAGTGCATTGAGGTGACCAACACATAAAGAAATCCCATTTTTCTTCATGTGATTTTTCTCCATAATTTTGGAGTGTGTAACACTCAACATCAACCCCTCATCAAACCTTAGCCCTCCATTTTGAAACAATACAATCCTAGCCCTTTAAATATCTACATGTAAACCCAAAACCCAAGTCCAAGGAGTGTTGACCGGCCCAACACCCTAGGTTAACCTCAAAACCCTACCTTTTAATATATATATATATATATATATATATATATATATATATATATATATATATATATATATATATATATCCTCTTCTTTATATTTTTCCATTTACCATCACCTATACTTGACTTAGCCGAATTCCTCATCCCCCTCTACTATTCATCTTCCCTGTTCACCGCGACCGGAGCAGTCCCGCCGGAGCACAACCGCCTCCCTTCACCAACACCTCCACCGGATCCACCCGACCTCCGTCTCCTCCCCTCTCAACCCGCCTGTCATCATCCTGACCCGCTGAACCGTCACTGCTCACCGTCTGATCACCCGTCGTGACACCCGCGGCCACCATCCCGTCGACGCCTGGACCCGATCCCCTCCAGCCCAACTCGCCTGACTTCTTCCCGTCGACTCCGCCATCTCCCTCTCCTTCAACCATAACCCGACCACCACTCCATGACTGCCTAAACCAGCCTAAAACCCGACCACCATCCACCCATCCACCCTACTACACCAGCCTGACCCTGCCGTTCCTCACCTCACGATCGCCTGAATGCCACGCCACGTCAGACTCGAAGAACAATAGCATCCTCCTCGACTTAACGCCTCTAGCAGCCCGCTGAACCGATTACTCCCCTCGACTGGACCGGATCGAGCCTCTGCGTGACGTAACCGAGCTCCCTCTCGACGACTGAACGACCCCATCTCCCCTCACGACTCGACGTCGAATACTCCCTCGTGCACGTGCACGCCAAGGACAAGGTGCGAAGTGTTTCTCTTGTGGTTTTGTTCGCGTGTGAATGATGTTAGGATGTTAGCATGTCGTGTTGTAATAAGTTCATTAGATATTCATTGTGAGACCATGCAATAAACCCAAACTCGTATGCATATACGTACGTATATGTGTATAGTATTTAATTTAGTATATATATATATATATATATATATATATTGTGTAGGAATTAAATGCTAATACTAGTTATGATTATATATGTATTTATACGGTATGCCCTAGTGTTAATTATGGAGATCCGTATTTACATTGACCATGTGACCCTGAGAATTAGGAGTTGTCTGCCTTGTTTACACTGACGTACTGGCGAGACATATGTTAGTGATTGACTGTCAGATTATGCACATCAATTGAGACGTGACACCCGTGCAGCTAGACTCACACTTGACCCTGCTAGATGACAAGTATCACCCTTAGCGTAGTCTCTGAGTTTAGTGTCTTTATGATTGTGTGTATGTTAGAGTATCGACTGATGCAATATTATCATTAAATAATGTCTATAGGACTGGTGGATTATTCAGACAAGACCTCAGAAACAGGATATTGGTATTTCCAGCAGAGGACCACAGACGAGTACATTCTCTGACAATTTTCATTATATTGATTATCTCTATGATTCTAGTTGTATAGCATACATGATTTCAACAATATGTATACACGAGTTGGCATCATCGAGACCGATCATGGGGAGTTATGATTTGGGATCCATCATGCTAGCTAGGGACGGAGAGATATTAGTAGATTATGTGATCATATCCAACTCTACATGCATTATAGCTCATCCACACCTCACGTTGGTGCAACCTGACCATTACATGCTTCATAGCCTGTTACATGTGATTAGTCTGACTATTGCTCATCTCATAGCTATCCGTATGGTTAGCCTGACCTTACATGAATTATAGCTAATCATATGTATCAAGCCTGATCAATCCCAAGCCAATCACATGATATGCTGATATTTTACACACTTAGTTAGATATTCTCTACATGTATCTCTAGTTTATTGATCTAGCATTTCTCTATGTTTTAGTTATTGCTCTAGCATTCACTTATATTCCAGTTTATTATTCTAGCATGCACTTGTATTTTTGTTCATTGCTAGTTGTACCTTTGATGATGATATATGCTCTAGTATTTCTATTTCCAGTATATCATTATTCCAGTATTATTTATTGCCAGTATTTATATCCATCTTGTATTTCTTTACACTGTATTATAGTTTTTGTTAATATATATGGAACTGCTGTTAGTGCTTGTACTTCGCTCCAATCATGACTGGATATTTTTCAGAGGATCTTGAGGACTTCTGTCCTATACACTATGGACCAGGTATAAATGCATACTACACACTAGAGATCTTAGAGGAGTCTATTCCATTAGAGGAGACACTGCCTGCAACTATCTAGATAGCATTTATTTTATGCATTTGAGGTTTATTTTGAGTTTATGTCGAGACTTATGTTAAGTTTAAATTGAGACTTGTGGAGACTTTTTATATTGGACATCTAGACTGTAGTTTATCTCTATTTGAGATGTTGTGTTTGACTTATGTCATTCTTTCTTATCTTTTATCGTGCTATTTATATCCTTATAGCTATTGTGATTGAGTATACATGATGAGGTATTGAGAGATTTTTATTTCATTGTCCTCCTTATGGAGTTGATATCATTGATAGTTTGTGAATTATGTTTAGTATTATTGAGACCTAGATAGTGTTCTTTCGTCGATGCTGCGGCGTAGGCTGGACGTACCCACGACTCATGTCCAAATTCTGGGTGCGGGTCGTGACACATGTTTAACCTGCTTTATAGTTTTTCTTAACATGTCATACCTTTGCCATGAAATAAATCTAGGATTCAAGTAGAAAGATTACCATATAACTGTTTGCATTCACTATTCTACTGAGTGTCGGTTTAGACGAGTGGGTTATCCCGTCCACCAATACGGCTTTGTACTGACCTACGTTTGTGGGCATTATTTCAGGTATGCAGGTGTAGTGGCGCTGCTTGGATATACGGGACATGATGTATGAACGGTAAGTACTTTTATGGACAAGAGAAAGTGCAAGAGTGTTGCATCGCCTTTGTGACATTCTCCTTTGTGGCATTTTCAATTAGACCATATTGAGAGCTTTACTGTGTATACTCTAATGTGTGTTTGGTACACAATACTTGACTTTCATTGCAACTTGGTCGTTTTAATGATAACTTTGATGTTTGACAACATCGCCTTGTGCGAGCGCAACATCAGGCTCATACGACATCACGTCCCGATGAGAACGATTGTCCTGTGGGAGTGCTGCAACATGGTAATTCACGTTCAGTAGGGACGATTGAGCTTGTCGGAGATTGGGGCATGACAGTGATGAGCCAAAGCTGGTTGGGTATACCGATGCTGATATGGCTGGAGATGTAGACATGAGGCGATCGACTCTAGGCTATGTGATAATGTTTGCTGGTGGAGCAATATCGTGGTAGTCGCGATTGTAGAAGTATATTGCCTTATCTACGACAGAGGCAGAGTATATTACAACAACAGAGGCTTTCAAGGAGTTATTGTGGATGAAGAAGATTTTACAGAAAATTAGGCTAAAGAAAGAGCAGTATCCTTTGCTTTGCGATAGTCAGAGTGCTATTCACCTTGTGAAGAACCAGATATTTCATAGCCGGTCCAAGCATCTTGAGACCCGGTATCATTGGATACAAGATATTATGAAAAAGAAGGAAGTGACGCTTGAGAAGGTTTATATAGATGACAACGGAGCAAACATGTTCACAAAAATTCTTCTATTGGAAAAGTTTGAGTAGTGCAGGCGGATCATCGGGATGATGACCCCCTGCACATAGTTGTGAAGGGGGAAATTTTTGGAGTGGGTGGGTTCCCAACCTATGTGGAGAATATCCCGGAGTGCGACGAGCGACATCTGTGTGCCTAAAAAGCTCGAAAAGTGCATCAAGTGCCGTGTATTGGAACATTTATGGTAAGAAAATATTATATTAGATTTCCCTCTTTGACTTTAATTATATATTTATGATTGGATCTTTCATATATTAACTTTTCATATAATTGGATTTTCAATTTATGAAAAGCTAATTTATGATTTGATTTTTATTAAATATATGATTGAATATAATTGGATTTTTATAAATATTTTTTGCTTCCATATATAGATTTTCATATAGAAATCCTAATTCATGCAAGGGTTTATATAAAGGTTCATGCAATATACAACAATATGGGAAAAAATATAAGAGAGAAAAAAAGGTGGCAAGAGTGCCATTACAACTTTGGAGAGGAGAAAGAAGGATTGGAGGCTGTTTCGGAGAAGGAGATCAATTTGAGATATTTCTCATTGTCTTTTTTCTTCGTAGTTGTAATCTATTTTATGTTCCAAAGAGTTATGGTGATCCGTTGGATCGGTGAGGAGCTTGTAGATGGTGTAATATCTTTATTCCATTACTGGAGTTTCTTCAGGGTTGGACCCCGATCGTCCCGTGGTTTTTTCCATCTGGGTTTTCTACGTAAAAATCTCCGTGTCTGCGATTTGTGTTTGTTATTTTTTGGATTATGTGTTTTATTCGATTCTCTCGTAGGTACTTTCTGGTTTGGGAAACGGTTTTCGCATTTCGTTCCCAACACCTCTTTCTTTTAGGAATATCATGTGATGTGATGGAGACTATGGCCTATAGTCTATGACCCATGAAAAGCAAATTTTTGGTACCTACCCCTCTTTGGAAACTACAGGACATAACCTACCAATAGGAAAAAGGGGGAGTTCAACAGCTCAATAATACATTTGTACATGTATAAAAAAAAATCTAGAGGGCACAACTACTTCCCCCTCAGGGACTTGTCACGACCCGCACCCGAAAAATCGGACATGAGTCGTGGGTACGTCAAGCCTACGCCGCAGCATCGGAGGTAGAACGCTGTCTAGGTCTACTATCTAGCAAACAATCTCACGCAATCAATATATACACCTGTCAAGATCTCAACTCCAAATGGAGGAGTAATATCATAATGATAATCACAAGTACTCAATCATGAATCTAAGCAAGATAAGATAACACAGAAGTCTAACAACTACAAAGCTCTAACCAACAACAACAACTAAAAACAACCACAATAATAATAATAATACAACATCCTGAATCATATATAATACAAGTCTCAAACCAAAAGCCGGGGACAAATCCGGTACCAAAAGCTAATAAAAAAAATAACTGAGGTCCTAGTGATCCCGACTACCAACCCGGAAATCACTCCTAAACTAGGGGGTCTCTGTCTGCACCATCGACATGCTGAGGTCAATAAAACGTCGGACACCAATCTTCCGGATCCTCTGGAAAAAAAATATCCAGTCAGGACTGGAGCAAGTACACCTCTAACAGCAGTTCCAGTTAAATGATAAAAACTATAAAACAGTTGTAGCAAGTAGCAAGTAGAATAAAATAAAGTATAAAATAAGGAAATATATACATATCACTGGTGCATAAAGATAAAGATGCATGAATATCAGAAGCAAGATAGTAGTAACTGCAGGATACAAGAAATCTAAACTAAGAGTAAGATGTGCACAAGAACGTGTAGGGAGTCCAGCAAGAATACATGTAACGAGTCAAGTCCAAAAACTATAAGTGAGACCAGCAAGAAATACAAGAGAGTCCAGACTAGAAAGAATGAACTCGTGTATTTGAAATACCTGTTTCGACAGATAAACGGCTAAGAGTAAGTACGGCTCACCGTACACTGGGTGTGCGGCTGCTATCAATCCAGATTAGACCAGAGGGGGTAATTTTAGTGATTTCGGTTGGAAATGTTTACATGTCTACTCGAGTCTTTTTCCGTCCCGACTAGTAAAAGTAAATCCAAGACCCGACACGTAAATCAAGTATGAGTCCAGCCAGAAATATGAGTGATGCCTGTAGTGAGTCACGAGGTGATGCCAGTAGGTGATTCCAGAATAGAGGCCAGAAATATGAAATATACGTGTCACAAGTAAATAAATCAAGAAATACTAGTCCGTGTCATGCCAGAAAAATTAGAGAATACTATACTAGAAGTTGAATCATAATAATCATCAGATAATAAAAACTATCAAAGAATGTACTCGCCTGACGTCCTGAGCAACTAGCGATCCGAACTGGTGTCGCAAGGACCTATTACAAAAAGCAAGGTTAAACAGGATTCTAAAGAGTTAAACAAATATAAAATAACTAAAGACAAGCTTCTAGGGTTGTTCTAGGTCAAACGGGTC